>CM042143.1:73482093-73487093 GCA_023376005.1 Doryteuthis pealeii
CAGAAATCGAAACCGGGACTTCAGCAGGATAGTCTGAAACTATACTGCCTCGGCCACCGATACAGCACCGAGAAATTCCTGTGAAATTAATTTGTCAATGATACTGGGACGTCTCTGCCATATGAGGCAAGGGAACGCTTAATAAAGTCGAAACAGCTGCTGTACCATCTTCTACACGCCGAGTAATTCTTTGCGAGATTCACTTGTCAATATCATTTATCTTCTATAATTATCGAATTTTATGCGATATGCGCATTGTAATTGCCTTCAAGCAAAAATATGAATATTAATATATATATATATATATATATATATATATATATAATATCGACTCCTAGTGATATTTCACAAGTTCTGGAAAGTAAGAACCAGAAGAGATCATCATCATCATCATCATAATCATCATCATCACCATCATCATCAAAGCATGCCGACAGCATGGTTTGTTTTTATTCTCTCTTGCCATCCGTACCTATCGGTCATCACTCTTGGTAATTCCCTTATACGACTGGGGAATTTAATTTTCTGCTGATCGGCCTACACTGATTGAAGAACGTCGCTTATGAGTTCGTATTTACTTCCTCAGCAGATACTGCATATCCAGGTTGTCTTATTTGGATGGCTTATGTGATGGGGGGTAAGTTGTCGCACAACTGATTTTTGTGGGATGCTGCTTCCAGGATTTGTTAAAAACAGCTAACAAAATTCTTGTGTACTTAGCACTTGCACAAAGTAATTTCTAATTCTTAGAGCATACATTTATAAGAAAACAAAAAAAACATTTTTCATTTTATTTTCATTTATTAACTTCCCTAGATTGATAATTGGGTTAGGGAAAAGTGAGTTTGCAAAGTGAATTAATTTTTTTTTGAATAGATACGGCTTGAGAATTTAAAAAACAAAAATAATTTTGTAAGATTTCTAAGAAAGGGAACGTTTGACCTAATTTAAATTTATTAAGAGCCAATATGTTCTCTGGGTTGGCTGCTTATGAAACTTAACATACAAATCAAATTCTCTCTCTCTCTCTCTCTCTCTCTCTCTCTCTCTCTCTCTCTCTCTATCTATCTATCTATCTATCTCCACTCTTTTCTTCAGGCGTTTCATTGAAGTCTAAGTGGCACAGTCACACATCAGTAATAACACGGTCACAGAAAGATTAGATTTCCATATGGTCGTTAAACTATTAGTGGTTTTATTTACCCTTGTGTTGGCATCGCTTTCAGTAGATGAGATATTACTACCAGAGATCCACAAGTCCATTCCATTTTGTTGAGGCTTACATGAAATGTCTTCGAATTAAAGGATCTAGTTGAGTTTCGTAAATTGATTTGTGACTTATATTTAAACTAAAATGATGTTTGGTTGGATTTTATGGCATGTCAACCCCTGTCGGGTTATTTTGTGCCAAAGACGTTTTGTTTTATTCGTTCTTGATGCTATTCAATTTTTTTTTAACTCATGTTTTAAGCACATTTTTTAAAAGCTTATGTTCTTTTTTCTATTTAACCTGAAGATGGGACCCTAACAGGTACTACTACTCCGGGTCCGGGTGAATCTGCGATTAATGGCGATGAAGGGGGACTCCCCCCCCCCGAGCTCCAGAATTGGAACTTCACTATTAGATGTAGTTTAATCTATAAATTGGACATGATCCGACATCAAACTTAATGGTAACCGAAGACGGTCTTTAAGCGAGCAATAATGGTAATAATGATGATGTCATTGATGATGATGATGATGATGATGATGATGATGATAATGATATATTGCTAATTATAGGTTACTACTTATTTATATGCAGTTAATTACGATATAAATTCTATGAATAGTTTGTAGCTTGACACCGAGTTTAATTGCATCCGAAGATGTTTTTTAAGCAAGTAATGATGATAATGATGATGATGATATTTTGCTACTATTAAAAAGATGAAATATTAATCATAAATGTGTATATGCATGCATAGCTGAATTCCTGTGTCTGTGTGTTTACATTTCTGTGCATGAGAAACAACGTGGGTGGGGGTCGGGTGGGGATTTTGTGGGTCGGTGGTTGTGCAAAATCAATTGATTTAGAACAAATAAGGTTGAATGTAATTTAGAGGTAAATGAGAAATCATTGTGCGTCGATGCATAATGTAGCGTTGTTACCTAGTTACGCAGAAAACATCGTCAAAAATAGACTCCACTTAATATTTGGCTGACCTGCACAAGAACTTGTAGTTTATTGGCGTTATTTGCATCGAGGCTCGCCCCTCCACCCGATCAACAGACGATCAATCTCGCGTAATAACGATCATGCGTTTAACTGGGCGGCTCAGAGCTAATGTGCCACGGACTTTGTTTACTGATCTTCCATTGAAACACGTGCCAGTATAAGTCAATGACAAAATGTATTCTTTTTTTTTTTCTTTTTTGAAGGTCAAGAATTCTTGTACCTAGTTGACAGGTTGGTTGGTCGGTTGGTTGGTAGATTAAATTTAAAAAAAAAGTGAAATAGATCGCTAAGTAGGACTGAGTCTATTCTAGTAGTGACCACCCCGAGCGGAGTTTAACAGATTTAAATTCAGAGTTTTCCCTCTCCTAGACTGATTATCCAACCAAGGTTAAAGAACCCAGTCTGCCCTACTATTTATCCATAGCTGGAGGGAGAATAGTTGGATTCATACTTTTTCCAAGGGTATTAGCACTATGTGAACTGTGGATTCGTCCAGGATTTGAACTCAGGTCAACGAGTCCATTTCCTACGACTCTAACCAGTACACCACCGCACTTCCATATATCTAAGATTTTACAGCATATCAACCCTTGTTGAGTTATTTTATACCGAAGACATTTTGTTTTATTCATTCTTGATGGGAATTCAAATTATTTTTTATTTAAACTCAATTTTTTAAACACACTAATCTAAACTCATTTTTTCTATTTAACCCATAGCTGGGACCCTAACAGGTACTACCACTCCCCTAGTAACACAGAAATATCTCGTTCTTACGCATTAAATCCATTGTACGCATATGAGAACTACACAATAATTTTTCAAGCTGTAGCCGTGTCAGTGATACTGTATGGCTGCACAAGGAAACTCTTGGAGGAAAAGCTAAATAGGAACTAAACAAGGACGCTGCGAGTTGTCTTGAACAAAACTTGGAAGCAACACGCCAAAAAAAGAAAAAAAAAAAAAAAAAAAGAAAAAGGCAGTTATACATATTTACGAACCCTTCCGAATGAAGAGGATGCGAAACGAGGTCAATTTCTTAAGTGGAGTTTAACTGGTTTGAATTCACAGTTTTCCTTCTCCTTGACCAGTTGCCTAACCAACCCATTGATAAACTTACGCAATTCCTGAGCGTATTGTGACGTAGTTTCGGTTACTGACATCAAACACTGAATCTCCATTATAAAAAGATGTATATGAATGAATACGACAGAATAGGTTCTTTAACCTTGGTATGACAAACAGACTAGGAGAAGGAAAACCAGAAGACATTTTACATTTTTGAAGAGGTCTCTTAAGTTTTTTGTCTATTAATATTTGGTGCGGGTTTGTCTGAGACTGTCGCAGTACCTTGCATGTTGAGCATACTGTGGCATCATATATATATATAATATTAGTAATTTGAAGGCAAATACAATGCGTATGAAAAATAAAAACAAAAAGATGTTATTTTTGTCTTATCGATTTCAAAGCATGAACTTCATCATCAGAGCTGATGATGAAGTTCATGCTTCGAAATCGATAAGACAAAAATAACATCTTTTTGTTTTTATTTTTCATATTCCTTTTTAACTGTATTGTATTTGCCTTCAAATTACTAATATATTATAACATACTTAACAATGCTTCAACCAAATTACCAATTACTTTTATATATATATATATATATATATATATATATATATATATATATATATATATAGTCTGTCAAAAAAGTATCGAGCTTTTTTGTACTTTTTGACACACCTTGTATTCTGAAAAAAAATGACGTTCTTCATTGTTCATTTCTATCTTGGTAAATACAGCTTCAATCTCGATACTTTTATGACACACCTTATATATATATATATATATAATATTATATATATATATATATATATAATCTCGTTGGTGTCGTCCTTGTACGATCGTTGTAAACATGGCAGAGTCAGTTATTCTGTACTTAGGTCTTAAAAAAAAGAAAAATGTAAACTGAATGTATTTATCTATCATCTAGCTCGAAATTCAACAATTTGCTGGAATAAAACTTTCTTGTTTGATTTGGAAGTTACGCCACGTCAAAAGATGTAATGGTCGATTAAGCATTGCCCATTAAGTATGTAAAACAGATTTGTTCCCTCGGCATCAAGCCAATACTTTGGCTTTTCAGAACGGCCATTTTTGTACAACTTAACATTCCAGAATTTACAAGTATTCAATCGAGCGAGCTCAATGCGATGCGTCCATTCAATATGAACCGTTTGCTTTGTAGACTGCTCAGCAAGCCAAGACACCGGTCTTAACTCCCCCCCCCCCGAGTCGGTTTAGCTCAGTCGGTAGAGCATTCGCCTCGGTAATCCGTAGCTTCCGGGTTTCGATGCCGGTCCCCACCAATTCAGCGCATGAGTAGCACAGTTTGGGTAATCTGTTCTGTGCACTGAAGCAGCATCTGGGGCTGATGGTAGGTGTGGCGCTCCACCGTAGCAAAACAATCTCCCTGGTTTAGCGCTAGCGAAAAGGGGATAGATCCCGTCGCTGTTCGGCTAACACTGGCAACTTCGTACATTTGTCACTCTCTTGTTATGTCACTCTTTCAATGTCTCACTCTTTTGAATGTATCTCCCACATATATATATTATATATATATATATATATATATAATATATAATATCAAGAAAAAATCTAAGTGTTCCACTAGTATATATGACCCAATGGTTTGACATACCGTAAAATCCAACCGACAATATACAAATTTATAAAAATGAAAAAAAAAATCCCAAAAAACAAAAATAAAAAAACAAGT
>CM042143.1:73499593-73552093 GCA_023376005.1 Doryteuthis pealeii
TACGTGTCTATTTGTTTGTATTGGTTTAAAAAAAAACTGTTTACGCGTGGGAATGAACAGCTCTTCCAATTTGAATTGGTAGCATTGATGTTAAAACGATTATCTAACTCACATCAGATCTATTCATATTTCATTTTATTCATTATATGAATCTATTCCTATTCCTATTATCTATCTATCTATCTATTCATATCTAAGTCTATTTATATATCTGTTTATTCAATATGTGGGTATGTATGTATATCTATTTATCTATATCCTTCTTTTCACATTTATCTACCTATCTTTCCCCGAATGTTCATATCTGTCTATCGATCACCGTATGTCTCTCTCTCTCTCTCTCTCTCTCTCTCTCTCTCTTTCTCTCTCTCTCTCTCTCTCTCTCTCCCTAGCTAATATAATATATATATATATATATATATATATATATATATATATATACATATATATATGTGTGTGTGTGTGTGTGTGTGTGTCACCGTCTATTCATACCTATCTATCAATCTATCCTTGTCTGTTAATATCTATCTATCTATCAATTAATTAATCAATCAATCAATCTATCGCCATATGTTCAATCTATCTATCTATCTATCTATCTATCTATCTATCTATTCTTTTTATGTCTATCTAAAATAAATCTGTCGCAGCGACGTTCGGTTATGTAAAAAATGCTCACAGAAATGATATATCAATTTAATTTAGAAAAAAAAAGGAGTTATATAAAGAATTCAAGATTTAATGCCACGTTTTGCTGTTCAAAACTGAGCAGAATTCCTGCCTGGAAATTGTCGCACCTGTTTCTTGCCTTCCAGACATACTAGACCGAATCTGCTGACAAAAAGACAAAGAACAAACAAACGGGATTATCTATTCTTCCTGGCTACTGAATGGAATAAATCTCTTACGATCTTTTCGCTTTCTTTAAAAAAATGTTTTCATATTAAATTTTATTTATTGGATTTATGCCTCATAAGTATTTCTTGGTTATTGGTTAATTTGTTTAATGGCATATCAACCTTTACGGGCTATTTAGGTTGGCTGGTTGATTGAATTTTACGGCATGTCAACCCTTATTAGGTAATTTTATGCCGAAGACGTTTTTTTATTCATTCTTGATGAATATTCTTTTTTTTTTTTCATTTAAAGATTTTTTTAAAACCCAATTTTTTAAAACTCATTTTTTCTATTCAACCTATATATTGGACCCTAACATGTACTACCACTCCGTGTCAGAGTGTACCTGGGAGTAATTGGTACTCCACACCTCCCCAGAGCTGCAGATAGGCTATTTAATGCCAATGTCGTGATGCAATGGTTTGCAAACTAGTCTCGCAGATTCATTACTATTGAATAGCGATTTCGATCCTTACTGGATGCCCCATAAAAATACATACGTAAAAAAGACCTTTTGCTTATCCGGCCTGGTGGGAGGTCAGGAAAATAATTTTTAATGCCAAATTTTGTTTTATTTGTATATATGATTTCATCTATAGTCATAATTTTCATTAATTTCATGTGTATTAATAAACTGATAGAATACTTTTCAGTAACTTCATGTGTATAATATATTGGTAGAAAAATCCATTAACTTTCTGTATAATAAATTAGAAGAAATAACTTCATGTATATTGATAAACTGGTGGTTGACCCTCAGTCATCGCCTTTTGGCACCTTTAAGAGAAAAATGGTTGGATGTTTGCCATAAGAGCAATTTGAAGAATACGGTCGGAACTTAATCACATAGGTGCTTGGGCTTGACATGACTAATCAATCGTTTTTTCTGCCTTGTTTTAACCTCCTTAAGAATGTGCTGATCTATATATAGTAGGTCATCTGTTTCTCTTGTTTCCTTACGGCATCCTTTCTGTTCTTTTGGAATTAGTCCGTGGCATACTTATTGATTAATATATTTCTTCTCTTGTGCGGTTAGAATTTTCCACATCATAGGTACACACGTTATCGGTCTATAGATGCAGGAGATAGTTCCTTTTTTTTGGCGGGGGTTCTGGATCAAAGTAGTTTTCGCCTTCATCGCCCATTCGGTTATGCTTGCTTCCTGTAGGTATTTATACAGTCACGGAGACAATTTGTCGTGGATGGACGTGAATTTTTAAAACCCGAATTCATGCATACCATCATAGCCTGTTTTTTTTCCCAATTTGTTACTTTCTTGAGTGTTGCTCTTTCTGAGTCCTGGTGTACGTCGGCCTCGGGCCTTTTTTAAACGGTAGACAAATATCAATAAACGGACATGCGAAACGGACACAGTAAGAGAAAACGTACAATTGATTGGCGGCGCAAAAGACACAGTAACGGGAAACGAACACCTGATGGACAACGTACTGGGCGGGGTTCACTCATACCTGTTTTTATAGAGAGTTGCGACCACCAACGATTAGCTGCGAAGGCGGGGTTACTTTGTATGACGGCTGGAAAAATTTGCATCAACGCTACCGAATTTTCGAGTTACCGACTTCCATGTTAGCGAGATCACTCCCGCCTTCTTTTCTTGGCATATATAATCTATATAATATGTCTATGTCGTCTCTCGAGTGTAATGCCTTGTGCATTGTCATAGGTTTCCTTGTCCTTTGGTCCATCTGTTGGAGTTCCTCTCTTGTCCATTTTAAGAATGGTCCAGAGTATTTTACTAGGGAGACAGCCCAGGTGTTTATTCCCTTGATCAGATTTCTGCTGCAGTGTTTGGTTTCTAGAAGTTTTCTTGTTCTTCTTAGGTATTCTTTTCTAGCTTTTTCTTTCATTTCTGTTTGTTTGAAAGTGTCAGATTCCAATATTCTCAAGTATTTGTAATTCTCCTTTTCTCCAAGAGTCCTAATTTCTTCTCGATTCAGTAGTTCTATTCCCTTCAGTGTCTTAATTTTTATGCCTCGTATAATAAAAGAAAATTATTATTATTATTATTATTATTATTATTATTATTATTATTATTATTATTATTATTATTATTATTATTTCACTTCTTGCGAGTTTTTCACACCAGTTTTAACTGGTGGCAGTCACTAAAATCTCCTCAGGTTTCCGAGACTCTTCTAAGTATTTATCTGATTTTAATAGTGCTGGGGTCTGGATTGTTTCGATTCTTTCTCTGGTTTCCAGTTCCCCAGTCTCTTTTCCATGATTATTATTATTATTATTATTATTATTATTATTATTATTATTATTATCTTGTGAGTTTTTCACACCAGCATTAGCTGATGGTCTTTCACTGGAGTCTGAGTGAGAACAAGCCCCTAAGGTATCCAGGACTCTTCTGAGTATACTAGCCGATTTCAACAACTCTATTGTCTGGATGGTCTCAATTATTCCTTTGATTTCCAATTCCTCTACTCTTTTTCTTTCTTTCTTTTCTTTTCTTTTTAATATTTCACTCCTTGAGAGTTTTTCACACCAACGTTAGCTGATGGACTTTTACTGGAGTTTGAATTAGTTAGGATCCCATATTTGAGTCACATAGATCTGTTTAAAAATCATTAGTATTAGTTAAGAATTATAATTATAGAATATAAGAATTGAAATCATATAACTGTTCAAACAATTATTATTATTATTATTATTATTATTATTATTATTATTATTATTATTATTATTATTATTATTATTATTATTATTATCACTCCTTTTGAGTTTTTCACACCAGCGTTAGATAATGGTATTTCACTGTGACAACAAGTCTCCTCAGGTCTCTATGACTCTTCTGGGTATTCTAGTAGTCTGGATGGTCTCAATTCTTCCTCAGATTTCTAGATCCTCCAGTCCTTTTTCCAAGTTTTTTGGGGACCGTTCCAAGTGCATATTATTATTATTATTATTATTATTATTTGAGTTTTCACATCAGTGTTAGCTGATGGTCTTTCACTGGAGTCTGAGTGACAGCAAGTCTCCTCAGGTCTCCAGGACTCTTCTGAGTATTCTGGCAGATTGCAGCAGTGCAGTGTTCTGAATGGTTTCAATCCTTCCTCTGATATCCAAACTTTCCAAACCCTTTTCTAATCCTTTTGGGACTGTTCCAAGTGCACCAACTACAATTGGTATAACTTTCACTTTCATATTCCATAACTTTTTCAGTTCTCTGGCAAGGTCATTATTATTATTATTATTATTATTATTATTATTATTATTATTATTATTATTATTATTATTATTATTATTATTATTATTATTATTATTATTATCACTCCTTTTGAGTTTTTCACACCAGCGTTAGATAATGGTATTTCACTGTGACAACAAGTCTCCTCAGGTCTCTATGACTCTTCTGGGTATTCTAGTAGTCTGGATGGTCTCAATTCTTCCTCAGATTTCTAGATCCTCCAGTCCTTTTTCCAAGTTTTTTGGGGACCGTTCCAAGTGCATATTATTATTATTATTATTATTATTATTATTATTATTATTATTATTATTATTATTATCATCATCATCATCATCATCATCATCATTATTATTATTTTGGTAACAAGGGACAGATCACCCGGCTGACTGTACAATCAAAGTCAAAGTAAGCAGCAACACGTGGTAACGATTGCTCCCCATTCGGCAACCGAACTAATGGAAACACCTGGATTCTATTAAAGATGCTCTCTTAATTCAGTCGCGTCTTCTCAAGCTCCGAATTGGTCAATCAATAAATATCAATAATAACAAACAACGAGAGTATTTCCCTCACCCCCCATTTTTTTGGTGCAACATTATATTTTCTTTTCTTATTGTTGCTGTTATTGAATCGTCTGTGAATTCGCCGATGGCCGAAAGTTTTTTTTTTTGTCCTTTTTTCTGCAGTCGAGATCTCTGAGGGGTGGGGCAAAGATGAACGAAAGCTGTGAAGACAAGATGGCTGTAAGTGAAGAAGTAACGACCTGCGGTAGGTTAATTGTGTGTTCGTGACAGACGAGGGTGGGTGGTAAACTTTGGCGAGTGTCTGTGAGTGTTTTAATCGGATTTCTTCCATTGGGCAGATAAACGTTTCTCTTAAGACTGATTTTCGCGCGAAAACTTTTCTTATCTTTTCTTTACTTTTCACGACTTTTCAGCAAGTAGATTTTTATTAGTTGTTTCAGTGTAAACACTAATAATAGCAACTTATTTTGTATGAGAGTGAAAGTGATATCAATTGTAGTTGGTGCACTTGAAACGGTCCCAAAAAACTTGGAAAAAAGACTGGATGACCTGGAAATCAGAGAAGAATTGAGACCATCCAGACTACTACACTGCTGCAATCGGCTAGAATACTCAGAAGAGTCCTGGAGACCTGAGGAGACTTGTTGTCACTCAGCCTCCAGTGAAATACCAAAACGCAAAATAAATAATAATATAATATGGACATGACTACGAATAGGGAACATCAAGAGAGAAACTGAATCTCTATAATCGCAGCACGACAATGTCATAAGAACAAACTATATAAAGGCAAAAATAGATAAGATGCAGCAGAATAGCAAGTACAGAATGTGTGGAGACAGAGACAAAACGGTTAATCATATAATAAGCAAATGTAACAAACTATCACAAAGAGAATACAAGACTAGGCACGACTAGGTGGGAAGGGTGACCCACTGGAAATTGTGCAAGAAATTGTACAATTAAATGGTATATGCACAAGCCTAAATCTGTCCTGGGGAATGAGACACATGAGATTTTCTGGAAATTGAGATACAGACGGATCACCTAATCCCGACCAGGAGACCAGAGTTAGTATTGATTAACAAGAAGTAGAGAATCTGTCATCTCGTGGATTTTGCCGTCCTGGCCGACCACCGAGGGAAAGTGAAAGAAAGCGAAAAGATACACAAATACTTTGACCTTTCCAGAGAACCGAGAAAACTGTGAAACACGAAGGTGAAGGTCATGCCAATTGTAATCGGTGCCTTTGGTACGGTACTTAAAGGTCTAGAAAAGAATTTGGGTGAATTGGAAATCAGAGGAAGAATTGATACCATCCGAACTACAGCATTGTTAAGATTGGCTAGAATACACAGAAGTGTCCCGGAGACCTGAGGAGACCTGTTGTCACTCAGCTTCCAGTGAACCGCTGGCTAAGGCAGATGGGAAAAACCTGATACTACTACTACTACTACTACTACTACTAATAATAATAATAATACTTGTTTGAACAGTTATATGATTTCAATTCTTATATTCTATAATTGTAATTCTTAAGTAATACTAATAGTTTTTAAACAGATCTATGTGACTCACATATGGGATCCTAACCGGTACTACCACAATAATACAGAGTTTAACTAGGAGTAAGGACAATGAAAGACTACTATATACTCCCAAGAGCTCCAGGACTGGAGGCTCATCATCACATCCAGTTTAGTGTCTGCTCTAACCCGGAATGTTAGTACCTCTTAAATCTGTTTAAAAAATATTCGTATTTGGTAGGACCGTGTGCAATCTACCCACCAAAATAAGAAGTTACTAAAAACATGTAACTATGAACGTACAATGAAGGAGATTCCCTAACCTCTAGGCATAAAATAAACCTGGACAGGCTAACGTGCCGTTAAGATTAATCAAACGTAGCGATTAGAAGCAAATTATCACTTTGTCTAAATACTTATTAACAGTACTGTATATATATATATATATAATATATATATATATTATATATATATATATATATATATATATATACTCTTTAAGGCTCTATGTGTATATGAGTGTGTTTGTAATTGTATTGCAGAACTTCTTTTTCTCTGAGCTTGATTTTTTAAAATGTCTTAACAGCAAACAAGACACATGACAAAAATAAGCCAAAGTGATTCCTCACCAGACAAGCTGCAACCCCAGTACCAACAGCTCCTTCCTCACCCAACCTTTTCGCCTTTTCCCCTGTGGAACGTACGCCACGCAGACATTTTTCCACCATGGGAGACTCACAGGCGCAGAGCCTCGTTTTTCAAGCAGAGTCACGAAAACTGTACGTAATCCGATACGAGGCCACCGAGAAAACCATCTCCCATAAACTAATGCAAAGATTTGAGTCGGCGTTTTTGTCGCTTTCGAAAATACAAGTTGATCCGTTGTTCGCACTGATCTTAGCTACGTGAGGGGAAGACGTCCATACATCAACTTAGCTTCAGTGGAAATATTTTAAAGAAGTAGTTTCTGAGAAACTTTCCTGTTGGTGTCTGTCAAAAGGACAGTAGTAACGAGCCTAACCAACCCAGTAGATTAATAAGAACCTTAAATATCTCGATTTTTTAGATTTCTCAATTATTGTTTTATATGAGTTGCGAATGACTTAACGTTTAACGGTACGGAAAATAGAATCGTTGAGTAGAGTTCAAATTTCACTTGAGACACTGATATATTAGGAAAAGTATTTTTTTTATTGAGCTATGAGTAAAATAGTTGGACAGACTGGGATATGTTATCTTGACAACTAGTTTAAAAGGGCAACTTTAAAATTCAGAATCAAGAGGGGTGTATGGTTTGTGTTAGATAGACGTTAAAAGTGTCCTAGGTATGACATTAAACTCTAACTGGGGGAGGAATGGTTCATGTAACAGTTTTGACCATTAGCTACAGTTAACATTAAGTCCGGTACACTCTAGCAGGGTTTGTTTACTTCCGCCTAGACTCACTCCGAAACGGGCCCTAAAAGTATCGAAGGTTGCTTATGATTCACGTGAATAAATATATCTACAAAAACATATACCTGTGTGAGTATCACCTATTTCAACCCTGAAGCAAAATCCTTCAGTTCGGATTAAGTTTAGTGTCCTACCCATGACACCTGAGTGAACTTCGTTGTGATTATTCTATCTAACAAAAATTGTATGATGAATATCTACTTATGTTTCTTATAGCAGGTGTCCTGATTAAGGTTAGGATTTGGATGTGGAATTCTTATTACATTTTATGAACTAGTGTCAAAATTTGGTTCAGCCAAGTAATTACCAAAAGAAAATTCCTTCGATTACATTTCAATTACTTTTCGTGCTAAAGAGTTAATGATATTTACTAACCTTAGCTTGGCATGGTGCAATTCTGAATGAGATGGCATGGTGATGAAAAGATTGTGCTGCGCCACTTCTTCAATTTGGAAAGTTCTTTGCAAAAATTTTAAAAGAACCGCAATTCTTTTAAAATTAAAGAAACATATTTGGGCCATATATATATATATATATATATATATCGTCATCATCATCATCATCATGTCGCGCTTTCAGCGCGGATATCCATGACAATCTCTCTCCATCCGTCCCTATCGCTCATCATTCTCGGGAGGTCCTCTATGCAGCATCCTGCATCCGCACAGAGCTGATCAACGTACGTTTTTGCTGGTCGGCCCACGCTGGCTTGTCCATGTGCTGGCTTCCACGGGAGGATGTCGCTTATGAGTTCGTCCTTGCTTCTCCAGCAGTGTCCCGCGTGTCTTGTCCGTCTCACTCGGATGGTTTGGGTGATATGCGATAGGTGGCCGTACAGCTGCTTTCTGGTAGGGTGCTGTTTCCACGTCTTGTTCATGATCACCCGCAGCATTCTTGTGCAGCTCCCATCTAGTTTATTCTCCAGTCGCTTAGTTAGGGACCAGGTGGTGCAGCCGTACAGCAGTACTGACACGACAACGGCCTGGAAGAACTATATATATATATGTATATATAAACCCATCAACAGGAGCAGGATTTGACACAAAGTCAACAAGTTTGAATTAAGAGTTTTTCTTTCCCTAGACTGGTTACCTAGCTATGGTTAAAGAGCTCAGTCTGTCCTACTCTTTACCTATAGCTGAAGGGAGAATAATTGGATTCTTACTTTCCCAAGGGTATTAGCGCTAATTGAAATGCAAACAGCTTCGTCCAGGATTTGAACTCGGATCTCAGAGTCCATTTCCTACGACTCTAACCATTACACCACGCACCTCAAATTTGGTGGCATATTGTTATTTACTAAGCGTATCTTAGAGGCCAGAAGTATGGAACACCCAGTGAGAATCAAACTCACTAACAATGGTTTGCTAATCTAGCTTGCTAACCATTACACCACATTGATTCGGTGGCATATAAGACCATCCCAATCCCAATGTCTCAAAAGTAATAACCCTAGTCTTAAATGCGAAATTAAGATTCCCTCAGGCTGAACCAAAGGACTGCTCTTCTAGGCAGCATCTCCCCATTGGATTAAAAGCAGATAAAAAAAGATTAAATTCTTATATACCAAATTAAGGTAACTGATCAGATTTGAATTCGGTCGGTGGTCATTCATGGCTAAAAACCAACGATTTCACTATCTAACACCAGGTGTCAGTTTTCCCAGGCAGCAATTGCACTAAAAGTGGTAGGGTCAAGGTCAGTCTCTAAAGCAGTGTTCCCAACATTTTATACTTCAGGGAACACTTTTAGATTAATCAAAACTCTGGGGTGCATTTTGAATTTCAATAAAAATAAGATTAGCGATAAAATTTCAAAATAAATTAATCTTTCGTTAAAAAAAAAAAAAAAAAATTTTTATGTGCACCTGAGAACCTTTCAAGGCGCACTATTGCGTTTTTGCGTACCGGTTTTGAAACACTGCTCTAAAGACTGACGTGTGCCAAAAGAAAATGGCTGGTTGGTTGGTTGGCTGGTTGGTTGGTTGAATTTTAGGACATGTCAACCCTTGTTGGATTTTTTGTATTCCGAAGACGTTTTGTTTTATTCATTCTTGTTTGGTATTCAATTTTTTGTTTTTTGTTGTTTTCAAACTCATTTTTTAACTCATTTTTGTAAATTCATTTTTTGATCTATTTAATACATAGATGGAATTCTAACAGATTCTAACTCCGGATTAGGGTGAACCTGGGAGTAATGGCAATGAAGGGGTACTCCATACTCCCATAAGCTCCAAATTGGAACTTGACCATTAGATGTAGTTTAAGTTATACCGAGGACACATTCAAATAGAATTGTCTAAAATGCTAACAAATACTGTACTTTAAAAATAAGGCGTCACATCATGGTGTAATGGTTAGCAAGCTAGTCTCGCAGATCATTACTACTGAAAAGAGAGTTAGATCCTTTTTGGGTGCCCTATACTTGCGATTGTGTCACACATTGCCCGTAGCCAACGGGTTGCGTAAAAAGAAGCGTCTATCGTTGTATAATAGGTAGCAAGCTAGTCTCGTAG
The DNA here is from genome assembly GCA_023376005.1 of Doryteuthis pealeii. NCBI lineage: Eukaryota > Metazoa > Mollusca > Cephalopoda > Myopsida > Loliginidae > Doryteuthis > Doryteuthis pealeii. The sequence goes on from CM042143.1 coordinate 73,509,728, forward strand.
ATTCATTACTACTAAATAGTGAGTTCGATACTCGCTGGATGCCTCATAATTGCGACTTTGTATCACCTCCTACCCCTGGCCAACAGGTTGGGTAAATATCTACTAGGCGTCCCATCGTGATATAATGGTTAGGAAGTTAGTCTCGAAGATCTATTACCACTGAATAGCAAGTTTGATTCTACATGGATGCCTGATACTTGCGAATTTGTGTCACATCCTACCTGTGGGTAACGGATTGGGTAAACACCTACTGGGCGCCTCATCGTGATGTAATGGTTAGCAAGCTAGTCTTGAAGATCCATTACTACTGAATAGCAAGTTTGATCCTCAGCCACCGCCTTCTAGCACATATATAATAAAAAGAGTTGGAGGTTGCCATAAGGACAAAAGAGTAGAAACAATTATATAGGTGCTAGGGTTTGACGTGACGAGCCGATTGATCGGAGGGGCCTCCCCGACTGCCAGTTTAGTCTAACTGCAACAAAGTGATCACCCATCTAATTACTGAACAGGCTCATCGCTGCTTAACTTTGTTTATCGGGTGTCGACCAATGCTTTTAACATTATCTAATCGTAAATCGTCTTACAGTTTAAGGTTGGCTGGTACTGCTCTGCAAGATACGAAAGACGGTGGATTTAAATGTAGCAGGTGCTGTAAGTGAAAAACTGCTTGACATTTTTTAATTTTTTATTTACTTCTGATCCCTTCTTTACTTTTTATAAGGGCAATTTATTTTCCCTTAAAACCTTGAAGAGGGAAATCAATGGGAAGTCGGATATAACAAAAGAAAAAAAAAGAAGGCTTTTGTTTCCTGAACGATGTGAATGTGACATTGAAGGCGAAAAAGACTTTGGCTGTAACAAGCGACTTAACATAATCTTTGTAGGCGGACAGACTTACAACTGAAGAAGAAGAAGAAGAAGAAGAAGAAGAAGAAGAAGACAATGGCTTAAAAGAAGAAGAAAAAGAGAAGAAGGAGGAGGAGGAGGAGAAAGAGAAGAATGGTGTAAAAGGAGGAGGAGAAGAAGGATAAGAAGGCAATGGTGTAAAGAAGAAGAAGAAGAAGAAGAAGAAGAAGAAGAAGAAGAAGAAGACAATGGTGTAAATGAAGGAGGAGAAGAAGGAGAAGAAGAAGAAGGCAATTGTGTAAAAGGAGGAGGAGAAGAAGGAGAAGAAGAATACAATGGTGTAAATGAAGGAGGAGAAGAAGGAGAAGAAGAAGAAGACAATGATGTAAAAGGAGAAGGAAAAGAAGGAGAAGAAGAAGACAATGGTATAAAAAGAAGGAGAAGAAGAAGAAAAGACGACAATGGTGTAGAAGAAGAAGAAGAAGAAGAAGAAGAAGAAGAAGAAGAAGAAGAAGAAGAAGAAGAAGCGGCATATGTTAGTAGAAAGGTAAAGAATTACAAACCAAAAAGACGAAGAAGAAGAGAAAAAATGGGACGTGCTGTGGCGTTACAATGGAGATTCGTTCAATAAATGATTGGTTGATTTCGTTTCTTGACTGCTGAATAATAAAAGAAAATCAAGGAGAGACGGATCTGCTTGTGATATTTCTTTCATTCAAATAGAAAAGGCTCTTTTGTTTGGGCACAAACGGTTTTTCCCTAATGTTTGCGATTCTTGAGAATGATCAACCTGTAACTTTCCCATCAATAATTTCCTCTTTAAGATGCGGCTATTTTTTATTTTTGCATTTCCATATTCCAGTTGCATTACAAACCATCCAGAAAGGTGAAAGGAATTTCCGGGAACCGGATAAGCTCAATCGGTAGAGCATCCACCTAGGAACCACAGGGTTCTAGGTTCGATGCTCAGTGCATGAGTAGCACACTTGGATCTGTGTGGTAAAGTGGGGAGCTGATGGTAGTCGTGGCACTCCATCTTAGACACAAAACAATCTCCCTGGTTTAGCGCTAGCGAAAAGGGTATAGACTTCCCGGTGTCCGGCTGATGCCGACAATAGGCTACTCCCTGTACCTTACTTTTATTTACTTAGTCTGGACACATCGGGTTTAGATTGTTTCACATTACCTGCTAAAGAAACAAGCATGACGTACATAGCCAAGACCACAACAGGGCACCTAGTAAAGAGCGAACTCTTTACTAAGTAATCATTGACCTGTGAGACTTGCTCGTTAACCATTACGCCACGACAAGATGCTACGACATCAGCAAAAAAAAAAAAAAAAAAGAAAAAGAAAAAAGAAAAGGGAAAGCTTTTTAAGCAATTTTATTGATTATAGATATGAAGTAAGTCGGAGGCGGGAAGATTGTGTTGCGTCAATACAAGGTGTGTCAAAAAAGTATCGAGATTTTTTGTACTTTTGGCACATTCTGAAAAAAAAAAATAACGTTCCAGTCGTTAATTTTAAGTTTAAGTTTAAAGCTGTATTTACCAAGATAGAAATGAAGAATGAATGGAACGTTATTTTTTTGCAAAATACAAGGTGTGTAAAAAAGTACAAAAATCTCGATATTTCTTATATTTCCTAAGTACAGCCTTGTCTGGCATAGAACGAAATAGGGACACAAAGTAAATAGAAAGGAAAAGGAAAAGAGGGAGGATTGTGTTGACAAAATATCTATTAAGTTCAACAAAGGGCCAAACAAGGAGACAGAATTAAGGTTTGGAAGCCAGTGTTGATCAAATTTAGTTACGAATCGTAGTTTTGTCCAGGATAGAACCAATTCGCGCTGAAAACACCGCTTCCCGCTAGATCCCTAAAGTTAAGCAGCGATGAGTCTGTTAATACTTAATTGGGTAACCAAGTAACTATTCTTAAAACAAATAATTTGTACACAGTTGAATAATTTCAAGTATTCCTTTCTAACATTAATAATTCTATTTAATAATAACCATGTGTTTGTACACAGTTATTTGGTTTCACGTATTCCTATCAAATACTAGAGCAATGAACCTGTTCAACACTTAAGTAGGCGACTAAACAACAGCAAGTACTGTTAGCAACCTGAGTCATTTGTTTATTAAAAAATGACTTGATTCGGCATTAAATGATACGGAAAGGGATGATATGCCATTAAAAAAAAAAACAACCAACCAACTAGCCAAAAGGCAAAAAAAAGAAAAGAAGCTCTCGATGAGAGATCTCATTTTCCCCTCTATCTCGAGGAAGTCCTACATACCAGCTACTTTTTTTTTACTCTTCTACGAGAGCGTGAGTGGTATCAAAAGTCCAAATAACACATATAAAGCAGGTACTGTAAGCAATCTGAGTCCTTTGTTTATAAAAAATGACTTGATTCGGCATTAAATAACCCGAAAAGGGTTGATATGCCGTAGAACAAAACAACCAGACAAAACCAAATAACCAAAGATAATTGGTATCCCTGTCATCTTTATGTCGCAACGCTGATTTGTTTTGTTTCAAAGCCTATGATTAAAGTCATGTTGAAAACACCGATTCCTGCTAGATACCTGAAGTTAAGCAGCGATGAGCCTGTTCAATACTTAAGCACACGGTTGGTACTGCAAGCAACCTGAGTCCTTTATTTATAAAAATGACTTGATTCGGCATTAAATGACCTGAAAGAGAGTTCATATGCTGTAAAACAAAACAAGCAACTAACTAATCAACCAAACAACCATTGGAATAATGTCGGCAGGTGAAATATAAAATCCAAAAACCTATTACATTACAATCCCCAATAGGACGTTCGAGGTGTTGTCAAAATCACCACAGAGACTAAAAACAGCTGCCCTATCATATTTAGCGTGATCGTAAATTCTCAACTGTCTCTCGGGTGGTATCCTTTCTTAACAGCTTTTACTTTTAAGAAAGACTGATATGTAATTTCTGTACGTGCAGTTACAGCCTTTTGTAAATACCTGTCAGCATTTCATCATCAGGTCGTGCTGAGAGCACGGATACTCTTTCGCAAACCGTTCTTATCGGCCATCAACCCTGGCAGGTCTTCCGCACGGATATAGAATCTGTGCAAAGCTGGTTGATGTAGGTTTTTGCTGGCCAGCCTACACTGGTAGGTGTTGACAGGAGAACGTCACTTAAGAGTTTGTCCTTGTTTCTCTAGCAGTGTCCCGCATGACTTAATCGGATGGTTTGTCTGATGGGGCAAGTGGCCATACAGCTGCTTTTTTGTTGGTGCACAGCATCCAGAACCCACACAGAACTAATTGATGTAGGTTGATGTGGCCGGCCTATACTGGCGTGTCCAAGTATAGATGGCCACAGAATAACATCAGTTGCTTCTCCAACAGTGTCCCAGCGCGTCTTGTTCCTCTTACTCGGATGACTTCTGTGATAGGAGGCAAGCTGCTTTTTTGTGGGTGCTGCTTCCAGGAATTGTTCAAGACAGCACGCAGCATCCTTGTGTATTTTCGTTAGATCAATTTTTTGACACTTTTTTAGCAAAATAAGTATATTGTCTATTTCAACAACTTACGATATAATTTTCATGCTTCCTTCTGATTAAGAAAAACGGTTTGATTTACAAAATAATTAAACATTGTAATAAACAGTATGTGTACAAGATTATTTCATTTTATCTTTTATGGTAAACCTTTTTTTAAATTGTATATCGTAAGCGTATTTTTCATCGTAAATTACTTAAAGTATAAATGTTATGATTTATAAAGTAATAATTAAACTGTATAAAATTAAACTATAATTCATAAAATAATTATTAAACTTTATAATAAACAATATATATATATATATATATATATATATATATATATATATATATATATATATATTATTTTAATTCATATTTTAAGGTAAACGGTTTTTTTAATTGTTTATAGTAAGCATATTTTGAACGTAATTTGCTTAAACATTTGAAACATTAATAAACGTCGTTTTGTTTTCTAATATTATCGTTCTGCCTTCATCAATGGAAACCCTTCTTTCCCCACATACACATCGTCTCCGTTTAGCTCATCCCTTTTCCTGCCTTCATTGAAATGTAACCCCTCTCTTCTTGCTGTTAGGCTAATACCAACAATTGGCCACTTGGCAAACTTGTTACTACGCTTAACTTAGTTTAGCACATGGTCATGATTATAGAACCCCCAGTGTGAAACTCACGAAGAATGATCTGATACCTTAGCGCGCTAGCAATTACATTATTCGAGGCCACCAAATCTTAAGTTAGGATCTCAACAAAAACAATCTCCCTGGTCTAGCGTTAGCGAAAAGGAGATAGACTCCCCTGCTGATACCGACAATAGGCCACTCCGCATATTGTTCTTAAAGTTAACAAGAAAAGATCCGTGCTTAGATGTCTGCAGCATATTTGTGAAAACTGCAGATAACCATGTACAACATTGAGACGACGTCATAGAACGACAACAATAGCGTTGTGTATAGAGGATGATACTAACCAGTTACATTAATGTCATCTCTTGTGCACCGGCTGAACCGCTGAACTGACACGGTATTCAGGATTTGAATTCATTCGGATCTCTGAACGTTCGTAACACCAACATTTGTAAAAAGAGGAGTGCCTGTAAATAGATTCTGGTCGGCAGAATGGAAGCTGACCTTATAGATATCCGTTTCCTTTGTTTCGGAATCAAGAAAGCGCTTGAAGAACCCTTGTTGGTATGGGACCTTCCGATTTCGACAAGTCGTTTGTTTTTCTTCTTTTTACAATATTCTATTATAGAAAAGTTTCGTGACTAAATTTTAGCAAAATATCACGGGTAAATGCTTTGAAGAAGTAGAAGAAGAAGAAGAAGAAGAAGGAAAAAAAGAATTTCTTACAAGACAAAATATGACGTGTTTCAAGGCTTCATATTTTGATTCGTAAAAAATAACTTATCGATTTTATGTTGGCTTTTCTTGTTCGTTGCATGGATAATTTGACATTACCGAGAATTATGGCAGGTATTGCACAATATTATATGTTCTTTTAAAAAAAATCTATCTATCTATCTATCTATCTATCTATCTATCTATCTATCTCTCTATCTATCTATCTATCTATCTATCTATCTATCTAAGTCTCTTCTTATCTATCTATCTACCTATCTTATTTCTTATCTATCTATCTATCTATCTATATATATATCTATCTATCTATCTGTCTGTCTGTCTGTCTGACTCTTCCTATCTATATATCTATCTATTTCAGTCTCTTCCTATCTATCTATCTATCTATCTATCTATCTATCTATCTTCTTCCTATCTATCTAGAGCCCTGTCAGCTGGGATTGTAGAATATGCCAACTGCATCTCTGCAGAGGGGTAAGATTCCTCCAACGGGATCACCTGTTAGCCGTAGGTGGCGATCCGTGATGCTTAAAGATGGAATCATGGAGCTGAGCAGTCCATGACATGCAAAACTCCACTTTGGCTCTTACTTAGGCAATACAGGCGGTCGGTGATATCCCCTCCGATCATTTGGTTGGTTACGTCAATCCCTAGCACCTATATGATTTTCCCGATCCTTTTGTCATTATGGCAAACCGTACCCCTTTTATCATTTTATGTACTAGAAGACAGTGGCAGAGGGTCATGGGTATGAATAAACTGCATCTAGTTCCAATTCTAAAGCTCTGGAAAGTGTTGAGTTCCTCTTCATCGCCATTACTCCCAGGTCCACTCTGACCCGGAGTGGTAGTACCTGTTTTAATCTAAAATTGAATAAATTGAAAATTGTAAAACTATATATTATATATCTATATATATATATATATATATATATATATATATATATATATATATATATATATATATATATATATATAAGTTATAGATATACTTAATAGATTAAATAAAACGACGTAATTCAAATCAAGAATGTTAACATAGTTTTTGAAGTGAATCTCCTTGAGCTTTGTTACTTTAAAGTTCAGTACTTGAGACACCTTGACTTACGTCACTCATTGGTCATCTGTAGGGTGGGGGGAGTGAAGGCGTTGTTAGTCATATCGACACAAATCAAGATGAATTTGAAGTAATATAGTAAAAGTCGGCGGAGTGGCCTATTGTCGATATCAGGCAGACAGTGATGGAGTCTATCACGCTAATTATTCGCAAGAATACTATGAACCATGTAACTGTATACCAACAAATAAATATTATTGTTAAATAGAAATAGTTACGTGAAACCATGTTATTAAGTGTTGTTATCAGCTGGACAGCGAGAGAGTTTATCTCGTTTTCATTAGCGCTAGACCAGGGGGATTGCTTTTACGTTTGAGGTGGAGCGCCACACCTACCATCAGTTCCCCACTTTATCGCACAGATCCAAACTGTGTTACTTGTGCACTGAGTTGGCGGGGACAGTATCAAACCCAGAACATCGTGGTTCCTAGGTATGCTGTATATTGATAAACCATTGTTTTGGGGGGCGGTTAGCGTAGAGTTAGAATTTGAATTCAAAATCGTAGAAATTCAAAATGCGTAGTGTAGATTGCTCACATGAAATAACCTTTGGGTGACCTCCTTTCCGGTTACATAGACTGTGGGTCCAAAGCTTAGTTAGTTAGCTTAGGCAGTTAAGCGAGAGACATCGTAATGTAAGCATCGGCTCCGCTTCTCTCTGCCGCGGTTGAGAAAGTCTGGTTCTGAATAAAAATGTAATAACACAAAATATATACCTCGTGTTGTCTCTGAGTGAACTAATGGCAACCTTGGTGACACGAATTCAAACCAGCATCTTAGACAGACCAGACCAGTTAGAAGAAATGTCCCAGCTACGCAAGAAACAGACTACAGAAGTAAAGAGCCAGTCAGCTACTTCGAAAGACAAGTAGAAACATTTGGGTGTTGGAGCATAACCACAGATGCTCTCATACCTTACATCTAATAATCGTAACAGAAAATAAATTTCACCATGTATATACCCAGAAGGCTATATAACAAGCGGATGCTCTATCGACTGAGCTAAAACGGTCCCTCGTACCAAAAAGAAAAGAAAGACATAAAAAACAAAATAAAATAAATAAAATTAGAATAATTCATTATCGACCGATTGCTTAAAACCTGTGACGGGAAAAGTCGGGAGAAGGGAAAGTCAAGGTACCTATTGCATCCCATAATGGTTCTTCGGTTTATTGACTTAAAAAAGCACACATGACGATTACACATTAAAAAATAGAGAAAATGTGGGTAAAATCTATTTGGAGTGTGAGAAATGTCACAAAACAAAGTGCCATGTACGCGTAACTAGGATGAACAACAACAAAAAAAAACAACAAAAAAACCGTGAATTCTTTTAGTCAACACTGTCATAAAATCGACACTGAGAAGAATCAAACTATAAAAGAAAAGAATGTTATAAAAATACTCCATCTTACTAAATCCACTAATGATTCTCGTCATTCAATATCAAATCCATTGGAAGATTACAGTCAAGATATTGCGCATAAACTCCAAATGATGCAAAGTCGAAAAAGAACAATATACTCTATCAGGAAGAAGAAAAAAATGCAATGGTAGCATATTTCAGTGAAATTATTTTTCCAGATAAATTCACCAAATCTTCTTAGAAGAGAACTTTTTCTGCTACATATTCTTGACAAAGTGAAGAGCGTATGGTAATTTTAGCTGTAAGACGCAATCTTTAGTTATCAAGAAGCAAGCAAGAATATGCTAACAGCATTTTCGAAACCGTTTTTTTTTTCTTATTCAATCGGTGATGCACATGGGATAATTTGAAAGAGAAAATGTCATTTTCGCTGTTTTTGCGTTACCCCATAGCAAATCCAAGCAAACAGTTTTTACAATAGATAAAAACCGTCATGTGCACAGTTTTCTATCTATATATTAATACTTTTGTTCATTAACCTTCCGACCGTTATCATCTTGCAACACCCGCTGGTTAAAAATGAGACCGTGCAAATCGAACAAGGTGAAATGCAAAAAATGTAAATCTTGATTATCTGGTGTCGCTTATCCGCCAAATTCTTATTTCTTATATGAGTGTCGTCACTTTAGCTAAATAATTGACCATTCCGTTTTTATTATAAAGAAAGGGAGGGGAAAAGGATATGCGACACAGAAAAGATATGGCCAATGCACAGCCGATCCAGTATTACTTCTACCTCGAGGGATTTTCTATATCCCGATTTCCATTCTCCTACTGTTGGCTTAATTGATAATAATTTTTCGGTGTACTACTGTTCCAACGTTGTTGGCATTTTTGCTTGATAAATCGGCTTTGTCATTTCTCGTTATTCCAACGTGAGACTTGGGATCCAACACATCACAACTTCTGGCTCAGATGGATTGACACACCGTTAAAATCAATCAATCAATCAATCAATGGAAGTGATTTTCGCTCAATGAATTGCAACCATTATGCAAAACAGAAACAGAATTTATTTTGAGGCTTCGCGTGTTGCTAGCCTCGGTGCTTGTACACACTGAAAAAAATTGTTTTGGTTTCTTTATTTATTGGTTTAGCTTATTCTTTGTTTCATGGCATATCAACCTTTGTGGGTTATTCAATGCCAAAGCCATCCTTGTAGAAGAACAGTTGTGGAGCTATTTAACCCATAGCTGGTATAAGGTAGTTTATATCTTTCCCAAGAGCATCATGACAATTTGTTACATAATTTAACATAATTTAAGCAGTTATAATATATGCATGTATACACTTTATGTTTGGTCTCGGTTTCTTTGGTTAATGGTATATCAATATATATCAATCTTCGTGGGTTATTCAATGCCAAAGTAATCCTTGTAGAAGAACAGTAGTGGTGCTATTTAACCCATGCCTGGTGAAATGATAGATTTCCCTCCCTTCCTAAGAACATTAGTCCGAAAGTGAACGCAATAGCGCGACTGAGGTTTGATCTCACTTACTTCAATGTCGCAGTCAGTAGTTAGCTACTACGAGGACTCCTCCACCCACTGAAAAAGTAAAAGAAACGTTTTATTTGACGTATGATAGATAGCAGTACTTTCACTCCAGAAGTTCAATTTGTTATAGATGATTATGAAGGTTAGTTGATTGGATTTTGCAGTATATCAACCCTAGCAGGTTTATTTTATGCCAAATACATTTTGTCTTATTCATTCCTGTTGAGTATTCAATTATTTTTTTCTAACTCAATTGTTATAAACTCATTTTTCATGCTCATTTGTATCTATTTTATCCATAGATGGTACCCTAACATTTAAACACATTTTTCATGCTCATTTTGTATCTATTTTATCCATAGATGGTACCCTAACATTTAAACACATTTTCATGCTCATTTTGTATCTATTTTATCCATAGATGGTACCCTAACATTTAAACACATTTTTCATGCTCATTTTGTATCTATTTTATCCATAGATGGTACCCTAACATTTAAACACATTTTTCATGCTCATTTTGTATCTATTTTTATCCATAGATGGTACCCTAACATTTAAACACATTTTTTCATGCTCATTTTGTATCTATTTTATCCATAGATGGTACCCTAACATGTACTACCATTTCTGATAATGAAATATTGGGCGATCTGGTAGAAGAGTACTCGACAGTTACCTCACTTTACTCAGGAAACACGCCAAAAGCACACAATGCAAGTCAAGTAACATGTGAAAATAATTTTCCGGAGTTAAGCAGCGACCAACCTGTTCATTTGGGAAATGGGTGACCACTTCGGAACAACAAGTACTGTGAGTAACCTGTTGATTTGTGCCATTATAAACGAATATTAGTAAATAACAATGAAATCGAAAATTGAAACTGAGTATTCCTGACCTAAGTTCCAAATCCTAATACAGTGGCAACTTGATTTACGAGTTTAATTCGTTCCGCTCTTAACTCAATTTCCTCGTATAACAAATCAATTTTTCCCTATTGAAATAAACAGAAATACCATTAATCTATCCAGAACCCCCCCCCAAAAACAAACCCCACCCTAATTTTCTTGTTGCGTTTCTTAATAAGGAATATAGCACTTTAATGTATAAAAACATAATAGAATAGAATGAAATAATGTTTCTTATTATATTTCTCCAGTTTTCTTTTATTTCATTTAAGAAGTTGTTTCTTGTTTTTCATTCACTTAATATATCTTTTGTGTGTTTGTTTTTTCTTTTTTCTTTCACTTAATTTGTTCCTCTTCTTTTTAACTCCTTGTATTTACTTAATCTACTCCTTTTTTTTCATTAAATATATTCATCGCATTACCTTTCTTTCTTACATTACTCTTTTTTTTATAACTCAAGGTCTTTCTTTCTTTCTTACTTTCTTTCTCAACCTCTTTCTTTCTTTCTTTCTCAATAAACCTCTTTCTTTTACTAAATCGACCCCTTTCCTTCTTTCTTTTTTTCACATAATATATTCCCCCTTTTCTTTTTATCTCTTAAGCTATTTCTTTTTAACTTTCTTTCTTTCTCAACCGCTTTCTTTCTTTCTTCCTGTTTTTCTTTCTTTCTTTCTCAATAAACTTCTTTCTTTTACTAAATCGACTCCTTTCTTTCTTTCTTTCTTTCTTCTTTTTTTCTTTCTTTCACTTAATATATTCCCCTTTTCTTTTATCACTTAAGATATTTATTTTTTTCTTTCTTTCTTTCTCCTTTCTTTCTTTCTTTCTTTCTTTCTTTCTTTCTTTCTTTCACTTAATATATCCCCCCTTTTTTATCACTTAAAATATTTCTTTTTTACTTTCTTTCTTTCTCAACCGCTTTCTTTCTTTCTTTCTTTCTTTCTTTCTTTCTTTATTAACCTCTTCCCTTTACTTAATTTACTACTTTATATTTTTCACTTAATATTTTGCCCACTTTTCTTATTCTTATTATATTCTTTTTTTTAACTTATTTATTTCAAATAAATTTTTACTCTTACATCCCTACATATACCCATTAAATATCTTCTCATTCACCCCTTCCTACGCAACACTTTAATCCTTCTTTCATTAAGAAAAAATTCAAACAAAAACAAATAAGCAAACAAAAATCAACCTTTCCACTGATTTTGTTTGATTTTCAACCAAGTACCCCCTTCCCCTAGAATCGATCAAAAAATGTCTAGAGCAACACATTATGAAATCTTTCAAGATTAACGTGACATTAGTGGATTTAAAAAGCTTTTCAAGTATTTCAAATGTTGAAACATTAAAAATATTTGCCAGTGCACACGCGTGAAATATCGCCATGAATTGGGAATTTTATCCCCGAAAACAGTCCTGCTTGAAAGCCTAGGGGATTAAACAGTACGTAATGTGCAGAGAAAAAGGGGCAACGATTTTGAAGGAAGGAAATAAAACAACCTTTGCTACTCCAAGAAATTTACTTTACCAAAAGCACAAGACTATACGAGGGTGACTCAAAAAGTAATGCCATTTTGTTTAGGACAGGTATAATTACCAACACAGGAACATGTATCATACATCAAAAGGAAGCTGGTCCTCTGTGGATCACATTCCTACTTCTCCACATAGTTACCATTTCTCCCAGTAGCAATGTTCCACTTTCGAATGAGAGTATATATCCCTGCCCCTCAAAATTCTGTTGACTGTTCTTTGAGCCACCTCTTCACTACAGATTTCACTTCCTCGATCCCACGAATGAGAAACATCATTCCAGTGACGAGGAAGTAAAATCTGTAGTGAAGAAGGGGCTCATTATCATACTTTTTCAAGAGAGTTGACTATTATATGCTAAGTAAAGAGCACTTCTTATTTATTTATTTATTTGCGCTTAGTTATGATAGAAATGGTATAAATAGGATGTGTAATATCTTATATTCTCTATAAGGATGGCTACAGATGAACTCTAATGATCATCAAATAGCAATATGTATAACCCACAAGATGGCGGATTTTATACTAAATTATTACAACAATCGATGTCTCTTCCTCTGGTGTCTTTGGACTAAAAGTCCCTTATTGATATTGTACCAATATATTACAGGATGATTACGACATAAAGTGTAATGGTCAACGAAGGTGATATTTAAACAAATCAGCCATAACAATGTTAATCTAGTTCTTTTTACGTGTTTTATAGAGATATGACTGTGTGTGAGTGAGATAGTAGGAGAACGACGTTGGCAGTAGTCGTAGAGTAGTAACCCATGTATCGAATAACTTAATAAATGGAAGAAAAATTTCCTATGACATCTGTATGGATTGTATCTGTTTTAAACAAAAATAGCCGAATTATTTACCTAGGCGTATAGTCAGTTCTGTAGAACACGTTTTTGCTCAAATACGATTCTCGTATGAACGAGTGTGTGTGTGTGTCTGTGTGTGTGTGTGTGTGTTGTGTGAGAGAGAGAGAGAGAGAGAGAGAGAGAGAGAGAGAGAGAGAGAGAGAGAGAGAGAGCAAGCAAGCACACATGTATTCTTTGTATTATTTACCAAGCTTGGATTAGTTTAGCCCAAAGCTATGAGGTACCCAGTAATAATCGAAGTCTCGAACAATGGCTGCTGGTCTCACCATGTTAATCATTAGGGCACGTGAGGCACACGAGTCATTTTCAAAGATTAGCTTAGTATAGCCAACGGTCAGAAGTATGTGTCACCCAGTGAGATTCTCACTCAATAACAATGGCCTACTAGCCTAGCTCGCTAATCATTACATCATGCTAGGTGCCCACAAAATCAGTCCTTTTTAAGTGCACGCGTTCTTAGAAAAAATATCTGAATCGATGGCAATTGTGAACGAAGACCGTTCCACTCATCAATTAGATCAACAACATAATTACATAGACAAAAAAGAACAAACAAATAAAAAAAACTGTTAGGAGGAATGTGATTAAAAAAGGTCAGGATTTATTGTTACTTACTTCGTAGATCAAAACAAGCAAATAAAAAAAGTAAAACATCCACCAGAAAGAAAAATTAATTATTTAAAATCTTTTTAATTGAAAATACAATTTAATCATTTCTTCTACTTTCACTTTCACTTTCACTTCATTACCGAAAGAAAAAGATCAATAATAAGCTGTTCAACAATAATGATGCCGTATAAAAATCGAAATTATAATTAAAAATACAAAAGGACTTGGAATAACGAAAAAACAATGAAGTTGTAAATATAATAGTTTTAGTTTAGGTGTCAGGTCTCTCAAAGAATGTTACTGGTATCATGTATTCTAGTACTGCCTCATGGTCGGTGACAAATCTAGCTTCACTATCAGGCTTTCCTCATGAAAAAGGTGGCTAGATACTCGGAAGGGGGAAAAATAAGATGTATCAAAGGACTGGTAAACTCACTTGTAGGGTCACCTGCCATCTAACATATATGAAACGTGAAAATGTAACATAATGATTGGGGTAGCCTATTAATTTTGTAATGTAGTGTAAAAGATTTGAATTTAACGGTTAGCGTAAAGTGTGACAGAAAAGTTAAAGTAAGTCAGATAAGTATGGCAGACAGATTTCCCCAACCCGTTCACCACGTATATGATATGACACAAGGTCACAAGTATGGGGCATCCACCGAGGATCGAACTCGCTTTTTAGTAGTAATGGAGATTAGTTTGCTAACTATTACACCTTGCCGAAGAAGAATAAAATTTTATTGCAATCAACAAAAGTCATGTATTTAGTAACTTTGGGATTCTAAACGGTAAACTTTTGGAAAATATTTCTTAATGGAATGAAAAAAAAATCCTAATAGAATGCCACCCCCCCAAAAAAAAAAAACACAAAAAAGAAAAAAAACAGAAAAACAACAACAAACACAAACAAAAAAATAAACCAATTTTTTTCTATTCTTTTAAAATTTTCTTCGAAATTGATCAATGAAATTAAAAAGGGCGAACACAAAAAAAAAAAAAAAACAGAAAAAAAAACAAACAAACAAAACAAACAAACAAAAAAATAAACCAATTTTGTTCTATTCTTTTAAAATTTTCTTCGAAATTGATCAATGAAATTAAAAAGGGCGAACTCATATTATTTTTTGGATTCCACCTCCGCTTAAAATCCGTAATGACCACTGTAATCTTATGCAATGAGAATAGATTGGTGTTTGTTCAAATATTTTTGAGCAGCACTTCCTGTAGAGTAATGCGCTTAAGTTTTATTTTCATTTTTAAATCAGGGCTTTTTTTTTCTCACCGAACTCTTCTTTCCTTCTTTCTTTCTTTTTTTCTTTCTTTCTTTCTCATTTGAACTCTTATTCATTTCTTTTTTCTCATTTTCTATATTTCTTAACCGACCTCTTCTCTATTTATTACGGTCAAGTTACGCTGAAAGCACAGGTTCCCGCTCTATCACCGAAGTTAAGCAGCGCGAGTCTGTTCAATACTTAATTGGGTGACCATTTAAGCAACAGTAGATACTGTAGTCCTTTGTTTATCAACATGACATGATTCGGCATTAGATGACCCGAAAGGGTTAAGATGCCGTAAAACAAAAACAACCAACCACTCAACAGTGGATTATAATGATAAGGCAAGTAAATGAATGGAAACAATGATTGGAGATGTGTAAAAATAGGAATATGAATGCTTGGATGGATAGGGAGTAACCCATGCGTCCACGGAGCAATTAGGTTCTTATTGACCTTGATCTTGGAAGATACCAAGGTCATATACGGTTGGAAAACACACGGGGGAGAGGATTGTTTGGTATCGGAAGGAAATAGATAATTATCTCGGTCATCAAGACGGCCTATTTTCTCAGTATTGATCACTGGAAAGTGTCATTGCAAGCATTGGCCGAGTCCAGTATTGATATTTAATAAACTTAAGATTAGTTTGGCACAAGACCAAACCATTGGGCAGGAGAAAAGAAGAAGGCTGTGGTTTTTGAAATCCAGGCTTTTGCTTGGGATCATGGGAAGCGCGATGGTGTACTGGTTAGAGTCGCAGGAAATGGACTCGTCGACCCGAGTTCAATTTCTGGACGAAGCCACAGTTCACATAGCGCTAATACCCTTGGGAAAGGTATGAATCCTACTATTCTCACTCCAGCTATGGGTAAATAGTAGTGCAGACTACGTCAGGCAACCAGTCCAGGAGAAAAAAAACTCTGAATTCAAACTTGGTCACTACTAGAATAGGCTCAAGCCTACTTAGTGATCTATTTCAATTTAAAAAAAAAAGAAGATTGAACATTGACTCTCAGCGGTGATCGATAGTACACAGTTGCCTTGGCGTTGCCCTGCACAGTGTAAGAGTTAACCTGATTGCCTACATATCTGATGTATTTTTAGATATCATATATCTTCGAAGAGCTAGCAGCCTAGTGGTAAGAAGATACACTTGTTAGAAAGTTGAGCAAATAAAATGCTTTTAATTCCAGGGATAAGCCACCTAGTATTTTGAACCGATTTTCTGAGAATATAAAGGAATTTGAATAATAATAAGTAAAGATACAATTAGTTATTTGACTTTAGATGATTTGTCAAATGGATTTTTTTTAGCGCTCTGAGTATTTCTTTCAAAAAAGGTTAAAAGGCACAATAATATTTAAATGTTAACAAGCTAATATGAAATGTTAGATTATCATGATCTCTCTCTCTCTCTCTCTCTCTCTCTATATATATATATATATATATATATATATATATATATATATATTGTAGGCAGGTGTTGTTGAATAACACGGAATACTTCTTCATAATCCTCAGTTATAGTTTTTCAAGTCTTCTGGCTATTTTTCACCAGGAGGGTATATGTTGTAGTGTTAGTTCTTTTTTCTTTTTTGGTCGGAGAGGCCCCCTCTGATGAATCAGCTAGTCACGTCAAACCCTTGCAACTGTATGATTGTCCCAACCCTATTGCCCTTATGGCAAACTCCCAGCACTTTTTATATGTGTGCTAGAAGGTGGTGGCTGAGGGTCTTAGTGTCCTGGGTATGATGTTAAACTGCATCTAGTGGTAAAGTTCCAATTTTTGAGCTGTGGGGAGTATGGAGTACCTCTTCATCGCCATTACTCCCGGATCCATTCAATCCCTGATTGGTAGTACCTGTTAGGGTCACATCTATGGGTTAAATAGAAAACATGTGTTTAAAAACATTGAGTTTTAAAAAGATTGAATATCTATCAAGCATGAATAAAACAAAGCGTTTTCGGTATAAAATTAACCCAACAAGAATTGACATGCCGTAAAATCAAACCAACCAACCAACAATACAGATGTGAGATATTTTGACAACATCTCGTGTATTACAACGCAACTCCCTTTACAGGGACTATAAAAATTTGTTACCTAGCTTCAGACATTTTACGAGCGGTACACAAAGTGTTTAATTCAGTTTAATAGGCAGGTTCAGGTCAAATTTGTTTCACTGTGGTCTTCAATGTAACCATTCGATAACAAAGCTTGGACACTCATTTGGATTCTAAGCAGTGATGATAATCAATATATACTAGCAGGACCTGTGGATATACCCACGGTATAATCATTTGAATATCATAAGGTTTGATATGTATGTCACCGAAGTTAAGCAGCGATGAGACTGTTCAATACGTAATTGGATAACCACCTAACCAACGGCAGATACTGTAAGAAACCTGTCCTTTGTTTATCAAAATGCTTTTATTCGCTATTAAATAACAAGAAAACGTTTGATACGCCGTAAAAAAAAACGACCAATTAACTCTGCACGGATTCTAGATGCAGGGCGACATACCTACCAGAAGAATATATACATTTTGGTATGGAAGAAATTTATTATCGTTATTTGTTGACACGTGTTTTGACCAAAATTCGTTTACACACATAGTATTCTATTTATAATTATTTTAAGTATATAAGTAAAATAAAATAATAATAATAGAAATCACAAAAATAAGCATGCAACAGAGGTCATTATCAGGGCAGGGTCTTTTGATTATACCCCCCCCCGAGTAATACAAGAGAAATATTCGAAATTGATTACGTCATTATTATTTTATCTTATTTCTATATCTAAAATAATTTAAAATAGAATACTGCGTTTGTAAACGAATTTCGCTCGAAACACGATAATAAATTTATTCATACCAAAATATATATTTTTCTTCCAATTATCCGTCCAACACACACACACACACACACACACACACACACACACATATATTATATATATATATATATATATATATATATATATTGTTTCTTTTCCTATTTGGTTTGCAGCTGCTTCTGTTTCTTTGTCAATTCATACTGCGCCGTCTTCTTTCCGACTACAAAGCTTTGAAGACAATGTCAGACAATGTGAGTATATGGGTCTTCCATTTTTCATTCTCCTTCCTCTTTACACTGTTGCAGACTAACCGCATAAACATAACATTTTCCAGAAATGGAACCGTTCACTTCTTCAATGGACGAGAACAATCTATCTTTCTCGAAGGTAGAGTGATGGTTATTGTTGGCGTATGAATGAAGCATTTATTGACATATTCACCCAAACAAAACAAATTGAGGAAACCATCTTATCCAGAAACAAACAAACAAACAAACAAACAACAAAGCATAACGTCTCTTTTCGTCGTCGCCATTGCTTTTGTTGTTAGGGAGAATTTTTCTGCCTGACTCTGCTTGACTTTTCGGAGCCAAGCTGAAGCCGAAAGCTGAGAAGCTTTTCATTCGATAATCCATCTCAGAGATAGGTGCAGGTCGTCGTCCTCGTTGCTCTCGTTCAGTTGAATATGTCACAAGGATCTTCTCTCTGATAGTTCGAAGATAGCGAGCGTAATTGATTTAAACGAAAACAATCTGCAGAGAGGATAGCTGTTGAATTCCAAAAGCTGCTGATTCATATTGTAGCGCGATTCTCATCTCATGGAAGAAAATATGAAAAGACATGATTTCATTTGGCTAAAATGCAATTATTATTAGTTGAAGTTGCTGAAACCGACGAAACCTCACGGTTTAATAAAAAACATCCAGTAAAGATTAATGATCAATATGATATTTTAATGCTTTTGCATGAGTATATATATATATATATATATATATATATATATATATATATATATATATATATATTAATGTTAGTAATAGTGGTATATTTATAAATAGATCTCAATATCGTAGAAGCCATTCGATTGTTATCTATCTCTAACTGCAATTATTATTAATTTGTATTTGCTGAAACCGAGGAAATCTCAGTTTAATTTAAAAAAAAAAAACAACCAGTAACGATTAATGATCAATATCATATTCCATGCATATATATATATATATATATATATATATATATATATATATATATATATATATATATGTGTGTGTGTGTGTATATATATAATATATATGTGTGTGTGTGTGTGTGATTGGAAAATCTGGCAAAATGTAAAATATATAAATGGAAGGGTTTGTAAACTAACACATCAATTGATTCAATTCGACGAAATATAATTGAAACAATTGTTTGTGTTGGTTTATAACAACTTCCACGTATATTTTTCACATACACACAGATACATACACACACACACACACACACACACACACACACACACACACATATATATATATATATATATATATATATATATATACACTAAATCTATTTACATATATGCAATAGAACCAAATATATAGAATAGATCATTAAATAGATAAATAAAATCAACGAAAATAATATTTTACGAATTTACATCTTGATAAAGAATATCTTTGTAAAATTAATTACAATTTTAGTGTTCTGTCTATCTTCATTGTTGGATTGCACAGCTTTCACTTTAGCCAACTTAAACAACGCCCCACAATCAATGAGTGATCGTCAAATATCTCTTCGTTTGGTTTGTTTTCGTTGTTTAATTGCATATCAATCTTTGTGAGTTATTTAATGCCAAACCCGTCATTGCAGACGAACAGTAGTCGTACTATTTAAACCATAGCTGGATGCATTAGAGGGTTCACACCATTCCTATGGGTATTAGTCTGAAAATTAACGTAATTGTGCGACTAGAGCAAACTAAGATGTTGAAGTCAAGCACATTAGCCAATACGCCACCGGGACTCCCATCGAATATCTGTGATTCATTGGCAAATATTTTATTTTTAAATTTAAATGATTTGTACCAGAAGTTTTAAATTTGCATGTTGGAATTCACCAAGCTTTACTCAGTCTTTTCAGAGTTTTCCTTGTTGCATAGCGGACTCGATTGAAAGGAGTTTTTTTTTGTTTTGTAATAGTAATATTTTTATACTTATCTTCTTACTGTTCAACTATTACTTGGAAATCTTTTGGAATATCTCGTTTTGTGTTATAGGTGATATACCCTACAGACTAATGGAATGCGCCGACGATTACTATAAGTAACAGGGACAATTATGGCTTGAGAGTAAGCCAGTGCGAGTCAGCTCATAACTCTATTGTCGGACGTATTTCCCACTTCTCTGTACTGTAATTGTCTACTCTTTTGTTAATACATATTCCTACATTTGTTACCCGTCGTTTTGTTATTATTTGACCCCTTAAAAACCACAACATTTTGTACTATTGATAGTTTTTTCTGAGTTTCTAGTTTTTTCTGATCTCATTAATTTTATCCCAAGTAAAAATACCTTGGAGAACAGATACCCATCCTACATCTGTTCTCTTCAATCACTTAGCTCAGACTGTCAACTAATCACCCTCTCTTTTTCTCATTCACCACCTGTTGGGATCCATTGACTAATCAGAGAACGACAGGTAGCCTTTCATACGTCATCCCCAAAATTGTAGTAACTTTTCACTCTTATTTACAAATTTTGTTTTTTTCCATTTCATTATATCACATCCTTCCCCAAGAATAGTTTCCATACCAAGGTTAAAAAGATCCGTCTGTCCTACTATTTACCCATAATTGGAGTTTGAATTGTTGGATACATACCTTAACCAAGGGTATTAGCGCCATGTGAAATGCAAACAGCTTCGTCCAGGATTTTTACTCTGGTTGCCATGTCCATTTCCTTCGATGATAACCATTACACAACGAGTGCTTCTCATTCAATATTTCATATAAATGAGTGTTTTATAGCTTGTTTAAACTTTCTTCATTCTAAATGTGTACCACTTAGTGATTTAATCAATATATAATTTCGTCTTACCATGTTTATTTAGCCATGATTGATTTGGCACAATATAAAAAAAATGAATAAACTACAAATCCCCCGCCCTCAAAAAAACTTCATATTCTTAATCACCGACACATTTAAGTTCAATATGCAGTCATTGCATAATGAAGCTATACAAACATTTGTGTAAAAGATTATTCAAAATTTCCCACTATGGAAGAATCAAGAAGGGAAAATAAATTTACACAATAATTTGGCACATACTTTCCAAATCTTATTTTAATATTTTTTTCATTTTTACTTTAGAATTATATACTTTTATTTTCACTATATGTGCGTTTTTCACACCAGTTTAAACTGGTGTTTTTACACTGAAATCTGAGTGACAGCACTTCTCTCCCGGACTGCAATACTCTTCTAAGTATTCTGGTGGTGAAGAACACAGAATATAGTATGCAGGCTCTAGGTTGGTTGGCTGGTTGGTTAAATCTTACGGCATGTCAACACTTGTTTGGTTATTTTATGCCAAAGACATTTTGTTTTATTCATTCTTGTCGTGTATCCATTTTTCTTTTCAAACTTGATTTTTTTAAACACAATTTTTTAATACTCATTTTTTAAAATCTATTTAACCCATCCATGGGACCCTAATAGGTACTACCACTCCAGGTCAAGGTGGACCTGGGAGTAATGGTGATAAAGGGGTACTCCAAATTCCCCAGAGCTCCAGAATTGGAACTCCACCACTAGATGTAATTTAACGTTATACTCAGAACACCAAGGCCCTTAGCCACCGTTATCTAGCATATACATGATAAAAAGGGTTGGGGCTTGCCATAAGGGCAATAGGGTTGGGACAATCACATAGACACTAGGGCTTGACGTGGCCAACTGATTGATCGGAGAAGGCCTTTACAACCGACCGTCTAGCCTAAGTAAGGGCCAAAGTGGAGTTTTGCATTCCATGGACTGTTTAGCCACCAGGATGCCATCTTTAAGCATCATGATTCGCCACCGACGGCCAACAGGCGGCCCCATCGAGGGGATTTTATCCCTCTGCAGAGGTGCAGTCGATGTATTCTATAGCCCGAGTCAACAGGGCAGGCAGGCTTTTGTTGATCGCTTGCGAAATCGCATAGCCACTGGTAATGTCTATGTAGAAAAATAGTGATTTTTAGCTGAATACTTGTTATATCCAACGGTCTTATTCAAAGTTTCTCCGCCCTGTCGGCTGGGGCGTTAGAATGCACCGACTGCACCTCTGCAGAGGGGTAAGACTCCCCCAATGGGGCCACCTGTTGGTCGTAATTGGCGACCCGTGATGCTTAAGGATAGAGCCCAGGAAGATGAGCAGTTCATGACATGCAATACTCCACTTTGGCCCTATCTTAGGCTAGACGGGCGGTCGGAGAGGCCCCCTCCGATCAATCGGCTGGTCACGTCAAGCCCTAGCACCTATATGATTTTCCCAATTCTATTGCCTTATGGCAAGCCCCACCCCTTATGGGTGCTAGAAGGCGGTGGCTGCGGGTGTACATGTCCTGGGAATGACGTTAAACTCTATCTGATGGTGAGGTTCCAGTTTTGGATGTTTGGGGAATGTGGAGCACCCCTTCATCCCCATTGCTCCCTGGTTCACTCTGACCCGGAGTGGTAGTACCTGTTAGGGTCCCATCTATGGGTTAAATAGAAAAATGTATTTATTAAAAAATTGTATTATCCATTAAGAATTGATTAATTTCAAAACTTTATCGGCATTAAATGACCCACTGAGGTTGATATGCCGTAAAACAAAACAAACAAACTAAATAGAAATCAAAGTTTTTCTGTGTGTGTGTTGTCGTTTCTGTGGAAATAAACAGGAGACATTACTTTCGAAGCACTCCATGTACAATGATACAATTCTGATCCTAGTAATGATTCAATCATTGATTGATTTATTGATTGAAAGTTTCTAACGGCATATCAACCCATCTAAGGTAATTTTATGCCCTGTGGTTAGGAAACCTCTTTCATTGTACGTTTGTATTTACATTTTTGTGTTTGTTGTTTCTTGAGGTGCTTTTTCTGAACACAGTACAATCGAATACGAATTTATTTTTAAACAGATCTATTTGACCCATAAATGGGACCCTAACAAGTACTACCACTCCGAGTCAAAGTGTACCTGGGACTAATCGCAATGATGGGGTCATACCTAGAAAAAAACTCTTCTGCAGGGGATACAGTCAGCATATTCTAAGCCCCGTTGACAGGGGAAGCAAGTAATAAGTGCCGACCCATACTTAAGGAATTATGTTGGTTGTTTTGGGGTTGTTTTGTTTATATATATATATATATATATTATATATATATATATATATATATATATATATATGTGTGTGTGTGTGTGTGTGTGTGTGTGTGTTTGTATATATTGTATATATACTGTAGCGACCAAAATTAAGGAAAAAGAATTAAAACTTCGATATCTCAAAAGACCTTATGCCCAATTTTCTGAAATTTTCACTAAATGTAGATAACTGTCTGTTCAGTTGTGCTTTAAATCTGCAGGTTATTTGGAATGATACAGAAAAAAAACTATGACTAATTTAGATGAGCTAAAATCTAGTCGTAGAAGTCCATTAAGATCAAACTTACTAATAATTGCTTTTGGGGCGAGGTTGCTAACTATTGGGGATTAAATTCGTTGCGGTATATAAACAATAAGGTCTGTTTTTATTGTATATATATATATACTTTAGCGACCAAAATTAAAGAACAAAAATTAAAACTTCGATATCTCAAAGGACCTTTGCCCAATTTTTCTGAAATTTTCACTAAATGTAGATAACTGTCAATTCAGTTGTGCTTTAAAACTGCAGGTTATTTGGAATGATATGGAAAGAGCTATTATTCATTTCACTTTTGTATTCAAATATCAAGTGTCTAAAATTAAGAAACAAATCTCGAAATATACAAGAATAATCCGAATTTATGATAAGTGAGTTTAAGATAAAGATTTATTATCCTCTTTATGTCATTTTCCAACATGGCGAACCGACGATTGATTCATTTAATTCTTTTGTTAAATATCAAGTATCCAAAATTAAGGAACAAAAAATCTGTTTTCATAAAAAATAATTGGACAATAAAATGCAAAAAATCTTAACAATATTTACTACTATACTATACTATGTATTTATACATACTATATATATTATACATACTATATTTATATATTTATTATACATACTATACTTATATATTTATAATTTATCTTTATTCATTATATTTATTCATTATCAATTATTTTAATTCGATTAATATTTATTCATTAAATTATTTAATTCGATTAATATTTATTCATTAATTCATTAAATATTAAATATTAAATTCAAATATATTAAATTCATTAATATTTATTCATTATCAATTATTTTAATTCCTATTTATTTATGATTTATTATACATACTATATATATTATACATACTATATTTATACATAGTATATATACATATATATATGTACTGTAGCGACCAAAATTAAGGAACAAATATTTACTACTATACTAAACCTATGACTAATTTAAATGAGCTAAACCGTAGTCGTAGAAGCCCATTAAGATAAAACATACTAATAATTGCTTTTGAGATGAGGTTGCTAACTATTGTGGATTAAATTCGTTGCTGTATATAAGTAATAAGGTATGTTTTAGCTCAGGCGGTAGAGCGTCCGACTAGGAACCATAAGGTTCCGGGTTCGATACCGACCCTCGTCAACTCAGCGTATCAGTAGCACAGGGATCTGTGCTGTAAAGTAAGGAGCTGATGGTAGATGTGGCGCTCCACCTCAGACGCCAAAGCAATCTCCTTGGTCTAGTGCTAGTGAAAGGCTGTCTGACTGAGACCGACTATAGGCCGCCCCAACGACTATATCTATTGATAATGGAGATTTGGTCTCCATTTGTCTGAAACCGAAACTACGTCACTTCTTACATCGCAATAGCGAAAATTGTCAATACATAGAATATAGAACAACCCTATAAACAGTTTTTTAAATTATTTTTTACTTTTGTGTAAAATCTATGTGTAAAATATTCAAAATAATTATTTAATTAATAATCAATAGATACACAACATTTTATTTGAGGGGAAAAGAACTAAGTTGTCATTTCAAATTGTTTTATTTTTTTAACTCCTTTAATAAATTTGATGATTTTACTTATTTATGATAATAAACTCTAAAATTGAATTTTTAACTCCCACCACCCTCAAGTAATATCTTTCAAAAATTAATTTTTACACCGCCCGGAGAGTGTTTTTTTTTGTTGTTGCTAGTATATGTAATGAGTCAAACCGATTTTGTAGTACAGGAAAGTTATCCCCAATAACACCCCAAACCCACCTCTCGATATTCACTGCTTTTTGTTAAATCTAATGAAGAATTGTAAAACGTTGTTATTTAAGTGCAATACATAACTGGTTTTCTCTGCGACAGAGAAATATCTGTGCGTGGGCGAATTGTCAAATCAATAAAACACTAGAATTACGCGCTTATAAAAACAAGAGTCCAAAATTGGAGAGATGGAGATTGCCGAGAAGGGATTTGTGTAAAATGTTATTGCAAATTATCTAACATAGAGAAGCTTCATAAGCCAATAATGACACTGAGTGTTTATTTCTTGGTCTCACATTTAGAAAAGACATGTCAATATATACCACACTATGATAATTTATATATTACAACGTTTGTTTACTTAAGAGTTATTGCCAAATAGTTCAATATGTAAGTCGTCGGGGTGGCCTAAAGTCGGTATCAGCCAATCAGCGAGGGAGTCTATCCCCTTTTTACTAGCGCTAGACGAAGGAGATTTTGCTTCTGAGGCGGAGCGCCACACCTACCATCAACTCCTTACTTTACCGCGCAGATCCCTGTGCTACTCATACACTGAGTTGGCGAGGGCCGGTTTCGAACTAGGATCCTTTTGTTTCTAGCCGATCGCTCTACCGACTGTGCTAAGTATAATAATCTTGATTTAACACTCTCTCACTCTTTAAAAAAAAAATTTGTCCTTCTTTTCATCTTTTCATTATGTTCGATTGAAACAGATTAGCGTTATCGCTTCCGCGCACTCACCCTCTCTAACTTTGCCCTATTCTCTTTTTTTAAAATAATCTTTTTTCTGTATCGCATGTCCTTTTCCTTCCCTTTCTCTTAGAGCTTTTAAATGTAGTTCCAATATAAATATTGCTATACTGTGTCGCTTTGGTTGGTTTACGGTCACCGATACACAAATACACACATACACATACATACACAGACAGACACTGTCTCTGTCTCTGTTTCTGTTTCTCTGTCTCTGTCTCTTTCTCTGTCTTGCACACACACATGTATATTAATATTGAGAATATTGCTATATTTATAAGTAAAGAGGGCTCAATATCCTTAATAGAGCCTATATATCTAAGTTAGAGTAGGATAGTCAACGGTGGTTGGTAAAACGTGGTTTGAAAATCGCATGGAAGAGAAACTGACAGTTACCAAGCGTCGTTAACTTTATGTCTACGCTAACAGGGATCTAAAGGATTCAAATTAGAATTTCATACTTATCTATATTATATCGATAATTTGAATGTGTCGTTCAGTGCAAATGAAAAGAAATCATTCGGTTGCAAATTGGACTGGAAATTGCACTAGTAATGATCTATGAGAGCAATTTTCTAACCATGACACCACAGGAAGTGCCATACATACATAGGTGGAGGCGCGTTGTGTAATGGTTATCGTTGTAGGAAATGGACACGGTGAGATGAATTCAAAACCTGAATGTGGTTTTTTGCATTTCGCATAGCATTGATACCCTTGGGAAAGGTGTGAATTCAACTGTTCTCATCCCTGTCAGTTGGAGCTGTAGAACATGCCAACAACACTTCTACAAGGGGGTAAAACCCCCAAAACAGTGGGGCCACCTATTGGCCATGAGTGGCGACCCGTGAGGACAGAATCGCAACATATCACTTTGGCCTTTACTTACACCAGACGGGTGGTAGGATACGATTGGTCATGTCAAGTCTTAGCATCTATATGATTGTCTCGACCGTATTGCTCTTATCATGGCAACCCCTTCTCTTTTCATCATATATTTGCTACAAGGTGGTGGTTGAGAGTCTTAGTGTCCTGGCTATGACTTAAAACTGCATCTAGTGGCGAGGTTCCAATTCTGCAGCTCTGGAGAGTGTGGAGTACTCCTTTATTAGCCTTTACTCCCAGGTCCACCCTGATCCGGAGTAGTAGTATCTGTTAGGGTCCCATCTATGGGTTAGATAGATAAAAATGAGCTTGAAAATATGTTTTAAGAAATTAGTTAAAAAAGAAGAGTTTGAATACCCAACAAGAATGAATAAAACAAAAAACGTCTTCGGCATAAAATAACCCAATGTTTGACATGATATAAAAACAACCAGCCAGCCAACCAACCAACCATTCTCCCTCCAGCTATGGGTAAATAGTAGTGCAGACTGTACACTTTAGCCTTGTTTAGATAACCTATATAGGAGAATGAAATGGACTCGTCGCCCCGAGTTCAAATCCTAGACGTGGTAATTGCATTTCACTTAGCGCTAATTCCCTTGGGAAAGGTATGAATCCTACTCTCCCCCAGCTATGGATAAATAACAGGACAGACTGGGCTCTTTAACCATGGCTAGGTAACCAGTCTAGGAGAAGGAAAACTCTGAATTCAAACCTATTAAACTCCGCTTAAGAAATTGACATTGTGTCATATCCTGCTCGTGCGGAGGAGTTGGTAAATATATATATATAGGAGAATGAAAATTCTGGGTTCAAACCTGTTAAACTCCGCCTAAGAAATTGAACATATATAACATCCTACTCGAGTGGAGGGGTTGGTAAATATGTGTACATACATACATACAAATTTCACTAATTTTGACGAGCAGTTTATTTTTATCTATTTTATTCTGGAAAGTACAGCAAAAGAAATTGCTTTTCGATTAATTCTAACAATTTCGCAGCAAGAACGATTGTGGAAATCTAAAAAAAGAAAACAAATTCTTGCTTGTTTACGCTGCGTTTTACCGCTAGGTAGTCTAGGTAATCAGCTTCCATATTTAAGAGAATATCCGCCCCACCCTGCGGCAAAAAAGGGCATGTTAACCTACAAATTGTTTTGCCTTATAATTCAATTCTTTTTTTTTTTTTTTTTTTCTGTACTTGAATGACGGGAAGAACATTGCCCTGCTTCATTTTTTTTCTTCTATACTTATTAGAGATTAATTTGACGCCCCACATCTGCTCTTCGAAATTCCAATAACATTCATTTTGCTAAAAGCTTTTTTTTGGACCTCGTTAGTTAGGCGACCTTTCCGCCTACCATTGCGCTCTATCCACGTGTACTTTCATCTGTTCACGATAGTGTTACTGTCGAATTTTATTTTGGTAGGCGTAAGGAAATCTACTGGCACTATTTGGGAATTCTACCCGAGCCTTCCAGAGAGTAGGAATTAGCTCACCAAGGGAATTTTCACGACTCTGCAAGCCTCTTACCCCTCTCTCTCTCTTTCTCTTTCTCTTTTCTCTCTCTCTCTCTTCTCTCTCTCTCTCTCTCTCTCTCTCTCTCTCTCTCTTCTCTCAAATAACCAATTTTCAACGGAGATAACAAAACAAATAAATCGTTATCGTAAAGACCAGTAAAACCAAGAAAAAAACAGACCCTCGTACTCTAGGGCAGATGTTAGTATTAAAAAAGTCCCTTGAGGTTTCAGTTTGTCAATATATGATTTTTTTACCCCTTTTGTTTGTGCACATAGGTTAATGCGGACAATCTATGTTTACCAAACTTAGTGCAGCTCAAGGCTAATTAGGAGGCAGAATGATTCGGTTACACCAATTTTCTAAATGGGGGAGGGCTTGCTTTTGTTATTTAAAAAAAAATCAGCATGTTATCAAGATTGTCTCTTTTGTTAAGACGTCTGTAGATAGAATGAGTTCTTTTTTGAGTAAATTTCCTGCCGAATGTTCTTCTCCCCGCGTGAGTGGAAGGAAACTCCTGTGGATGCCAGTTGTATTTGCTTTCTATACGAATTATACCCTTTTAAGCTAACAAGTTACGAATACCTCCTGTAGCATCTTCGAGTCACAAACATGTTTAAACACTCCTTGAGGTGAAAAGAGTTCGTATACGAAGTTTGATTAAGATTTGCCCTTTAGCCTAGAAGTACATAGAGAACAAGCACAAAAGCAAGCCAAAAAGCAAAGTGAGTTTATATATATATATATATATATATATATATATATATATATACACAACCCCCCACCATGTTTATATAATATATATATATATATATATATAAAACACACAATACACACACCCACACACACACACACACATATATATATATATATATTATATATATATATATATATATATATATAATAGACCAAACTACAGACACGTGTTTCAAGGTATCACCTCTCATCAGTGCAGTTATACCATTTTTAGCAGCTACCTCTGGCCGGGTTCGAGACCCGAACGAACTTACGCTCGCCAAATCTCTTACCCATACGGCCACAATCAGCTGCCAAGTATAGCAGGCTATTTAATCACTACATTTCTAAGCGGAAATGAACTTCACCTAGAGGTCTCAAACTTTGTAAACAAAGTGAAATTTAGCTGAACGCCGAATAGTGTATGACTGCCTGATGAATGCCAAAAAGAAAGGCATGAAATCCAGGGTCGCAGAATCACATCCATGCAAAAAATATATATACTCAAACATATAATATATATATATATATTATATATATATATATATATATATGAATTAATCAGAATGCCTACAGTTCGTTAAAAATAAAACAGCAGTAAATTCAGTAAGAAATGAAAATCTTCAATACACAAAAATTATCAGAATAGAATGACATAAAATATCAAAAATAGATAGATAAAGAAATAAATACGCGATTATCTGCCCTTGAATATGAGAAGTCTTCTAAACTAGGTTGAAAAATAGTTATGTAAGAAAGACATGCACGCCCCATCGTGTTGAAATGGTTAGGAAGCTAGTCTCGCGGATTTATTGCTTGTGAATAACGATCCTTTGCTGGATGTCCTATACTTGCGATGTTTACATTGTATCCCATCAACAGGTGAGCATGACACGCTTCTTTGCCATTTCATTAGATCATGTTTACATAATTAGCTGTCTGACATATGACACCATAAATATTTGAAATGAAATTCAAACTTTTTAGTGAATTTTTGTTCAAGTTTATTCTTAAATATATTTATAGTTTTATTTTTATATTCTTATTTTTTCAAGAGACGGGTTTTGTTCAGAGTGTTATATACCCACTTAATCTGCTGGGCATATACTTAGGAGAAAGTAGGTGAAATGATGAGACGATGGGTTCTTAGTTTTCTGCTTCTTACTTGTTCGGTCGCCATCTCCTTTTTTCTGACTTAATACTTACTCTGGTGGGCTCTTCTGTTGGGCTGGGTGTCTGCTCATTTCATGTTTAATAATTAATATTTAGGACTTTTTAAAAAAGTCTTTATTAAAAAAAACCAGCCCAAAAGAATTCTCGAACCGCGCGGTGAGAAGTCGGAATTTTAGAGCGAGGGACCTCCTCGTCCGCCCCTTTCACTTACTGCCGGCAACTGCCAACTAAACCTAATTTCCTTTCGCACACCTTCTTTTGGCGGGTTTCGGAGCGGTCAAGTCGACGTTATCACCTGTCAATAACGCTAACGGTAATTTTCCCCTCAACTCCCTACAATTTTGAATTTTCAATGAACTCAATTCAAATTATCTAGCTACACTACTTAAACAATTTATAGGCTACCCATGAATTATGTAACAAGAAGTTGTTCCTTGATTTTGCAAATCTGGATGAGAAGTACCAAGGTAATCCCAAAAGTAAGGTATCTAAAGCTCTGGGAACGCGTGGAAAACTGTTCGTTTGGCTAGTAGCAACACTGTCATGTTTGTTATACATGCACCTGCACCGTGCCTCGCTGCCACACTCAGTCTTAGATTGGCAGTTGTTTCTGATGGAGTTCCCGATTGACGCTACTAACAAGTGTGTCGGTTTTAGAAAGCAATAAGCATTAAAGCGATTGAAATTCATCGCCAAATAACGGAAGCAAGACATGTATGGATATCAAAAACGTTTGCAAGAATTTGCGACAGCGACGAGGTTCAATGCTTCGGCAATGACATTGGCAGCGAGCTGGTATAACATGGGAATACAAAAACTGCCATTGCGCCAACAGAAATGCATCGATCGAAATGGTGATTATGTAGGGGAATAGATACATATTGAAACTTTAAGATGATATAAACATCATAGACAATAAACAATAGACGTTTCTCTGATTTCCGAATATTTTGGAGACCTTACCTTTGGGATAACCCTCGTATTAATGTAATTCAAAATCCTTATCTCAAAGAGATCTATTTGGCCCATAGGACCCTAACAGAGTCAGAGTAGACCTGTGAATAATAACAATGAAGGGTTGACTCAACATTCCACACAAAATGTCGTTTAGCGTCAAACACAAGAAAGCGCATTAGGCAAAATTCATCCCCACAGAAAATTCATTTACAACAATTTATCAGCACACACACACCCACCGAGCATTATTTAGCATTTTCAATATCACGATCTATAGATGCCCAGAAGCCCCACTAGATCTGTGAAGGTGTAGAGGTTTTGATTAAGTGGTTTATGTGGGGTGGAGTTGCGAGTGTGTGTGTGTGAGTGTTTAAGGGACCCTCCCAAGTAAGATGAACCAACAGTTCAGTTAAATATATGAGCTACCCACGCAGATTCATGGCGTCCTAAAAGATATTACAGGATTCATGGCTTCTTAAAAGGCATTACAGCGAAGTGAAATGTCGACAGCCTTGTCCAGGATCTGAACGCGGGTCATCAAGGATCCGAAATAGGGTAAGGTACTCAGTCGGTAGAGTGTTCGGCTAGAAACCGCAAGGTTTTTAGTTCGATACCGGTCCTCGCCAACTCAGCGTATGAGTAGCACAGGGATCTGTGCGGTAAAGTAAGGAGCTGATGGTAGGCGTGGCGCTCCACCTCAGATGCTAAAAAATAATCTCCTTGGTCTAGCGCTAGTGAAAAGGGGATAGACTCCCTCGCTGATTGGCTGATACTGACATTAGGCCGCCCCGACGACTTTACTTACTTTACTTACAGCAACACCCATTATACCACATTTGCATCTGTGTGTGCGTATTTATAATAAAATTATAAAATGTACAATGTTGAAACATATTATCTTCCTTTACTCTCCATCTCACTTGTGGCAAATTTATTCCCCCTGAATTGTTGGCTGGTTTGGTTTAATAGCATACCAACCTTCATGGGTTATTTTATTCCAAAGCCATCCTTATATATTTTACCAACCCATCCACACGAGCAGGATATAATACAAGGTCTATTTTTAAGCGGAGTTTAGCTGGTTTGATTTCAGAGCTTTCCTTCAACTAGACCGGTTGCCATATTAAGGTTAAAGAGCCCAATCTGTCCTACTATTTACTCATAGCTGGAAGGTGGGAATTGTTGGTGATGAATTGCCAATGACTATGTATTGTAGGCGATGGACTAGCCGAAACATAAACAAACAAACCCAAGGTCTATTTTTTGATTTTTGACTAGATTAACAAGGGAGAAAACCTAGTAAATCGATTTCATTAAGGAAAAAATATTCTCAACAGAGACCAGAATTCCTGATATCTCATTATAAGAAATATAACAAAAGTCACGCACAGTCATGCAATAAATCGATTTATAGCAAATTTGAACTTGTATAGAGAAGCGTCACTGTGAACTCTTGTTCACGTGTAGACGTTGGTTTGTTTGGTAGGTTGGTTGGATTTTATGGCATTTAAACTCTTGGGTTATTTTATGCCGAAGATGTTTTTGTATTATTCATTCTTGTTTGGGAAAATGTGTTTCTGATATATATATATATATATATATATATATATATATATACCAACTCCCCCGCACGAGCAGGATACGACACAAGGTCAATTTCTTCAGCAGGTTTGAATTAAGAGTTTTCCTTCTCCTAGACTGGTTGCCTAGCCATGGTTAAAGAACCCAGTCTGCCCTGCTATTTACCGGGGGGAGAGTAGGATTCATACCTTTTCCAAGGGTATTAGCGCTAAGTGAAATGCAATTACCACGTCCAGGATTTGAACTCGGGGCGACGAGTCCATTTCCCATGACTTTAACCATTACACCACGCGCTTCCTACATATATATATATATATATATATATATATATATATATATATATATATAAATTTCTAAGATAATCAACCTTTTTTTTGGGGGGGACATACATATATTCTTATATATCAGTGGGCGTGGCATAAAGAAACAGGCGGATTCGACGGTTAAAGCGATGTCTTTTGATTGGATCAGAGTTTCATAATTAAATCTATGACAAACTAAACACACTGTATATAATATGTCCGATAATGTATATAATATGCCACCAACAAATAAACGGCAGAAACAAAAAGTAAAACCATGGGACTTTATACTAAGTGAAAAGAGGATAGACTCACTCGTTGCCTGACTGATACTGACAATTGGCCACTCCATCGTTGACTTATATATCAATACTCGCTTTCCTTGATTGTACGTCCATTATCATCTTGCAACACTCTCTGATTAAAGATGAGGCCGCCCAAATGATCCAAGATGAAATGCAAAAATGTAAATCTTGATTATCTGGTGTTGTTTACCGGCCGAATTCTTATTTCTTATGAGTGTCGTCACCTTAGCTAAATAATGGGTTATTCCGTATTTATCATTGAGAAAGAAGGGGAAGAAAAAGGACATGTTACATAGAAGAATATAAGGGGACAGACAGAAAGAAAAAGAGTAGGGGAAAATATTGAGAGGGGGTGAACGCGTTCAAGCAATAAGACTAATCTGTTTAAATCGAACATAAGGAAAAGATAAAAAGAAGGAAAGAAGAAAACACACACACACACACACACACACACACGTATATATATATATATATATATATATGTAAGTTGAAAAATGGAAATGAATCTGACAATATGTTGAAAGGATAAATAAATAAAGGAAAGAAAATGTTGAATGGATAAAAATCGTTTAATGAAATGCCAACACCTGTTTCGGCCGAGAATTTGTCCATGTACACATTGTATTCTATTTATTACTATTTTGAATATGAAATAAAATAATAATAATAGAAAAATATATAAAAATTTTAAATATACAAAGAAAACGGACTTCTTCAGGGCGAGTTGTTTGATATTTGAAGTTAAAACGGTAAAAATACAGAGAATTTAGAAGTGTTCGAAAAAATGATTTTAGAAAAAAAATTTTGAGACGCTTACGGTTGGAGAATAAAATAATATTTGGTGACACTTACGGTTTGAGAAAAAAAAAAAACACTTCTATTTTGCAATATCTCTTAAGTAAACATATCAAACGTTTTAATAATTGAAGTATCATACAGTGGTATATCGACAGGTCCTGCTAGTTAATTGAAATAGTAGTATATTTTACCCTTTTAATTATGGTTCATTGCTGGGATTTACAGACGATCACATAATATCAGATCTCCTTTGTATTTCAACACAATTTTCAATGTTTTGGTCATCTTCAATCAAACTGGCTTCATGAGTATTACATTTTGGCTGTATTAATACAGTCTGCCCGACTATTTACTCATAACTTGAGGAAGAGTAATTGGATTCATAACGTTCCCAAAGGTATTAGTTCAATCTGAAATGCAAACAACCACGTCCAGGATTTGACTATATAATAATCGTAATATATATGTACATATATCATCCGTAATACATATATATATATATATATATATATATATATATATATATATATATTACGGATGATATATATATATATATATATATATATATATATGATAAAAAGATTTAACACATTTAATATATATATGTATATATATATATCATCTGTAATATACATATATATACGTATATATATATGCATATAAATATTATCATTCTCATAATCCGTAATATATATATATATATATATATATATATATATATATATAGTGTGTGTGGGGGGGGATTGTCATCCAGCTTTGCTGGAACGGTGTGTCAAAATGCAGTTTTATTGGAAGAGTGCTCAATATAAAAATAGAGCTGTTATATAATATAATAAGATAAATATATAAAAGTTTTACATATCTATTTATTTACAAACAACGTCACCTGAAGATTGTTTGCACTTACGCATGCATGAAACCGAACGGTTGTGACTGTTCCTTGTACACAAATAAATAGATATGTAAAACCTTTATATATTTATTGTATTATATCAT
The DNA here is from genome assembly GCA_023376005.1 of Doryteuthis pealeii. Taxonomy (NCBI): domain Eukaryota; kingdom Metazoa; phylum Mollusca; class Cephalopoda; order Myopsida; family Loliginidae; genus Doryteuthis; species Doryteuthis pealeii. The sequence continues at coordinate 73,544,996 of CM042143.1, forward strand.
ATTATATATTATATATTATATATATATATATATATATATATATATATATTTTAAGAATGGAAAGGAGTAACCTACTCGAGTTTCATCGATTGATTCTTCAGGGTTACTTTAAATTAATCGAGTTTACGATTAATCTTAGGTGTTATAAACATGCCCGTTGGATTCCAACTAGCATGTTTATAACACCTAAGATTAATCGTAAACTCGATTAATTTAAAGTAACCCTGAAGAATCAATCGATGAAACTCGAGTAGGTTACTCCTTTCCATTCTTAAAATAAATTTATGCTCTACATTGTATTGAGCACTTTGTATTTGTTTTTTCTCAACCTTAACCTCTGGATATTGTGCGCTTCCAACGATCGTTCTTATACCCACCGGTAAGTATATATATATATATATATATATATATATATATATATATATATAGTTAAAAAAACTATTTCGTTTACCTGACGAATGCGTTAGCAGGAAACCATTGGTTGTAAATATTGTTCCCATGTAAATAAATAAAAGCTAAACCTTTTATTTGTTCATTCATATATATATATATATATATATATATATATTATATATATTATATATATATATATATATATATATGGGGGTGTATACATGCATTTATCATGTAGTAGAGATAAACACATCTTTTAAAACTAATTTTTTCTATTTAACCCATGGAGGTACTACCACTCCGGGCCAAAGTAAACTTGGGAGTAAAGGGGTACTCCATACTCCCCCAAGCTCAAGAATTGAAACTTCACCACTAGATGCAGTTTAACGTCATCCTCTGGACAGTAAGTCACTCCGCCAACGCCTTCTAGCACATATATGATAAAAAGGGTTGGGGGCTTGTCATAAGGGCAATAGGTTCGGGACAATCCTATAGGTGCTAGGGGTTGACGTGACCAGCGGTTTGACCGCCCGTCCAGCCTATGTGAGGGCAAAGTAGAGTGTTGCAAGTCATGGACTGCTCAGCTACCAGGATTCCGTCCTTAAGCATCACGGTCACCACACACTGCCAACAGGTGGTCTCATTTGGTGGGGGGGGGGGGTTAGCTTCTGCAGAGCTGCAGTTGGTGTATTATTCTGCCCCTACTGACAGGATGACATAACTTTGTGAAATGTTGAACAGCAATGTTACTTTCAGTATTCTTTGAATAATTAAATGATGTGATTAGAATAGTATATTTAAATAGCATGCCAAATATTCAATTAATAGCATGTTCTTTTCGTGATTGACTTTTAAATGAAAGCTTAATGCTCCTTTGGTTTCAGTTATGTGGTATGTAGAGTATTCAAGTGATAGGTACATATAACAGTGATTTTTTTTTATGTAGGTTTAATTTTATTTATGTTGAGTGACCTGAATTAGTGTAAAAATAAAGCAGTGACTCTAATGTAACAAGTTATATGTCTCCGACGGGGGCAGAATTGTAAACTGAAAAGTTTTTATTTTATGCCTAAAAAGAGGCTCCAGATGAAAGGTTTTTTTTAAAATCTCGTTTGAACATTAATTTCCAGTAAATTCAAAGGGAGCAATCAATCAAAATAACGTAGATTGCATTTTTAAGTCTATGAATATATAAGTTGTCAAAATGTGTATGTTCGTTAGCTTAGATATGCGATATCCATTATTTTGATTGGTTGGAATGTTTCGAAATTATAGTTGATCAATTCTTAGACAGGTCATTAGTAAAGCTTCTGTTGGTTGGTTGGTTGGTTTTACGGCATGTCAACCCTTATCGGTTTATTTTATACCAAAGACGTTTTGTTATATTCATTCTTGATAGGTATTAAATTTTTTTAAAAACTCATTTTTCTATTCAGCCCATAGATGGGACCCTAACAGGTACTACCACTTCAGATCAGTGAACCTGGGAGTAATGGTGATAAAGGGGTATTCCACGCTCCTCAGAGCTCCAAAATTGGAACTTCATCATTAATGCAGTTTATCGTCATACCCAGTACAGGGTAAAGCTTCTGTGATTGGATTGAAGTTGTTGTTTTTAACGGCAGATCAACCCTTTTGGGGTCATTTAATGCCGAATCAAGTCATTTTGATATTCATTTTCTTACAATACCAGCCGTTGTTTAAATGCTCATCAATCTAAGTATTTAACAGGCTCAACGCTGCTTAACTTCGTTGATCTAACAGGAACTGGTGCTTTCAGTTTGACTTGACTGTAAACCACTCTTTTGGATTGATTGATTGAGTGATTTTAACGGTATGTCAAGCTGTCTCCGGTTATCTTATGCTTAGAGGTTAGGGAATCGCCTTTATTGTACGCTTTTATTTACATTTTTGTGAAGTTTTACTTTCACTCAGTTTAATGGAATACAAAAAGGTTCCTGAGTTTAACAAGAAACACCCGAACAAGGCCGTAGGGCACATTAGCCGAACTGTTGTGTATATAACACTAAAGACTTTAAGGTGAGATCATAACATGTACTATCACTTCGGGTGAGGTGGACCTGGTAGTAATAGCAATGAAGGGGTATTCCACAGATCTTCAAAACCGAAGACCCACCATCAGACACAGTTTAGTGTCATAACAGGACACCCCTTTTTTTGGGGGGTGGGGGGTGGGCAGAGGTGGTCTTATCTCTCTGCAGTGGATACAGTCAGCATATTCTAAGCCTCGGTGACAGGGCAGTTTCTTTTTGGGTACTAAAACTTTTAAAAAGAATGTTGTTTTGTGATAAGCGTAACGAGCCTAATCTGTGAAATAATCCTTTAATCATTAAGCCGCCCCGCTACCATTATTATATATATATAATATATATATATATATATATATATATTTACCAAACCCATCCTCACGAGCAGGATGTGGCACAAGGTCAATTTCTTAAGCGGAGTTTGAATTCAGAGTTTTCTTTCTCCTAGACTGGTCACCTATCCAAGGTTAAAGAGCTCAGGCTGCCCTACTATTTTACCCATAGCTGGAGGGAGAATATATGGATTCAAACCTTTCCCAAAGTTATTAGCGCTATGTGAAATGCAGACAGCCTTGTCCCGGATTTGAACTCGCGTCGACGAGTCCATTTACTACGACTCTAAGCATTGCATCACACACCTCCATTCATTCCCCTACGATTATAGCTAAACCAATGTGTGCGTAGTTCGATATTTTATCTTCTTTTTGCTTGTCATTCTCAATTAAGGTTTGATAATGATCAAATTGGACATTGCCAAACTTCGACGAGAAAGCAAATTCAAATAACTGGTACCATTTATTCAAATGTATTTTTCATTGTCACGGACCTTCAAGCAGTGGCGTACCAACCTCGTGATCCAGGGAGGGGGGGCTCTCCAGTGGTCAATACATATTGATTCTGATTTTTCAAAGCTTCACCTACCCGACCATTTTCCAACTCTAAGAAAACATAGCTCAGGAGTATAGTGGCATAAGTTAGGCAATGTATTTAAAAACTATAACAACGCAAAGACTTTTGGGCTAGAGCAATTTTTGTCCCTGCCTGAAGCTACACCCCAGGGCTGCTGCTGACTCCATTTTCCCGCTCAGCGTGGGTATCGTATCCTGATATCAGACCCCCAGAATTGTGCTGTTGTTTGCAGGTTTATTCGAAGCTGTACACTGCACCTAGACGGGGTCACAAAAGAAAAGAAAAAGAACTAAGGAACAAAGGCGAATTTCTAATAACACAATAGAGGACACTCAGCAAACTGCTCCAGGTGCTATAGCCGGTTAGCACTCCATGATCCTCTCAGATTCCCAGTTATGCTTGAGTGGACAAAGTACACCCCCTTTTCTACTTGAACTTTCAGCCGACCTTTCCTAACTCATACTGCTCAAAACTGCTGTAATGGTTCATAAGCTGTAGATTCTTGTTAGACCAGGTTTGAAGGAACAAATAAAGAAGGGTCGTATTCTAAAAATAGGCAAAGCCAGACTGACTGATGCCAACAATTCAAAACTCCCACCAACTAACGGACATTCTGAAAACGGTGGAAGGGAAGATATATAGTAGTAGAGAGCAGAAAGGCAGCGGCCAGCGAACAGATAAGTTCACGAATACCAATCATCTAAGCTTTAACACTAATAAGAATTTGTAAACAAGAAAATTCATTAACCAAACACACCTTTGTAAGTTGTTCATTTGATACAATTTAAAATAAACATATAAAGGACAGTTATTATGACGACTCAAAATTCTTTGTGATTAGGAGGTTGATTTAGAAGGCTATCACAATTATTGCATGTCATGAACTGCTCATCCACTTGGGTTCTATCCTTAAGCATCACGGTCGCCACCCACGGCCAACAGGTGGCCCCATTGGGGGAGTCTTACCCCTCTGCAGAGGTGCAGTCGGTGCATTCTAATGCCCCAGCCGACAGGGCGGATTGGTATATATGACTTTTTCGTTATTTATATACCAATCTATATAAACTAATAAATTCCTTCTGATGAAGTTTCTGAAAACAGACACAAAATATTAACTGAATTGTATGTGTTTGTTATTGACTTCTCCTCTCTCTCTCTCTCTCTCTCTCATATATATATATATATATATATATAAGAGTTTTATAATTTGCTTGAAGCATTGTGTATATATTGGTTAGGAGGTTGATTTAGAAGGCTATCACAATGGAGGTGTAAAGAAAAAAATAATAATACGGTAACAATGATGTTGTGTGTTAACCTGTATTTAATTCTTGAATTTTCGAGATAATATCTCTTTTTCAAAAGATCACTGGAACTGAAGCAGTCTAGTTATGACATTTCTTTTTAAATGAATTTTTTTTTTGAAAATGATGGTATTTTTATATAACTGTATTCTCGTGTTGTATGTTTACGTGAATGCGTTTTTTTTTGTACTTGCGCGTGTCCATGAAAATGCGTGTTGGTTGTGACGTTATGACTGTATCCTAGCGCGGGATTGCACGTGCATATGTAGGTGCGTATTAAAGAGCGTATTTGTGTTTGGTGGCCATGGTGATGTATAATATTTCGTGTTGGATGTAATATAAATCAATTTAATCATTTATTATTATTATTATTATTATTATTATTATTATATAATCAATATTATTATTATAGTTATTTGTTTATATTCTTTGTGATTATTTGTACTGTTTTGCTTACTTTTTAAATATTACATTTAACATAAAATTTACCTCCAACCAACACTGCCATCCGGGCGAAAACTGGTCTCCTGACCACGGCTAACTGGTGTTCTCATCCCCCTTCAGTCACACTTACAGTTATGCCCTGCACACATGAGGTGCCTACATACTCCTAACTCCTCACGAATACAAATCACCAAACACAAGGGCTAGACGGGCGGTCGGAGAGGCCCCCTCCGATCAATCGGCTGGTCACGTCAAGCCCTAGCACCTATATGATTTTCCCAACCCTATTGCCCTTATGGCAAGCCCCAACCCCTTTTTATCATATGGGTGCTAGAAGGTGGTGGCAGAGGTCTACATGTCCTGGGAATAACATTAAACTCTATCTGATGGTGAGGTTCCAGTTTTGGAGGTTTGGGGAATGTAAAGCACCCCTTCATCACCATTGCTCCCTGGTCCACTCTGACCCGGAGTGGTAGTACCTGTTAGAGTCCCATCTATGGGTTAAATAGAAAAATGTATTTATAAAAAAATTGTATTATGCATTAAGAATTGATTTATTTCAAAACTTTATCGGCATTAAATGACCCACTGAGGTTGATATGCCGTAAAACAAAACCAAATCTAACAATCTAACAAATCTAACCAAACACAAAGCTTGACATAAAAATATTGCCAGACTATATGTCACCAAGAAACACTCAAAAGGAGGATTATAAAATGTTAACTCTTTCAAGTGTGGCCGAAGCAAGTCCCACACCCCGGCTAATTTGACTGTCCTTAGCTTTATCAGCAGACCATCTTTACATAAGATATAAATTCACTGGTCATTCTCACTTCACCAAGTTCATCTACTATTCTTTTGATATCGCCACACATGCTCACAAATACATACACTCTACGTATGCTAACACAAACACCAGCTGCACACACACACACACACACACACACACACACACACACACACACACACACACACATCTCGACATAAAATCGTTCACTCTAACATATACATGTACAGAATAACCTCTCATCTACGCCCCCCCCCCCATCAACGGACTTCGGGTTCAACGGATAAAATTTACAGGTAAAAGAAACAAAACAAATCACACACACATACACACATTAACAAGTTGTAGTGTACATTTTTTATTTATGATAAATGTAATGTTATTGCGTTTTTTAAAAATCGAATATATTAATATTCCCTTTGAGAGATAGAGAGCGCTATCGACGATGTATGACTGACGGCCGCTGATAACCGCAAGGGTAAGGAGCTTAGTAGACGAAAATTCTGTCGGATTTCGATCCCGGCTAGAGGTAGCTGTTAAAAAGTCGAGCTGCACTGATGAGAAGTAAACTTCGAAACACGTGTCTGTGGATGACTGATATATATATATATATATATATATATATATATATTCATCAATGCCATATATACATATTTTTATATAACTTACATTATGAGAATAACCACTGATATTTACTGTAGTGGTTTTATGATTCAAAAATAATCCCTTCTCATCTACGGACTTTAACAGTCCATTTCTCCCCCAATTAGTCTGCTGATGAGAGCTTCGTCTGTACCTATAATCCACACCCACCCACACGACCATACTTCCATCCATACACCATTGCACTTTATCTACACCCCAGCTGAGGGGTCATTGTGTCACAAATAAAGTAATGTTTGAAAGAAAAAAAAACACTTAATATTATCGAATCTATGGGTCAAATATATCTGTTTAAAAACTATTAAGATTAAAAATGAATACTTATTATTTGTATAACAATAGTTGTTTGAAGCCATACTAATCAACAAAGAAATATCTGTAGTAGTTACTTGAAACCATACAATTGCTTGAAATACTCGGAACCATATAGTTGTGTGCAAATTATATAAGAATACTTGATAAGAAGACTGGAAACTATATAACTGTATGCGAATAAAGGATTATTATTTGCTCCTTTAGAGTTTTCACATCAGCATTAGCTGATGGTCT
>CM042143.1:73554593-73587093 GCA_023376005.1 Doryteuthis pealeii
TGTGGCTCAAAGCCAGAAGTATGGGGCGCCCAGTGAGAATCAAACTCACTAACAATGGTCTGCTCATCTAGCCCACTTATCACAATACATGTCCAGACAAAAAAATCATAGTTATTTACTAAGCTTAGCTTAGATGTGGCACAAAGACAAGTATGGGGCACCCAGTGAGAATCGAACTCACTAACAATGGTCTAACTAATCTAGCTCGCTAACCACTAAGCCACGTGATATGTATTATAGTCAGAGTATAGTCACGACACTAAAACGATGTCACCGGCATGCGCTAAAACGTCTTATGTACCATGCTTTTTCTTCCTCTTCTGTTCAGCAGTCAAAAACCTTACAACATACAGCATTGTATACAATATTTAAATTTGAAAGAGCTAATGATAGAAGATTGCCCTAGTTTAGGTCAACAGACCCATACTCAACTCTGATCTTTACACTAAAACAGGTTTCCGTATTGTACACAACACTGTGTGTGACATCATACCTTGTTGTGTATATTTCTTCACATTCCTGAATAGACTTCGTTTGTGAGGAATGGGCATTTTACGTAGTGTGATGGTTAGCAAGCTAAATTTGCTAAACCATTGATAGTGAGTTCGATTCTCATTGGGTGCCCCATACTTCTGACCTTGTTCCACATTTAAGCTAAGCTTAGTAAATAACTATATACAATAAGGAAAAGGACTATTTGTTCACTCTAGAAAATGGGTATTTTCCAACTTAACATGCGTGAAACACCCTAATATTTACACAATATATATGTAACAACATAATCTTATCTATTATACAAAAAGTTAATGAAATGCAATTTTATTTCAATTATAAAAGGGATAAAGAAAAAGGAGATGAAAAAGTATTTGTTCAAAATCATAACACTTTGTAGGTAGTAATTATTAAGTTTTACTCCTAATAACCGCTTAGATAGTTTCTTATAGATAGCGTAGTGGGTAAAGAGCTTCACTACGATATTGTAGTAAGCGATTTCGAACTCCAGTCGCGCAATTACATTCTCTTTTGGATTCGGATTAATACCTTAGGGAAAGGTATAATATCTTGATATAGGGTAAATAGAGCAACAACTGTTCTTTAATAATTTTTTACAATAAAATGTTTGGTTATTTCATTTCATATCATAAGACTATTTAAAAAAAAATTTAGATTAAGCAGTGGTGTTGTTGTGATGTTGGCACCCTTCCGTCTACGAGAGACGATAGATTAGTATCCATTTTTTGTGGAACTACGTAGCCCGGGCGAGTTGATATGGAGGATGAACTGTTGCACAAGCAGCAAATCCCCACCTCTCCACACTGCCGTAAGAAGAAGTAGAAGAATTAAGGCAAGAAGTGATTAAGCAGTAGTAATAGCAGTAAATGAAGCATTCAAGAATTACAATAAACAGGGAAAGGTATGAACCGACTCATCCTCCCAGCTATGGGTTAAATTGTACCTTCTTCAACGAGGATGGCTTTGTCATTAAATAATTCACGAAGGTTGATAAGCCATTAAATAAAGAAACCGAAAACGTTCATGTTTAAAGATTTGTTTATCTTTATATTTGGTTTCTCTATGCCTTTATTTTCAGAGATTTCTTCTTTTTTTTTCTTGTGTGTGAACAGCAATTAAATTGAGAGAGACGTGAACATTTGAGAAAAGGTTGAAAAGAGTTTCAGGATATATTTTTTTTAATACTAAAACAATTTTTTCTCTCTTGTCAGGGGAATTAAAATTCCTTTGAACAAAATAAACAGTTTTTTTTCCCGTAACAACCACAACTATAATAATTATTTCTTTATTTAGAGTTTTTGTCAGGCTAAATAGCACGTACAAGTAAAGAGATGCGGTCCCTCCTACACGGCTATTAATAGGTATTTTTTGAGTATCGGCTGTTTAATTTTCTCATCTCGTACTCATGAAAATAACTAACCATCAAACAGTTGGAGGCGCGTGGTGTAATGGTTAGCGTTGTAAGAAGATACAGAGAGAAGAGTTCAAATCCTGGACGCAGCTGTTTGCATTTCCCATAGCGCTAATACCGTTGGGAAATGTATGAATCCGCTTGGACAATCCAGTAGTAAAACAAATAAAAATGAGATCCTTGTCTAATGAACTCTGTCGTCCTCCATAACTTGTTTAGCTACTCCTTTAAAGCATTATACACACACATACATTTACAGACATAAGCATACACACGTATATGCCACGTGTAGGCTTATATATACTCAGACACGTACACTGGGACTTACATGTATATACATGAATATGCTCTACGCTTATACACAGACTTATACGAGGGTAATTCTAATGGTAAAGTCTCCAAAATATTTAGAAATCACAGAAACGTTTATTGTTTATTGTCAATAATGTTTACATCATTTAAAGTTTGAACATCTATTTTTCTACATAACCACCATTTCGGTCAATGTATTTTCGTAGGTTCTGTGGCAGTTTTTGTTGGCCGTATCATACCAGCTCACCGCCATGTCATTGAAGAAGCGTTGAACTTTGTTGTCGTTGCAAACTCCCTATATCACATCCATGCACGACGCACCACATATTTCCGTTAATTGGCGACGAATTTCAGTCGGTTAAATCCCTTTCGCGTTCAATAACCGAATAACTACGTTAATTATCCACCTGGCGGTAGCGTCAATCGGGAGCTTCATCAGAAACGACTGCCAAGCCAAGTCTGAGCAAGGCACGCCCAGACGCAGGAGCAGGCGCATGCACAACAAACACAATAGTATTGCCAACCGTTTCCCAGCAGTACCAGCACTTTGGAGACTTTACTTTGGAGATTAATCTCGTAGATACGCTCGTACCAACACACATGGATTATTGCATCCAAATATGAGCACTTCGGGACAGAATAGCTTATAGTGTCACAATATAATCCAAGCGACAGGGTTGAGAATTTCGGCTGTCCTGCCTGACATACAATTGAATAATTGTAGTTTGATGTAAGATCAAAATTCTGACAGCTTGAATCTATGGTACCGATTGCCTTCGAAACCCTAAATCCTCCCATGGTTTAAGAACCCTTATTATATTCGAGTGTATTCGATATTATTGGTAGTTTGTTACCAACAGTAGCAAAAGCATAAATGATGAGAAAGAAAAGAAACAGTCAGTTGTATCGCACACATCAATATCAATATCAACATCACAATACAATTCATTGTACGAACAATTCAGAAGAGTGAAGAAAAGCCTCGTTTTCGTTGAATTTTATTGGCAGCGATTCAACTTAGAATTGGAAACGATCATTTTTCGTAACGGTGACCTTGTAGAGCAAAAATTGATTAAATCGTGAAAGCGTATCAGTAGAGTCGGCGGAATGGCCTATTATCGATATCAGCCGGACAGCGAGGGAGTCTATACCCCTTTTCACTAGCGCTTGCCCGCTCAGATGAAAGATAGACTTTTAGTAGCCAAAGAAACTCGCGTTCAATTGCACATATAATTTCTTTTTGACGTTAAACGGTTTGATTTATAAAATTTTATATCGAAAACGTATTTTATCAAAAACTATGCTTAAAATAAAGTATAGATGTTATGATTTGAAAAATAATTAAACATTATAATAAACAGTGTACAGACAAACCTCTCATCAACGGACTAATAGGGCGAGGGTTGGTCCGTTAAAGTCCGTAGATGGGATTTTTTGAGTCATAAAACCACTATAGTAAATATCAGTGTAAATTATATAAGTAAAAAGTAAAGTCCTCGGGGTGGCCTAAAGTCGGTATCAGCCAGTCAGCGATGGAGTATATCCCCTTTTCACTAGCGCTAGACCAAGGAGATTTTTCTTGCGTCTGAGATGGAGCACCGCACCTACCATCAGCCTTCTTACTTTACCGCACAGATCCCTGTGCTACTCATACGCTGAGTTGGCGGGGACCGGTATCGAACTAGGAACCTTGTGGTTTCTAGCCGAACGCTCTACCGACTGAGCTAACCCGGCCCCTAAAAATATATAAATATGACATAAATGAATATATATATAGGGGCCGGGTTAGCTCGGTCGGTAGAGCGTTCGGCTAGAAACTACAAGCTCCTAGTTCGATGCCGGCCCTCGCCAACTTAGCGTATGAGTAGCACAGGGATTTGTGCGGTAAAGTACGAAGGATGATAGTAGGTGTGGTGCTCCATCTCATACGCAAGAAAAATCTCCTTGGTCTGGTGCTAGTGAAAAGGGGATAGACTCTCGTTGATTGGCTGATACTGACTTTAGGCCACCCTGACGACTGGTGATATATATATATAGTACTTAAAAATACTACATGACACACTTAGGTAGAATAGCGTAGATAGCGCGGTCTTTCTATCTCTCAAAGCGAGTAATATTAATATATACGTTTTAAAAAAATACCATAACATTACATTTATTATGAATATTAAAATGTACACTACAACTTGTTAATGTTTATTTACCTTGTGGATGTAATGGAAATGGATTTCTTCTGCAGTGATCGTATAGGCACTTTGCGAACTAATGTAATACATCACTGACTATTTGGACGTGTGTGTGTGTGTGTGTGTGTTTTGTTGTTGTTGTTTTTCTGTTGATTTTGTCCGTTGCATCAAAAATCCGTTGATATGGGGGGGGGGATGTCGTAGATGAGAGCTTAGATTGTATATTAATCATAATTTTATTTTTTACGGTAAACGGTTTTATTCTTTTTATTGTCTATCGTAAGCGTATTTCTATTGTAAATTTGCTTAAACATTTGAAACGATAATAAATATCGTTTTTTCTATTATTATTATTATTATTATATCTTATTATAATGGAGATTGTGGGTTTGTATGTCTGTAACCGAAACTATATTACTATTCAATTCACAATTCCCTTTGTTATTTACATTCTCCATGATTTTATTTTTATTTAAACCTCAATTATTAGTAAAATTGTTTAACATCATTAATACTGTTAACAATATCTACATACTAATAACATGCAATTATATTTATATATTCAACGAAATAGCGGTTTACAGTGTGAATGGGAAGGCTAATTTGCATATTGATCTTTAAAAAATTGATTTTAATAAATATATGCTTAGTATTATTGATTTCTAATTGTTTGGTTTTATCTTAATAAATATGAGCAAAAATCTCGGGGATAAATCTTAACAGAAATCTATTAACATAAAGAAATAACTGTAATTTTATTCTTTTCTTCCTATTTTAACTAAATAGTTAAATTAGGGAAATTTACCACTGAAAGACGGGAGTAAGGGAAAATGGTGGAACAGTTAGTTTCAAGTTGTTCTATTTTCCGATTATACCCCCTCTGTTCCAAATATTTTATCTGAATTATTCAGTTTCATTAGCCTTTCTAATTTAACATTATATTTTATTATATTAAAACTTAAATACTTGCACCTGGAGGGTGCATATATTTGCTAGTATTTATAATTTACAAATATATTCGCTTATTCAAAGTTTACTACTTTATGTTAAAACTTTCCTTGGCTGATACTCTATCATTATTTTTTTGTTTGTTCTCAAGTGTAGTGGTTTTTAAAAAAATAGTTACAACCTGTCAGACAGACAGACGCATAGACCCACATACCTTTCGCCTTTATAGATAGAGACAACCAAACTTGTGCCACACAGGTGAACACCGACAGACCCACAAACCATTCTTGGCGCCAAATCACTAAGACGAGTCCACGATTTGTTTAATCCTTCAACACTCAGCAAGTTCTCTGCTAAAAACTTTAATTCTTGTTTTGTTCACCTTTACATTTCATTGTCAGACTTTTAATTCTATTCTTATCAAGAGTAAACACATTAAATCTTAACGCACAGAATCATAAGACAAAAAAGAAAAGAAAAAAAAGCTAGACAATAAAAAAAAAAACACAATAAAAAAAAAAAAAAAAAAAAAAAAAACAAAACAAAAAAAAAAACAAATGCAAAGCAACCCCTCACCTTAAAAAACAAAACAAAAAACAAACCAAAACTAAAAACAACTCGGTGCTCTTCCAATATGTGATCTACCGAATGGTTTCTAATCCAATATGTGATCTACCGAGTTGTCTACATTTCAGTATGTGATCTACCCATTAACTATTCACATTAAACTAACCCTAACCCTAACCCTGTCTTCTTTTTCCTAGTAGATCACATGTCATGAATAGTAGATCAATAGTAGATCACAAACCTTCGGTAGATCACATATTGGAAGAGCACCAACAACTCGTCCAAATCAGCATGTTATTCTTTTAAATGTAAAACTATTTCTCTATAAGTTATCTCTACTATATTGATTGTTCATTTCACCTATCGTCTGATCGGTCATCTGATGGTGAGGCTCCACTTCTGAAGATCTGGGGAGTGTGGAGTACCTCCACATTGTCATTACCCCCAGGTCCTCCCTAACCCAGAGTGGTAGTACCTAGTAGGGTCGCATCTGATTGTAATAAACAATAATTAAACGGTATATTAAAATTAGTGAATGGTGATAGGATTTCAATAGATTCTATATGTTTTCAGTATTCTTTTCTTAAAAATGATATGCGAGATCTTCACTCTGTGTGAAGCGACAGTTCGAGAAAGAGAGAGAGAGAGAGAGAGAGAGAGAGAGAGAGAGAGAGAGAGAGAGAGAGAGTTCATGCTGTCAGTCCTGATATTGAAGAGAAATAAGATGGGAAAATCAATTTGGTAAAATCTTTTATAATAGATAATATATAATAATAATTATTACACTCAAGCTGAGCGAATCAATGTTTGTGTCCTATAGGTACCTCCAATTTGCCCTGTGAAATTTACTCTCCGCTATGTTCAACACAATGAAACTTCCATAAAGGTTAATATCTTGAAAATCTTTTGTCCATTTAGAAGAAGAAACATAAAAAAAAACTCCTGGGGATTTTTAATTTTATTTTTCAGCTTACGGTAATAATCAAAATTATAAACGAAAACAATGTTTATATTTTCGCATCGTTAAATCAATTGAAATTTAACGTAGCCAAAAACAAGTTACGACTAGAGGCTTTATAAAAAGTTCTATGAAAAATCAATTAATGATTTGATTTTCATGGAAATTTCCATAATTACTTACCTTTTGATGAAAATATGTTTGAAATAATTTTTTTCCCTAAAATATATTAGGGAAAATATTTTTCCGAGGTCTACTCCGCCCCATTTTATTTTATGAAATATGAAAAAATTAATCCACAAAAAAACAATTTTTACTTTTTTCGATAAAGATAACACATGACTCAATAAGTCCGGGATCTGACATATAGATGGCGCCACTAATAATAATCCATATGATTTTTATAAAATACTAACCTTCAAATGGCACGTGTCAAAATTTGAGCCTAATCGGATTATTAGTTTACAAATTACAGTTATTTAAGTGAAGCTACTGTTGCAAATTTTCAAAACAATGAAACATCTGAATTTCGTGTGTTGATAAAGCATTGCTTTCTGATGGCAAAAAACCCAAAAAAAAAACTGTTCACGCAAAGCAATGGCTTGATAAGTGTTATTCAGACCCTGCTCGTCGGAAACAACGGTTGACAGGTGATATGCTGACTTTAAACGCGGTTGTACAGACACAATGATGCTGAATGCTCAGATCGCCCAAATTCGGCAGTTGTCCCGGAAAACACCAAAAGACTCCACAAACTTATTTTGGCCGAAGTGGGTGCCGTGTTTGCTCACAGTCGATCAAAAACAATAACGCCTCGACGATTCAGAGCGTTATTTGCAACTGTTTCAACGCAACAAAAAGGAGTTTTTGCGTAAATATGTGACAATAGATGAAACATGGATCCACCACTTCACTCCGGAGTCAAATCGGCAGTCAGCTGAATGGACAGCATCAGGTGAAATCTGTCCAAAGCGACCAAAGACGCAAACATCAGCAGGCAAGATTTTGGCCTTCGTATTTTGGGATGCGCAAGTTTAATCGATTACCTTGAGAAAGAAAAAAACATCAATAGCGAATATTATATAGCATTATTGGTGCGTTTGAAGGAAGAAATCGGCAAAAAACGGCCTCAAATGAAGAAGAAAAAAGTGCTCTTTCACCAAAACAATGCACTGTGTCACAAGTCGATCGCAACGATGGCAAAACTACATGAATTGCATTTCGAATTGCTTCTGCACCCACCCTATTCTCCAGATCAGGCCCGCAGTAACTACTGGCTGTTTGCAGACCTCAAAAGTATGCTCCCGGGATAGAGATTTGGCTTCAATGAAGAAGTGATATAGGAAAGTGAGGCGTATTTTGAGGCCAAAGATAAATCGCTCTACAAAAAAGGGATCGAATTGTTAGAAAAGAGTTGGAATTAGTGTATCACCCTAGAAGGAGACTACGTTGATGAATAAAGTCGAATTTTGCCTAAAATTTGTTTTATTAGTTAGGCCCGGGACTTATTGAGAGATGTGTTAAGAGTCTGAATAATCATATCAGAAGATTTTTATAAGTTTCTATACAGGATTTTTTTTTAGTAAAAGAACCATGAATACAGAATTCTGCTAAAAATATAAATAAAGAAACTGACATTGTTGTAAAAAAAAGAACGGACTGTTTCACTTATTTCTCAAGATAACGGTGAGTAATGTTTTCCCAATCAGATAATTTGATCTTTGAATTAACTGTTTTTCTTTGTAACAACTCTTTATGTTCGTTATTTTTTTGCGAGATTTAAAAAAAAGTCCAACAATATTTACGTTTCTTCCTTCAATATTGCATAAACTGATCACGTGGCGTATTTTGGTGGTACGTAGTGTCCTAAAGGCTTTTTCACTATTAAGTTTAAAGACACGAAAATTATACTAAATTATTCCTTAGTTCTTTGATTGAGCTATGTTTGAAAAAGATCCATTTAATTGGTTCTAATTAGTCATAATTTGCAATTAAGTCAAAGACTGACCCGTCTCTCACTCACATTCTGGCTATCACTTTCCCCTCTCTATGTATAGCAGGATTACCTCCTCGTTACATATGTTAGTTTCTCAATTAGAGAGAGAGAGAGAGAGAGAGAGAGAGAGAGAGAGAGAGAGAGAGAGAGAGAGAGAGAGAGAGAGAGTTTGAAACGAATTTGTATGTTAAGTTTCATAAGCTGCCAACCCGGTTAACAACTTGGCTCTTAATAAATTTAAATTTGGTCAAACGTTCCCTTTCTTAGAAATCTTACAAAATGATTTTAATGTTTTTTTAAAGTCTCCTGTCATATTAATTTTTTAAAGATTCAATTCGCTTTTCAAACTCACTTTTCCCTTATCCCAATTATCTACCCCCAGTCATGTTTTGTCTAATATTTATATATTAATTATTATATTTCACTCTGTTACACACTTCATCACATAAGAATTTAGAAAAGATTTTTTTGCAAATCATTATATATATATATATATATATATATATATATTGAAGAGAGAAATTTAAAATGTTTATGTATTTATTATTATGTTTCACTCTGTTGCAAGCTTCATCAGATAAGGATTTTGAAAAATACAAATTCCAGGAAAAAATATACATTTCAGGAAAAATATGTTGAGAACATTACAACTGCCAATGTAGTTGTCATGGTAATGTAATTAGGAATTCAGATAAAAACTTACTAAAAAAAGCTGATTTGACATATTTTTTTAGTTATATTATTTTTATATATGATAAGTTTTATATATATATTTATATATATATTTATATATATATATCGTAAAGAAAAAAGAATTGGCCATTTTGCGGTTATAGATCTATTTCTATACTCAGGTATCTGTGTATACCTATGAGTTTCATCAGACCGCTAACTTCATTGGAAATTGACTTAGTTGAAAAATGAAGTTAGCGGTCTGATGAAACTAATAGGTATACACAGATACCTGTGAGTAAAAATAGATCTATAACCGTCTTTTTCTTTACCAATTATATTGCTCTATTCAATGATATTGAACATAGAACTCACAATTTGGACCTGAACAACTCTAACATCCGTTATTGGAAGAAATGTCCAACTTAGAATATGCTAGGATTTGTCCATTCTGTTGTATCTTCCTCCAAATTCTCTTCATGTGTGTATGCGTAAGTGTTTGCATTTGTGCAAATGTATGTATTTCTTTCCGTACATTGGGATCTAGATGGTAGAAAAATGTCCCATATTTTTACCCAAGCATTTCGCTAGTCGTTCTTAGGGTGATTATTGGTTGTAGTGAATGTTTATGTGGTGCAAGTTTTATTCGTTTGGCGTTTTTTGTGTGGTTTATTCCGGTCGGAGAGTCTATTGTAGGAGGCTTGTTATGGTTAGCACGTTAGTTATTAAAAATGTTTTGTATATTGTTACCGGTGTTAAATGCTATTTTATTTATGTTAGTTATTTTATTTTTGATGCAGATTACCTCGAGGATTTGTAGGCGTTTTTTATTGTTATTTTATAGAGGATTTTAGTGTTGTCAAAGAGAATCTTCCGTGCGTCGGAGGTGTGTCAAAAAGTATCGAGATTTTTTTGGTACTTTTTGACACACCTTGTATACTGAAATTTCATTCATTAATTCTTTCAGAATACAAGGTGTGTCAAAAAAGTACCAAGTTTAAAGCTGTATTTACCAAGATAGTAATAAATAATGAAGAATGTAACTTTAATTTTTTCAGAATACAAGATGTGTCATAATGTACAAAAAATCTCGGTAATTTTTTGACACACCTATATATATATATATATATATATATATATATATCTGATAAGATAAAGATAGAATTCTTCGAAGCTGTTACCGTGTCAGTACAATGGTATGCCTGCACCACTTGAACTTTAAAAGACGATTTAAGAAAAATTTCGATGGGAACTACATAAGGATGCATGTGCGTTGTCTTGAACAAATCCTGGAACAGCACCACACAAAAAAAGCATCTGTACGCCCACTTATCCTATCTCACAAATCATCCAAGTAAGACGAACAGGACATGCTTGACGCTCCTGGAGAAGTAATGACGAACTAATATGTGACGTTCTTCTCAAAAGTACTAATTTACTAATGATAAGAAAAGTCAATGAGTATGAAATAATACTTAATGATAAACATCAGAATAGTTATTTATCAGGCTCTCTCACCACTGCGATCCTACCGTAAACTGTGAATATACATAGCCCCATGGATACGGAAATCTTGCTCCGAATAAGATCAGGGTGGAAAGAATTTACTCCAATAAAAAATGTGCACAAGACAAAGTTGGAGCAAAAATGTCAAAAGTAGAAGAAAAAACGAATTCATAGCAAATTTATGAGAAAAATGGTGGACAGACAGACGTATGGTTGCGCGAAGGACACTCGAAAAGAGAATTTATAAGAGTCATTATAACAAAGGCAGAATGAATGTTGTAAAGCTGGGACTGTAAATTTTGTTGAAAGTAAATGTAATCAATAGCTCAGAATGAATACCAAAGATAGGCATGAATGTGTGACTCATTGCACAGCTGACTGAAGTATAACCCTAAAGATCAATAGTACAAACACAAATTAGAAGCTGTTTTAGAAAATAGAAAACATATCTGATTCCAATTCAGTTTTATGATCTAGCACATATCAAAATTGCCATCTTATAATAATGGAGATAATGTGTCTGTAATTAAAACTGAGGACCACCAACGCCACAATTCCCTTCATTATTTACGTCACATTCCTCCTGATTTTTTTAACTTAATCTCAATTATTAATAAAATTGTTTTAGAGTATTGTATTCAGTCTGCGTATAACGAGATGTGCAAGTTTAAAAACAATACTCTACATTCTTTGTATATCAAAACATAAAAAATACACCAAATTATGAATGATACAGCTGTAGTTTTAATGAGGACAGACACAGCAGATCTGTTTGTCATAGATTTTCCGCCAATATATGAAAGCGAATATACTCGAGATTGGTAGAGAAGAGATTAATTCCAATTAAATGAATAAGGTTCACCATTCGTAAAATGTATGAGAAAATAATGATTTAATAATGATGTGGAAAATCCTGACTGCACAGATGAAAGAATAAATCTACTACTCACTTGATTGCTGCGGACTATTCCCCGGAGAACAGAAAGGATGCCGCAAGGGAACAAGAGAAACAAATGATCTACTATATATAGATCAGAAATACTTAAAGATGTTAAAACAAGGCGGAAAATTTGGCCATGACATAGATTGACTACAGAAAGGCTACGACATGGTTCCGCAAACTTGGATAATCGAGTGTTTGAAGATGCACAAAATATCCGATAAAATAATAAAATTCATCAATAAAGCCATGAAAATTGGAAAGTAGAATTGATAAAAGGAATTCAGAAAATTCAAAGAGGCATCCTCCAGGGAGACTCCCTATCACCACTGCTATTTGTCATAGCAATAATTCCACTCATCCATATACTTGGAAAATGTACAGAGGAATACAAATTTACAAAATCACAGGAAAAAAAAATCACCTTATGTACATTGATGACATCAAGATTTTTGCCAAAAAGAAAAAGAACTGGAAACCCTTATACAAACCATAAGAATATATAACCAGTATATAGGAATGGAATTCGGCATCGACAAGTGTGCCATGCTCGTGATGAAAAAAGGAAAAAGAAGAAACAGTGAAAGGAATAGAACTATAGAATCAACAAGATATTGGGACATTTGGAGAAAAGGGGAATTATAAATACTTGGGAATATTAGAAGCGGCCGCCATCAAACAGAAATAAAAGAAAAAGTAAGAAAAGAATACCTTAGAAGAACAAGAAAACTTTTAGAAACCAATCTCTGTAGCAGAAATCTGATCAAGGGAATAAACACTGAGTTGTCTCTCTTGTAAGATACTCTGGACCCTTCTTAAAATGAACTAGAGAGGAACTCCGACTGATGGATCAAAGGACAAGAAACTTATGTCAGTGAACAAGGTGTTACACACGAGAGATGACATAACTATATGTGCCAAGAAACGAATGGGGAAGGGGTTTCATCAACACTGAAGGTTGTGTAGATGCGACAATCCGAGCACTCGAAGAATACACTAATAAAAGTAAGGAAATACGTATAGCAGCAGCCGGTAAAGCAATTGCAACATAAACTAGAAAAATGGGTAGAAAAAAACCCTATATGTTTAAGTCTTAAAAAGACTTCACTCTCAAAGCAATGAGGGTTAAGTCACTTTGTTCTTTTTCCGAGAAGAAGCCTGTAAACTATGGCAACCATCTTTGTATCAATTTTCACGGAGAAAACACGACACTTTTCAAATCCATTTCAAGGAATATTTTTAACTCCAAAATATCATAAAATATCTTTTTAATAAGAATTAAGTTTATTTCAAATAATGCGCAGTACAATTTTATAGTAGGAATTTATTCATTTAAAATTCAAGATTACCCGATTCTGTGGGAGAAATTCAATTTTCACCACACAACTAAATGGTATATGCACAAGGCTGAACCTGTCCTGGAGAATGAGACGCATAAAATTCTGTGGGACTTCGAGGTTCAGACGGATCACCTAATTTTGGTCAGGAGACCGGACCTATTATTAATCGACAAAAATAAGAGAACCTGTCATCTTGTGGACTTTGCCGTCCCGGTCGAACCGGTTGAAAATAAAAGAAAGCGAAAAGATAAACAAATATTTAGACTTTGTCAGAGAACTAAGGAAACTGTGGAACATGAAGGTAAGGTTGTACCAATTGTAATTGATGCTTTTGAAATGGTCCCCATAGCACTGGAAAAGAATTTGGGTGAATTGGAAATCAGAGGAAGAACCGAGCCATCCAAACTACAGCACTATTGGGATTGGCTAGAATACTCAGAAGAGTCCTAGATACCTGAGGAGACTTGCTGTCATGCAGCGTCCAGTGAACCACCGGCTACGGCAGGTGGGGAAAACTCATAATAATTATAAAGAAAAAAAAGAAAACACGAGGGAAATAAGATAGGCAAATACCTAGACCTTGTCAGAGAATTGAAAAAGCTGTGGAATATGAGGGTGAAGTGATACTAATAGTAGTTTGGGCACTAAGAACGGTCCCCAAAAGCTTAGAAAGAAGACTTGAGGACCTGGAAATCAGAGGAAGAATTGAGACCGCCCAGAAAACAGCATTGTTGAAATCAGCGGGGATACTCAGCGGGGATACTCCTGGAAACCTGAGGAGACTTGTTGTCACAGTGAAAGACCATCAGCTAACGCTGGTGTGACAAACTAATAATAAAAAAAAGATATGATGCGATGGATATATCAGTAGCAAAAAATGAATCTAATGTCAGTGTTTAAATTGTGATCAATGTCACATTTCGAATACGGAACTTCCTGGTTGGTAACCTTTAACACTATGATTAGGGCGATTTGGGTTTCTGAAAATAAATGTGCGCCCCGTTTTTTTTTTAGTTTTTTTTTTTTTACACGCACCAAAGAGAAAGGAGACGAGGTTACAAGCACTTGATTACATTCCGAAGTTGACATTTGTTTCACTTGGGTAGAAACACATTTTATAAATACTTGATTAATCACGAGAAATTAACGTGGCAGAGGAATGGGATCTTTATTTCATCGTTTGAAACTATTTTTTATGTCTATTGTTCTTCAGTCTTTCGCCATTTCTATTGAATACTTAATTTCTTGGTTATCACTCTCCTGCAACGGTCACTCGGTCAAATTAATATCTACTGTATATACACCCTTGTGCAAATTAGTTGAAACAAAACGAATAATTCCATTATTATTATGAGGTTTTCACACCAGTCGTAACCGGAGGTTCACTGGAGGCTGGATGACAGCAAGACTCCTCAGATTACCAGGACATCTGAGTATTCTAGCCGATCCCAATAGTGCCGTAAATTTGGAGGATCTCGATTATTCCTCTGATTTTCAATTCAACCAAATTCTTTTCTAGAGCTTTGGGGACTGTTCCAAGGGCACATTATTATTATTATTATTATTATTATTATTATTATTATTATTTACTCCTTTTGAGTTTTCACATCAGTGTTAGCTGATGGTCTTTCACTGGAGTCTGAGTGACAGCAAGTCTCCTCAGGTCTTCAGGACTCTTCTGAGTATTCTGGCAGATTGCAGCAGTGCAGTGTTCTGAATGGTTTAAATCCTTCCTCTGATATCCAAACTTTTCAAGCCCTTTTCTAATCCTTTTGGGACTGTTCCAAGTGCACCAACTACAATTGGTATCACTGTCACTTTCATATTCCATAACTTTTTCAGTTCTCTGGCAAGGTCCAGATATTTGTCCATTTTTTCATTTTCCTTTAACTCCACCCTGTGATCTGCTGGCACTGCAAAATCCACCAGTTGACAAGTTCTTTCTTTTTTGCTTATCAAAACTAGGTCTGGTCTTCTTGCTGGGATAAGGTGATCCATTTTTATTTCAAAGTCCCAGAGAATTTTGTGCGTTTCGTTCTCAAGAACAGATTCTGGTTTATGCATATACCATTTTGTTGTGTGGTCAAAATTTAATTTTTTGCATAATTCCCAGTGGATCACCTTCCCAACCCAGTCGTGTCTAGTTTTGTATTCTCGTTGTGCTAGTTTGCTACATTTGCAGAGTATATGGTTTATAGTCTCATCTCAATTACCGCAAAGTCTACATTTACTATTTTGTTGGGTCTTATCAATTTTCGCTTTGATGTACTTTGTCCTTATGGCATTATTTTGTGCAGCAATTATAAGTGATTCTTTTCTCTTTTGAGGTTTCCTTTTCTTAAACATGTCCAAGTCTTTTCATGTGCAACCTCTTCTATTTGTCGTTTGAAG
The DNA here is from genome assembly GCA_023376005.1 of Doryteuthis pealeii. Lineage (NCBI taxonomy): Eukaryota > Metazoa > Mollusca > Cephalopoda > Myopsida > Loliginidae > Doryteuthis > Doryteuthis pealeii. The sequence continues at coordinate 73,570,334 of CM042143.1, forward strand.
CGTCCATATAATTGTTTTTCTTCCATTTTTGTTTTCTAGTCTTTGTTCTTTTTCTGTTTGTCCATCTGCCGTTTCTACTATTGTTGGCCACCATAAGTAGTTTGTCTTTGCTTTCTTGTGTAATCTTCAAGTTGTTGGATTGTGGTTTCTACGCATTCCTCTATGTTGGCAAGACCTCTTCCCCCTTCCTTTCTTGACACATATAATCTATCTCTATCATCTCTAGGGTAGAGAGCCTTGTGCATGGTCATTAATTTTCTCGTTCTTTGGTCAATCTGTCTGAGTTCTTCTTTTGTCCATTTTAAGAATGGTCATGAGTATCTTATAATGGGGACAGCCCAGGTATTAATTCCTTTGATCAGATTTCTGCTGTTAAGTTTGGTTTCTAGAAGTTTTCTAGTTCTCCTGAGATATTCTTTTTTAACTTTTCCTTTCATTTCTGCTTGCATGATATTGTCCGCTTCTAAAATTCCTAAGTATTTGTAGCCTTCATTTTCATCAAGAGATTTTATTGTTTTCATCAAGAGATTTTATTATTATTATTATTATTATTATTATTATTATTATTATTATTATTATTATTATTATTATTATATCCGCGTGCTCTCTGTAAGACTTTCCGAAGTGTTCGTGCAGCGTTAAAAATTTCGCACACTTTCCTGGAGTAACGTCCATCGCAGGCAATGGCTGCAGGATAACTCATTGTCAGTTGGGACAATGGTGTCTGGGCGTGATAAATATCTGATGCAATCACGGATGACGCAATATTTTTCAAAACCAAACAAATATCACCATACACTCCGAAAATAGATTCATATTACTACACAGCACTTCATATTACGTAATTTGTGGAAAAATCGAAATCGATTACACCCTGTCACTCCAGTGGGTCTAAAACTGACCGTATGGTGAAAGAAAGGTAACTAAAGCGGTTGTTTCAATTTGCACAAGGGTATACTCGAGTAATGAATGACTTCGTGTAACGAACGATCGCTAATTTTTAACCACAAAAGGTGTTTTTATCAAATATTACATGTAATGAGTCTGTGAAGTGGCCTAGAGTCAGTATCAAACCGGTGGTTTAGCTAAATCGGTAGAGCATCCGCCTAGAAACCACAAGGTTCAATACCGACCCTCGTCAACTCAGTAGCACAGCTTGGATCTGTGCGGTAAAATGGGGAACTGATAGTAGATATGGCGCTCCACCTCTGACGCAAAAAAAGAACTTACTTGTCTAGCGCTAGTGAAAAGGGCATAAACTTCGGGGATGTCTGACTCTCTGGCTGATACCGACAATAGGTCACTCCGCCGAATTTACTTACGGGTAATGAACCCTTATGCACGAGTAGGATGGGATACAAGGCAAATTTCTTAAGCGAAGTTTAAGAGGTTTGAATTCAGTTTCCTTCTCCAAGACTGGTTACCTAGCCAAGTTTAAAGAGCCCAATCCAGCACTGCTATTACCCAAAGCTGGAGGGGAGTAGTTGGATGCATACCTTTCCCAAGAGTATTAGCACAATGTGAAATTTCCCTTTTCCTAGATTGGTTACCTAGCAAGGTTAACCATGAACTTCCAAAACACATCTTTATCATAAAGCCCAATCCTCCCTGTTATTTACCCAAACCTGGAGGGAGAGTAGTTGGATGCATACCTTTCCCAAGAGTATTAGCACAATGTGAAATGCAAATAGCTTCATCCAGGATTTGAACTCGGGTCGACCAGTCCATTTCCTACGACTCTAACCATTACACCATGGACTTCCAAAACACATCTTTATCATATAAGCTACAACCTCAACCCTACCCGTCTCATCTGTTGGGTCAATAATTGGCACTTTTTCATGCACGGCTTTGGCTCTTGGCTCTTTGAGTTGGCTCCTGGCCTTTCTCAAACCTGTTAGTTGACCTGAACGTAAGTGGAAAACATTTTTTCTGCAAAGTAAAAGGAACGGTTGAGAATAGCTTTGTAGTTTATGAGAACTGGACTCTTTTGTTGTATTAGACCAACAAGATAAATGAGGAGAATCAAGGAAAGGTAAATAGTGTCTAGCGTTCGGAATATTCAAACAACAAACAGTAATTGTAAATTAAAGAGATTGTAATCGTTGTTGGCAGTTCGTCATGCTTTTTAGACAACATCAAATAAAATAATACTTTATTCAGTCTAAAAATGAAACCTACATTAAATACTGAAATTATTGAAGTATATATTTACCAACCCCTCCGCACGAGCAGGATGTGACACAAGGTCAATTTCTTAAGCGGGGTTTAACAGTTTGAATTCAGTTTCCTTCTCCTAGACTGGTTACCTAGCCAAGGTTAAAGAGCCCAGTCCGCCCTGCTATTTACCCAAAGCTGGAGGGAAAGTAGTTGGATGCATACATTTCCCAAGAGTATGAGCACAATGTGAAATGCAAACAGCTTCGTCCAGGATTTGAACTCGGGTCGACGAGTCCATTTCCTACGACTCTGTGCTGGTTTCCAGAGGAGAACGACACTTATGAGTTCGTCCTTGCTTCTCCAGCTGTGTCTTGTTCGTCTTACTTGGATGGTTTGTGAGATAGGGGGCAAGTAGCCGTACAGTTACTTTCTAGTGGGGTGTTGTTTCCACGATTTGTTTAAGATTACACGCAACATTCTCATATAGACCCTATCTAGCTTATTCTCTAGTCGTTTCGTTAGGGTCAGAGTGGTACAGCCATAGAGTATAAATCAAACTATTCTCCCTCCAGCTATGGGTGAATAATAGGGCAGACTGGTCTATTTAACCTTGATTAGGCAACCAGTCTAGAAGAAAGAAAACTCTGAATTCAAACCAGTTAATTTTCGCTTAAAAATTGACATCGTGTCACATTCTACTCGGGCGAAGGGGTTGGTAAATATGTATGTATACATAGGAACATCTTTCTTGGTATGACGCTAAACTGCATCTAGTGGTGATATTCCCATTCTTGATCTCTGGAGAGTATAAAGTACTCCTTCATTGCCATTACTCCAAGGTCCCTCTGACCCGTAGTGGTAGTACCTGTCAGGGCCCATATAGGGTTAAATATATAGAAAATGAGTTTAAAAAATGTATTTTCAAAGATGAGTTTAAAAATATTGAATATCCAACAAGAGGGAATAAAATAAAAAATGTCTTCGGCATGAAATTACTTGCCGTAATATATAACCAACCAACCATGGTAGTGAAAAATATACGATAGTTCTCTGTGAAGTAGCTATTTACCCAATACATTCGCCTCGGGTAAGATGTGACACAAGGTCGCAAATATAGGGCATCCAGTCTTAGATTGAATTCACTATTCAGTAGTAATGGATCTGCGAGACTAGCCTGTCAATAGTTCTCCATCTAATAAGTAGCATGACACCGGTATAAAGGCGAAGCCTGGTTTTAAGGAGTGACCGATGAAAGGCATATAACCTTAGAAGGAAGAGTCATACATAGTATTGAGCTGTTTACTATTCTGTCTTATCCCCATAAGATGGCATCTTTAATGTTCTTTACTTGGTCATTAACGCATGGGGTCTGGAATAATCGTAGCGTGGGTAAGAGATAGTGAAGAGTAGTTGAATGTATGACAACATAAAAAATATTTGATTAATAACACTCGACAATTGAAACACGAGCATAAATTTATATATCACAAATAAAATACCTTTGGCATAAAAACATCGCAAAAAAGAACACAAAGTTAAACAATAGCGCTTTGGTTTTCACTTTGTGTATACGCGAGGGAAATAAATTTAAAACACACCATCAGATGCAGTTTAGTGTCATATGGAGCCAAACTAACAGAAGCAGTTCAGTGTCATACCCGGGATCCCGCTTTTTAGTAGGGATCTTACCCCTATGTGTCGTATACCCGTTCTTAATGTTTCTTATGTCTTCTAGCATCTGCCATATTCTCTTTCATTATGTGGTATCAAATGTTGTCTCTCTCCGCATCCATCTTAGTTTTTAATTATGAACACGGATACTTATTTTTGGTGTACACATAACTTTATTTCCCTGATACCCATAACTCGTGCGCGGTGGGAGGGAGCACAGAACACAATTATGTGTCTGATCACTACATCGATTGGCTTGATTCTCTGTCTAACTGTGACTTTCCAGGAGTTGCTTGGTCATGTGATTCGATCAAAGGGGATCCCGTTCGAGTTGATCCCGTAGTGATAGCTTGTCAATTAAAACCCTTGTGATTTTCCATGAATCTACGGTTAACCATTAAATCAAAATTTTACACTATATTACAAAAATGATATGCTATGCCTATTCATTATATAACATCTGCAGGGGATACAGTCAGGAAATTCTAAGCCCCGCCGGCAGGTCGGACTTAATCTCTTGGGTAAACACCACTCAGATCAATCAGAAAAATCCTAAGTTGTAAAGAAAAAAAACCTATAGAATGTTGAAGATTGCTGGTTATAGATCTTAGAAAAAATTAAACTGATCCTGACTTAGCGTGGGTTCTATCCTACTGATATTTGCACCGGTCATTGCTTACCCGATATCACTCTGTTTGTTTGGAATATGTGATTTCTAAGATCTTTTTTTTTTTTAGCAAGAAAAAGTCAACAAATTTGTTTTGAAACAGTTTTTGTCATAAAGTGCTGTATATCCTTCCTTTCTCCTACTCCTCCAGCTGCTTTCCTTGCGCTATCTCCCGCTGTTTCCCCTTCGCATCCTCCTATTGCTTTCTCTTCTCTTCTCTCGTTCTTTCTTTTCTTTTTGCTTTCATCTTCTCTCACTGACACCTGTTCATTGAATGACCAGTTGCCTCTCTTCAGGAAAGCGGATGTCTTTTATCCCCATCCACTTACCCATAATGCTTTGCGCCCTCCTATAAGAAGGCAAATAACCATTACACCATGGGCGTCTGTATCCCCTGAAGTATAGTATATCTAAAATTGATTTTTCTTTGTTACGGACATTCAATGCTGTAGAGTTTGGTAATAGATAGTACCAAATAATATCCGTTTTGGTTGAAAATCATGGCCTCTTTGGTTTTGAAGATAATTAACTTTTATTAAAAAGAGATTGTTTGGAATGTATTTATTTATGGGTGATAGTGTATGTTAAGTATCTAGCCGCCATCCTTGGCCAGTTGTAAAGAACTTAAAGTAAATAAGTAAGTAAGTTCCAAGTTATAGAATCCTTTGGTAAGTGAATAAGTCCTGTGATATAGAATCCTTTGTAAGTGAATAAGTCCTATGATATAGAATCCTTTGGTAAGTGAATAAGTCCTGTGATATAGAATCCTTTAGGTCCGTCGTCCAAGAAGATCCAAGTGGTAGTGAGCTAAGATTAGAATCAGCCAGTATAAATAACAACAACAGCAGCAGAGTACTGCCAGTGATTGGACAACAGGCTGGTCACATGTCCATCGGCGAGTCTATAAGTAAAAGTAGCCGTCTGGCACACGCCTTATATCAAAAAATTCCAACAGTGTAACATTCACGTAATAAGTTAATTGATTTTTCTTTGTCACAGACATTCAATGCTGTAGAGTTTGGTAATAGATAGTACCAAATAATATCCGTTTTGGTTGAAAATCATGACCTCTTTGGTTTTGAAGAAAATTAACTTTTATTAAAAAGAGATTGTTTGGAATGTATTTATTTATGCGTGATAGTGTAACATTCACGTAATAAGTTAAACAATTAGGTTAAAGGATTAATTCACAGTTCTATTCTCATCCAATTGGGCTTACGGTCAAGTCACGTTGAAAGCACCGGTTCCCGCCATATCACCGAAGTTAAGCAGCGATGAACCTGTTCAATATTTAAATGGGTGACTATTTAAGCAATAAATGTAATTGTTTTTGTTCATATTGTTTAGTATATTAAAAAGGAATGGTCTACTTAGCGGTAGGCCCAGCCATGCCAATGAATTATCTAAAAAGTATCTCTGCCCCGTGTGAAGGAGAACGAAAAAGAGCAAGACTTTGTCTTGCCTGCCGGGATCGAACCCGCGTCCGCCCGCATCCAAAAACAAATGCAATCTAGGTACTGGACGGACGCCAGGTTCGACATGTGCCCGGATGTTTGGTTTTTGTGTGTACTTAAAATAACCAAAGCGAGTGAGAGGACGGTGTTCTTTTAGACAGAAGAACAGATTACGAGCTGAGAACTGAAGATTATTTGACGTTTCTATATATAGGCGACAAGTTTGACTATTGTGTATGTATGTATGTTGTGATGCTTCCATTCGAACATTGCAAATAGCATAAGTCTTTACAGAATCATTGCCGTCCCTCACATACCCACAACCCTCCACCACCAGAACCCTTCCTTGCATGAGCCCTCAAAATGACTCATCAAACCTGCTGCAGATCCACAAGTTTGATGCACATATGACATTGAAAAGACTTCCTTCCCGTTGAATGAGATGATTCAGATGAATCAGATGATAAAATTTGATGCTTATTCACCACCATATGTCTCTTAAGACCAGAAGCCGACTTAAACAGACCTTGCCATAGATAGCCACAAGGCACATTGTTTGCTCCTGGAATCTGCATGGATTGACCCAGGGGAGACTCCCTATGATTGACATAGCCAGACTTAGAAAGCAAAAACTCGACCACATGTCAGACATTTCCAACCCTTCATGTTCTCTCTAATTTGATAGGTGTAACCCTTTTCGAAGTTGACGCTTTAGGTTTTCATGCACGATTCTTCCAGTCTCAAACTGGTACAGCCATCATTCAGACATACACACACATATACATACATACATACATACATACATGTAGTCAGATTGCTCAAAGTGCTACGGATATTATATAATCCAGTACTACCTGTTTCATAGTCGGGTCATTGGCGACTAAACCTGCTACCTCACCAAGCTTGTCTGTTGAGGAGGATGGCTAATGCACCCAACAACGAAAAATAAAGCCAGTCAAAGAGCAGAGGAAGCCTTTTGCTTAACGTCCATCTAGCACATAACATAGTCACGGGTAAATGACGTAGGGGGCAGAAGGGGCTCGGTAAGTCGAAGTGAAGGCATCCCACCTAGGAGAAGGAAATCTCTTATATAAAAACCATCCAGTGGACGACCATTCCGCCCATCCTGTTGGTCTGCAGTTTTAATTGTTGCCAGCTATCTTGCTTCTGCTTGTTGTTGGATCTCAACCTTTTTCAACCAAGAGAGAGACTTAGTTGTCGCACAAAGCTATGTCCCTGTATAATGTCTGTACAGATACTACCTTCAATGTTCGGAGGAAAAACTTATATATATATATATATATATATATATATATATATATGGAGATTATGTGCTTATTAAAGTCATACCTAAGTTGTTTAATTAATTAATTATAAACTAAATGAATTAGGCGTGCACATCGGTTTAATGTAAAGCGTAAACAAATATAAAAAGTCATTTGTTTTACGCTTTACATTGTAAACCGATGTGCACGCCTAATTCATTAGTTATAATTATATTAATTAATTAACAAAATTAGGTATATATATATATATATTTATATAGTTATCCACAGACACGTGTTTCGACTTATCAAGTCTCTTCAGTGTGGCTAGACATTTGTAAGCTACCTACAGCCGGAATTGAAATCCGAGCGGTTGGGTATCAGTCCGACACCTTAACCATTAGGCTGTCATCTCTTACGGAATGCGAAGGGGTTTTATCTGTTCTAATACAACATCGCTTTGTATGTAAAGGCCGTTCATAGAGTGCTCCATCCCTTATATATAGGAGAGCCTCGCATTTACTCTTGGGTTGGCGGCCGTCAGCGAAATCTCCCCAGAGTGCTCAATCCTAGGGGGCTGGGGAGCATATATAGAGCCATCCACAGACACTGCAGCTTACTTGATGTTCAAACAGCATGAAACTATGAGTAGTGTGTTTTTTATACTGTTTCATAGAAAGAGGGAGGGTTTGGGTTTGTGGTATAGAGAAGTGAGAAAGGAGGGTGGGTTAGTATGTGGGGTATGGTATGTATACGACCTCCCTCTTTTCTACCCCTACCCAATTACCTTTTCAGAATAAAAGCAGAATGTAAAAGCATTTGTCTCAAATAAATGTTGTTGTTTGGTTTGGTTTTGTTTGTTTTGTTTTTACGGCATATCAACCTCAGTGGGTCATTTAATGCCGATAAAGTTTTGAAATGAATTAATTCTTAATGGATACACAATTTTTTTATAAATACATTTTTCTATTTAACCATAGATGAGACCCTAACAAGGTACTACCACTCCAGGTCAGAGTGGACCAGGGAGCAATGGTGATGAAGGGGTGTTCCACATTCCCCAAACCTCCAAAACTGGAACCTCACCATCAGATAGGGTTTAACGTCATTCTCAGCATAATAGAAAGCACCCATATGATAGAAAGGGTTGGGGCTTGTCATAAGGGCAATAGGGTTGGGGCAATATATAGGTGCTAGGGCTTGACGTGACCAGCCGAGTGATCAGAGGGGGCCTCTCCGACCGACCGTTTAGCATAAGAAAAGGTCTAAATGGAGAGTTGCCGGTCATGGACTGCTCAGCCACCAAGACTCCGTCCTTAAGCATCACGGGTCGCCAACCACAGCCAACGGGTGGCCCCATTTGGGGGAGTCTTACCCCTCTGCAAAGGTGCAATCGGTGCAATCTAACGCCCCAACCGACAGGGCGACAATAAATTTTGAAGAAGCCTCAACTAAACAACGATGCGAAATATCAATTGAATTTAGTTGCTGTGTTGTCATATCCACTTTTTCCCCGCTATTTTCAACCACATTTTGTCGGATTTATTCAATCCTTCACTCCTCCACACACACACACACACACACACATATATATATATATATATATATATATATATATATGTGTGTGTGTGTGTTGTGTTGTGTGTGTGTGTGCGTGTGTGTGTGCTGACATCAATAAACACAAATAAATATTTATTTTGTTAGTGCCCCAAGTTTATCGGGTGTGTCCACAATTTAATCTTAAGTTATCTACTGTCATTAAAATTGCGTTTCTATATATAGGCGACAAGTTTGACTATTGTGTATGTATGTATGTGTGATGCTCCATTCGAACCATGGCATAGCATAAGTCTTTACAGAATCATTGCCGTCCCTCACATATCCCACAACCTCCACCACCAGAACCCTTCCTTGCATGAGCCTCAAATGACTCATGCAAACCTGCTGCAGGACTCCACAAAGTATTGATGCCGACATATGACATTGATAAAGACTTCCTTCCCGTTGAAGAGAGATGATTCAGCATGAATCAGATGATAAATTTGATGCTTATCACCACGCATATGCTCTATAAGACCAGAAGCCGACTTAAACAGGACCTATGCCATAAGCCGTCTGGTCACAACGCCTTATCAAAAATTCCAACAGTGTAACATTCACGTAATAAGTTAATTGATTTTTCTTTGTCACAGACATTCAATGCTGTAGAGTTTGGTAATAGATAGTACCAAATAATATCCGTTTTGGTTGAAAATCATGACCTCTTTGGTTTTGAAGAAAATTAACTTTTATTAAAAAGAGATTGTTTGGAATGTATTTATTTATGCGTGATAGTGTAACATTCACGTAATAAGTTAAACAATTAGGTTAAAGGATTAATTCACAGTTCTATTCTCATCCAATTGGGCTTACGGTCAAGTCACGTTGAAAGCACCGGTTCCCGCCATATCACCGAAGTTAAGCAGCGATGAACCTGTTCAATATTTAAATGGGTGACTATTTAAGCAATAAATGTAATTGTTTTTGTTCATATTGTTTAGTATATTAAAAAGGAATGGTCTACTTAGCGGTAGGCCCAGCCATGCCAATGAATTATCTAAAAAGTATCTCTGCCCCGTGTGAAGGAGAACGAAAAAGAGCAAGACTTTGTCTTGCCTGCCGGGATCGAACCCGCGTCCGCCCGCATCCAAAAACAAATGCAATCTAGGTACTGGACGGACGCCAGGTTCGACATGTGCCCGGATGTTTGGTTTTTGTGTGTACTTAAAATAACCAAAGCGAGTGAGGAGGACGGTGTTCTTTTAGAAGAGAAGATTGAAAGCTGAGGACTGAGATTATTTGAAGTTTTCCTAACAGTTGGGAGAGAATTAGAGTAATATAACTTTTGAATTTTTCTGGCCCCCCTTTCGAAAGATCCCGTGAACCTGTTTTTAACACCTACTCTGAATACTAGTTGGCTCCAGCATTAGCCAACCAGATTTACAGAAGCCGAGGTCAGCGTTGGCAGAACTCTATTTAAAGCCAGTTTATCTGCTAACGTTGAACAAAACAGGTGTCGCACTAGGGTTTGATAATCTCTAGTGAGGTCTAATTGGCGAGGGGAGTATTATGTTGAAAGACTCGAACCCCCCCCCACACCAATGAACCAGTTAATAATAACATAACCGACGCCGCCACACAGCGCTGTTCAACAGCACAGGCGTATCTCAAACAAAACATCAACAGCAAGTAGTGTAAGCAACCTGATATCAAAATGATTCAGCATTAAATAACACGAAAAGTGTTGATATGTCGTAAAACAAAACAACAAACCATCATCCAATCGGATGCTGTTGTCTATTTATTTATTTATTTTTATTCATTATAAAATGACAAATGACTCACTCGTCATAAACTGCCCAGTCGCAGTAAAGGGTTGTTACCCTCACAATCAAAATTGACAGCAGCCATTAATATATAAAATGTATAAAGCAAATACGCCATTTTCTTGCGTGTAACACAATACAAAAATGGTGGCCGATCAGACATTTTTTCTTTTTTAAATATCTAATTCAAAGTTTTTATCATTATCTTCTATTTAGTTTTCAGTTTCAAGTTTTCCATTTTTACGTAATTATCGTGCACATATAATTCTGTATTGAAATTTGTCTTAACGATTTATTAACCGTTTGAAGTTACATTAGATACTTGTGTATACGAGAGGTGCTAAAAAAATAAAGGATCGAGACTGAAGCTGTGTTTACCAAGACAGAAATGAACAATGAATGAAACGTTGATTTTCTTCTGCGTACTAGGCGTTTAAAAAAGAATCAAGACTGAAATTGTATTTACAAAGAGTGAAATAAACAATGAAGAAACATTGATTTTCTTCAGAGTACCAGGCGTGTAAAAAAGTATCGAGACTGAAATTGTATGTACCAAGACAGAAATGAACAATGAATGAAACGGTGATTTTGTTCGAAATAGTCCTCTTGGCATTCAACATTCTTATTTCAGCGAGTTTTTGATAAAATATAAGCTATATATACGAGGCGTGTACAAAAAGTATCGACACGAAAGCTGTATTTACCAAGAAAGAAATGAATAAAGAATGAAACGTTAATTTTCTTCACGATACCAGGCGTGTATAAAAAGTATCGAGACCGAAGTGGTATTTACCAAGACAGAAACGAACAAAGGAACGAAGCGTTAATTCTCTTCAAAATACTTCCCTTTTCATTGAACAAACTTATTCCAACGAGTTTTTCATTAATCGAAGTGTCGCTGAAATTCTTCTTTTGTTATGGTGTCAAGATGCTCCGTTGTATTCATTTTAATGTCTTCAATATCCCTAAATCTCTTATCCTTGTGAAGAATTTTCTGTTTATAAAACAATAAAAAGTTGCACCGAGTTAGATCTGATGAGGATGGAGGATAATGCACTTGCACAATCCTGTGTTACACCGAAAACTGCTGTTCCTGAAGTATCGAGACTGGCTTCATGATTTTTTTTTTCAAATTGAAACTGACTCGTCTAGACGTCTAGACATCATCACATTATTATATACGTTCCTAAGATCCTCATTTAATTTTAGATTAGAAAAACGATAACTCCAGTCTTTATACTTTTTTTTTATTAATCCCGTAAATTGATCTTTGATATATGATCACGAAATCATTAATTCATGGATTTTTCTCAGTTGATAGTTCATCCGCCTAAGAGCCACAAGGTTCCGGGTTCGATACCGGCCCTCGGCAATTCAGCGCATAAACAGCGTAGTTTAGATTTGTGCAATAGAGTGAAGAGCTGATGGTCGATATGGAGCTCAACCTCAGACGCAAAAAACAATCTCCCTAGTCTAGCGTTTGAGAAAAGGGGATAAACTTCCTCACTGCCCGGCTGATACCGCCTTATTGCTATTGGTCTTTTCTATTATGATTTAGAATTTCAACTCTAAAAATATTACTCACAGATCGACGCGAATTTTTGCCTAAGAATTGGGTCTTCAAAATTCAACCTATACACGAGTAATTACGGCGACAGTGTAGCATTTATAAAATGCATTAACCAATTAGAATGAAGGATTTATGCACACCGCTTTTCTCATCATATCAGGTGTTGTCTATTTTTTCCTAAGAATCATCATCATCATCATCATCATCATCGTTGCGTCAGTAGCACGGATGTCCATGGCAATCTCTCGCCAACCGTCTCTATTGTTCATTGCTCTTGGGATGTCCTCTGCACAGCATCCAGCATCCGCGCAGAGCTGATCAATGTAGGTCTTTGCTCTGGCGTGCCCATGTTCTGGTTTCCATAGGAGAACGTCACTTATGAGTTCATCCCCGATTCTCCAGCAGTGTTCAACATATATTGTTCGTCTAACTTCGTCGATGGTTTGTGTGATAGGTGGCAGGTGGCCGTACATATGCTTTCTTGTAAGGTGTTGTTTCCACGATTTGTATAAGATCGCGCGTATCATTTTTGTACAACTCCCATCTAGCTTATTTTCTAGGTGCTTCATTTGGGTCCAAGTCGTGCAGCCATACAGCAGCACTGACACAAATAAAGCTTAAGAATAGGATCATGAAAATTCGACATATTCACGAGTGTTTGCGGTATTTATAATATTTGTCTTTTGATGCTTTATCACATCATAAAAAGATGTGGATTGTTCCTCATGATGTTTTAATTCTATATTCATAAATGTGAGTCTATGTTTGAGAAGATCAGAAACCGTATTGGATTTAATATGGTAAAATTAAAACAACGGTTTTTTTAATCCCGTTTTTCCCCTTGAACTTATCAGTTTAGGGATCACTTTTGATTGCACTGTGACAGCTGTCACACACACACACACACACACACACACACACACACACACATATATATATATATATATATATATATATATATATATATATATATATTAAAGATTTGTCAAAAGTGACGCCTGTTTGTTTATAGATTTTAACATAAGATGCCGAAAAACAGAAACAGCATTTGGCATATTACTTTCTTTTTTTATTTTAATTAAAAAAAAGGCAAAAATGTCACTTAAATGAGACAAAAATAACTTTTCACGAATCGTTGTCGTGTTGTTCTGATATTTTAATTTTTTCCGAGAAAAACCTTTAACAATTTTTTTTATTCATTTATTTTCTCAAATCTCAAAATACTCGATTCGATGCTTTGCTAGACGGATAATCTTGTTTTATCGAAAATTTGCGGTTTATTTTTATTTTCAGATGGCATTAGGATCGTTTAGCTTTAATTAATATTTAAAAATAAAGATCGCTTTTGATCATACTGCGACAGCTTAGTGTGAATCTTGAAAGATTTTTCAAAACGGAAGTGGTTTTGTATTATTTAGATTTTTAGAACTGTTGTCCTCATCTTTATTCTTATATACACAACGTTTCAACCGAAGTGCCCTTCAGCCATTTTTAGGTATTTCTTGTCGAACTCAGGGACCTTCTTGCTGAACTCAGAAACCTTCTTGTTGAACTCGGGAGCCTTCATATCATAATCGGGAGCATTGTATATAGCAATAAAGTAAAAAAAGTCTAAATGATAAAAATTTTCAGGCCTCTTTTAAAAATTTCTGATGACGTAGTTTTTTTAGATTCTAGTATTAGAAAATGGAAAAACATAAGCAATATTTTTAGTCTATTATGATTTTCTATTTTAAGAGAAACAAAAATACGACTAAAATTCGATAAAAGATGGTACATTTTTCCGAGGTATTTTATTAGTCATTTTCGACCTTTTTAAAATTTTAACGATTGATTTTATTTTCTCAGATCACAAGAAAAACCCGATTCGATGCTTTGCTCGACGAATAATATCGTTTTATCAAAAATGTATGTTTTATTTTCATCCTTAGATGACACTAAAACATTTAGCTTTAACTAACTTTATCATAAAAAAAGATCGGTTTTTAACGTACAGTTGTCATATCAATGTGATTTTTTTTCTCCAAAGGTTTGTCAAAAATTACGTATTTTTATTAAAAGCTTTGAAAATATTAACAATATTATGGTTGATTGGTTGGATTTTACGGCATTTCAAGCCTTGTTGGGTTATTTTATAACAAAGGTGTTTTATTTTTCATTCTTGTTGAGTATTCAATTTTTTTAACTAACTATATTTTTTCTAACTAACCCATAGATGGGCCCTTTATTAAACTTCACATACCCAGGACAACGAGGCCATCAGCCACTGCTTTCTAGCACGTATTGTAATAAAAAAACGGATGAATTTGCATAAGGCAAAACGGTAGGGATGACCATATAAGTACTAGGGCTTGGCGTGACCAGGGTTAAATAGAAACTTGAAAATTGAATACCAAAGAATAAATAAAACAAAGACGTCTTCGGCATAAAACCAACCTACCAACCTATATTCAGAATTCATCTCACTCCGACACATGGCCAAACCTGTGTTGTCCGACCAGCAAAAAACTTACACTCATCAGCTCTGTATGAACACTGAATGCCACTAAGAGCTAAAGAGCTAAAGAGCTATGACCGATTGAGAGAGAGAGAGAGAGAGAGAGAGAGAGAGAGAGAGAGAGAGAGAGAGAGAGATGGGGGACCCAGCTATTGACACGCCTAGATAATGAGGATAAAAAGAAATACAAAGACATATCTACATAATAAAAAAATAAAAAATTTCAAAAGAGGAGTTTCCGAGGTGCTTCAACCAATAGAAAACTCGCTGGAATAAGTTTCTTGAATGCCAAGAAGACTATTTCGAAAAAATCAACGTTTCATTCATTTGTTCATTCCTTTCTTGGTAAATACAGCTTCAGTCTCGATACTTTTTTGAACACGTCTCGTATATATATAGCTTATTCTTATGTGGAGTCGCATGGTGTAATGGTTAGTCGTAGGAAATGTACTCGTCAACCCGAGTTCAAATCCTGGACGAGGCTGCTTGCATTTCGAATAGCGCTAATACCCATGGGAAAGGTATGCATCCAACTACTCACCCTCCAGTAGAGCAGACTGGTCTCTTTAACATTGACTAGGTATCCAGTCTAGGATATGAAAACTCTGAATTCAAACCTGTTAAACTCCGCTTAAGATATTGGCCTTATGCCCCATTCTTCTTGTGCGGTTGGGTTGGTATATATATATATATATATATATATATATATATATATATATATATATAAGGTGTGTCAAAAAGTATCGAGATTTTTGTACTTTTTGACACACCTTATATTCTGAAAAAATAATGGTTCATTCATTAATTTTGTTTCGGAATACAAGGTGTGGCAAAAAAGTACCAAGTATAAGGTTGTATTTAACAAGACAGAAATGAATAATGAATGGAACGTTATTTTTTTCCAGAATACAAGGTATGTCAAAAAGTACCAAAACTCGATACTTTTTGACACGCCTTGAATATATATATATATATATACTAACAAATATATGCACCCTCCGGGTGCAAGTATTTAAGTTTTAATGTAATGAAATATCGTATTAAATCAGAAAGTCTAATAAGAATGCAGATAAAAAGATTTGAAACAGAGTGGGAGTATAATAGAAAAATAGAAATGAAACTTACTCTTCCATCACTGCCGTCTTTCATTGCTGAATTTTACTTATTTAAATATTTAGTTAAATTAGGAAATAAAGAATAATATTACACTTATTTTTTCTTGTTAATGGATTTCATTTAAGATTCATTGGAGAGATTTTTGCTTATATTCATTAAAATAAAACCAAACAATTAGAAATCAATGATACTCAGCACATATTTAATAAAATCACATTTTTAATATCAATATGCAAATTAGCCTTCCCGTTCACACTGCAAACCGCTATTTTTTGTATATATAAATACAATAGCATGTTATTAGTATGTAGATATGGACAATACTAATAAAAAGGTGAAGCAATTTTATTAATAATTGAGGTTTAAATATAAATAAAATCATGGAGAATGTGATGTCAATAACTAAGAGAACTGTGACTCGATTAGTAATATAGTTTCGGTTACAGACAGAAAAACACACAATCTCCATTATAATAAGATATATATATATATATATATATATATATATATATATAGAGAGAGAGAGAGAGAGAGAGAGTATGCGAACTTGCTCGATAAAATTCCTTTGTTGAATGGCTATTATCCAATGAACCTAAACTCGAATTATCTTTGTAATCCCTACAGCTCTGTATTTTAAACCGACCCATAGACAAGAACCAATTCCATATAAACATTCATGAATAAACGAAAATCCGTCTTTGGAAGGAATACAGTTCCAGGATATCCAAAACTGAGCTCGAGGTTATCATTCCAATGAAACAGACACCGAATTCCAGATGTGTGTGCGTGTGTGTGTGTTTGTGTGTTTGTGTGTGTGCTCGCACGCGCGTATGTCTGTGTGTCTGTGTGTACTAGGAATTTCATCGGCTGACTGCCAAATTTCCCAATCCTTTATCTCCGACCATTATCAATATTTATCACAGTTTGGCACAAGTATAGGATACCCAACGCGGATCAGCCTTGTCGGCTGGGGTAGTAGAATACGCCGACTGAAC
>CM042143.1:73592093-73604593 GCA_023376005.1 Doryteuthis pealeii
TAAACAACACTTGGAAACAACACTCCACGAGAAAACAGCTGTACGACCACTTGCCCCATATCACACAAACCATCCGTGTAAGGCGAACAAGACACGCCGTACACTGTTGGAGAAGCAAGGATGAACTCATAAGTGACGTTCTTCTGTGGAAGCTATCACATAGGCACGCCAGCGTGGGCCGTCCAGCAAAGACATACATTGACCAGCTCTATGCGGATACTAGATGCCGCGCAGAGGATCTCCCGGGGGCAATGAATGATAGAGACGGTTGGCGAGAGATTGTCATGGATATCCGTGCTGCTGGCGCGACATGATGATATTGATGAACCAACCCTTTCGCCACGATAAGGATGTTAAACAAGACCTCAAGTAAAGGGTATTACCGCTACTCGCTATTTTTACTCTACCGACTGAGATTTTCGATATGATGAGAAGCTGCATCGTCGTATTTCTTTTAACTATTTGTTTCCCAAATTTCTCCCACGGCTGTACCATATTTTCTTGGTATTTTTTACCTGTATGATGGGATATTTCAAGTTCACTATCTATTCACCTCAGAACTCATTATAATTCAAATAAAGTCCTACTATTTTTGTAATCTGAATCCTTCTACTCAATTATAATGAACTAGCCATCAGTTTTTGTACTTTGCTTGGGTGCGGTATCGCAGTGATGGGACAGTCGCTGTGAGCGGCTTAAAGTAGGCAAAGTGTTAATGTCTTCCAAGTCTTCAAATATTCATTTTGAGATGAATTTTCAGTTTAAGAAATAATTTAAAAAAAAAATAGTCGCACAGAGCTAAGTCTAGTGAGAAAGTTTTTCTCAAACTCGATCGTCATGGGTAGGATGTGACACAAAGTCGCAAGTATGGGACATCCAGCGAGGATCGAACTCACTATCTAGCAGGGATGCACCTACGACACTATCTTACTAACCATTACATCACGGTGGGACGCCCTAAAGTAGGTATTTACCCGACCCGTTCGCCACAGGTAGGATGTGAAACAAGTTCGCAGGTATAGGGTATCCAGCGAGGATCGAACTCGCTATTAGAGTAGTGTGAATGATATTACATGTGCAACGTTTAAGCCGTGGTGCCCTCCTGCTTTCGGTTTGGTTAGTTTCTTTTTTTAATGGCATATCAAACTTCGTGGGTTATTCAATATCATCCTTGTAGAAGAACAGTAGCGGTACTATTTAACCCATAGCCGAGGGATGGGGTGGTCATACCGTTCCCAAGAGTATTAGTCTAAGAGTTAACATAATAACACAACTGGAGACTAAATTCACTTACTATGTCACAATCCAGCAGGTTAGTTACTACACCACGGGGACTCCACTATTCTGCTTTCTTTATTTGTCTGTCGTATTCAGTAACCCTACAGGGACCTCGAACTAAACCCTTCAGTCAATCCATGGTGTGTCGAAGAAAGTTGACAGAGACAAAGATGAGATGAAATGGTTTGGTTTAGTTTTTTTGTTTAATGGCATACCAGCCTTCATGGTTTATTTAATACCAAAGCCATCCTTGGAGAAAAAACATCGTTTGAGAACCCGTGAACCCATTGTGGAGGTTATGTTGCTGTTGTTGTTCAAAGAATCCTGGTGTTAATCCAAAGTATGTAGTCTTTCTGGTGTTAATTCTAGTGTTGCATAGGGCCAAATTCAAGTTGTAGTAGTAGTCGTTTACTAGTATTAGTCGTCGTCGGTTTAGGAACAACACATGCAATTGTATAGTCACCGGGGGCTGTTTATTTCTTCCTAAGCTCGTGGGTCCTTTTCACAGAGAGAGAGAGAGAGAGAGAGAGAGAGAGAGAGAGAGAGAGAGAGAGAGAGAGAGAGTATGGTCAAACTATTCTATCGTAAGTCATGTTCAATACTACTATCCCAAACCCATACGGGGAACCACGTCTGACTCCCACCAGAGCCCAGTCGAAAAAGAAAGATTTTCCTCCTCTGCCGTTTCTCGTCCCGGGGTCACATCTGTTTCCGGTCAAAACCCGTAACTTCCGTTTTTAATTCAAAATCTATTTCCGGGGTCATTCTTCGGTCAATTACTGGCACTCTGTTGAGTGCTTACCCTTATAAACTTTAACCTTTGTTCTTATTTCTTTTTCTTCTCTTCCTCCTTTCAATTCTCAAATTCCTCGTAGACCACAATAATTACGCTACACCTAGGTCTGTTGTCTTTCTGGTGATATCTAAGTCCGACGTCTTTAATGAGCCCTGGTGTTAATCCAAAGTCTGTATTCTTTCTGGTGTTAATCCTTCATCTGTAGTCTTTCTGGTGTTAATCCTCGGTCTGTTGTCTTTCTGATGATATCTAAGTCCGACATCTTTAATAAGCTCTGGTGTTAATCCAAAGTCTGTAGTCTTTCTGGCGTTAATCCAAGGATAAATCTATCTGGAAGAAGGTTCCTCGCAGTAATTGGCCAATTTCTGTCGAAAGCTTGCTGCTGCTGCTTGGCAGAGTCAATAAATAGGATTGATGATTTTGCTTATATCCTATACCAAGATGATCCAACAATATCAATCTTCACGGGTTATTTAATGCCAAAGCCATCCTTGTAGAAGAACAGAAATCCAAAGGAGAACACACAATGCGACAACACTCAATCGAATTCTCAGACGTTACTTTCAGTTTCTATTTGATCCTAATTCTTAACGAAAATGCGTTTGGCATTTAAATGCTTTTCTTTGACATAATCACTTATCGGATAAAACTTGATTGGTCTTTCATGGAATAAAATAAATAAAATTTGAGCCGAATGTGCGTTAGTAAAGAGTAAAAAGCACAAAACCTGTTTACAAAATTTTAACAAAATACAATAACGCATTTGCAGGATTTTATACATTACAATATTTTATAAATTACGCAATACATCTTGGCGTCCAATCGTGGTGCAATGGTTAGTAAGCTAGTCTCGCAAATCCATTACTACTGAATAGCGAGTTCGATCTTCACTGGATGTACCATACTGGAGACTTTGTGTCACATCCTATTCGTGACGAACGGGATGGGTTAAGAAGGGCATCTCATTGTGATGTAATAGTTAGTCAGATAGTCTTGTGGCTCTATTATTACTAAATACCTAGTTCGATTCTCGCTGGATATCCCCATAAAAGCGAATTTGTGTCATACCCTTCCCGTGACGAACGGGTTAGGTAATAAGAGCGTCTTATCATGGTGAAATAGTTAGCAAGCTACTCTCGCAGATCTATTACTATTGAATAGTGAGTTTCGATCATCGCTGACTTCCCCGTACTTGCGACCTTGTCTCACACCCTGCCCGTGGTAAACAGGTTAGGTAAATAAGGGCGTCCCATCGTGGTTTAATAGTTAGCAAACTAGTCTCGCAGATCTATTACTATTGAATAGTGAGTTCGAGTATCGCTAGCTGACCCATACTAGCGACCTTGTGTCACACCCTGCCCGTGGCGTACTGGTTGGCTAAATAAGCGCGTCCTATAGAGGTGTAATGGTTAGCAAACTAGTCTCGCAGATGTATCACTAGTGAATAGCGAGTTCTATCCTCATGCCCCATACTCGAATGATTGCCTACGGATATCCACTTCTAAACGAAATGTATTAGAGAAAATTCAATGACAGTGTTAAGCTACCGTATGTATTCGTGTATAGTTCTAATTTTGAAAACCTAATTTTAATAAAATGAAATGGTGTCGGCCTATTAATAATATTGTTTTCAGTTTTTAAATTGAAAAAATTGAAAATGACATGAAGCAATACTTAAAAAATGAAACTCATAAACCAGGGATCACCAAACTTTTTTCACGATGGGCCGGATAATTGAAAGAATAACGAGTTCGGGCCACATTATTATTGTGTTCATACTTGCTGGCCAGAATGAAAGCTATGAAAAAAAGACGTAAAACAAAATTTATATTTCCATGTTACAATAATGGATGAGTGGCGTAAGATGCACAAAAACAAATTTAACCAACATATTCATTTTAAAAACATTATCAAAAAATGCAACATTCAAATACGTCGGCGGGCCTGATAAAATGCCTTTGCGAACCGGATCCCCTGCCATAAACGAATGATTTTATAAGGGTAGGCATAGACATAGGCCCGCAATAGGTCAAAAAGTTCTGTTTAAAACTAATCCGAATATATGATAGGACCGTGTGCCAAAAAACAACAATAACAACAACACAGACTCTTAAGAAACAACAATGAATGCAATTTCCAAACATTTAGATATAAAACAATTCTAGATAGTTTGACGTGTCGTTAAAATCAATCAACCAATAAATCAATCAATGGATCTTCATTTGTCATTTTGTAGCCCCACCCAGTCGGCTGGGACACCGACTTCACCGCTGCAGATGGCTAACCCCCCCCCCCAAATGGGTCCACCTGTTGGTCGTAGGTGGCGACCCATAATACTTGACGACGGTATCCTGGTGGCTGAGTAGTCCACGACTTACAATACTCCATTTTGGCCCTTACTTAGGCTAGATGGGATTTCAGAGAGCACCCTGATCAATGAGTCTGATCAATCGACTGGTCACATCAAGCCCCAGCTGCTATATTTTTGTCCCGACCTATAGCTCTTATGGCAAACCCTCAACACTTTTTATCATATATATATTTACCAACTCTTCCGCACGAGCAGGATACGACACAAGGTCAATTTCTTAAGCGGAGTTCAACAGGTTTGAATTCAGAGTTTTCCTTCTCCTAGACTGGTTACCTAAAGAACCCAGTCCGCCCTGCTATTTACCCATAGCTGGAGGGAGAGTAGGATTCATACCTTTCCCAAGGGTATTAGCGCTAAGTGAAATGCAATTACCACGTCCAGGATTTGAACTCGGGGCGACGAGTCCATTTACCATGACTTTAACCATTACACCACCCGCTTCCTTTTTATCATATAGGTTCTAGTAGGCTGTTGCTGAGGTTCTTAGTGTTCTGAGTATGATGTTAAACAGTATCTACTGGTGAACCCCCAATTCTGGAGCTTTGAGAAGTGCGGAGTACCCCACCATCGCCATTACTCAGGTTCTGACCCAGAGTTGTATTAGGGTCCCATCTAATGGTTAAATAAATTTTTAAAAATTAGTTTAAAAAATTAAGTTAAAAAAAGTGAGTACCCAAGAAGAATGAATAAAACAAAACGTCTTCTGCATAAAATAACGTGCCATAAAATCCAACCAACCAACAAACCATTTTGTAGCCTTTTGCCTATAGCGACCAAACTAACCTTACTTATAATGACTTTGAGTAATTAAAAATACATTCAGTTCAATGATGAATATTGATTACACAGCTCAAACATTTAAACTAATTAATCTTCGTTGGTACTGTAAAGGAAAATCTGTAGCCTAATTTTGAAAACAAACCAAAAACAGAGAACAAAAAACCCTTTATCTTACGGAACAAATAACTAGATTTTAAATTGAGATAACTACGTGTCAAGATACAGACTAATTGATCCCCCTTGTATATATACATATCATATTTTGTGGCATTGATTCTCTTATTTCCAAAATCGTTCTGTGTCACACATGATGGAAGATCAGGTGAGGTGTAAAGCTATGAATTTCCGCAGTTGATTTAGGGGATCGGGATTTAAAATTTCCCTCAATTTTATTTTTCCAACATGTTCCATACTTAGTTTAGTATCTCTCTCTCTCTCTAATATATATATATATATATATATATATATATATATAATATATATATATATAGTCATCCACAGACACCGTGTTTCGACGTATCACATCTCTTCAGTGTGGATAGACATTCGCAAACTACACACAGACACACATAGACACACACAGACACACAGACATATATATATAATATATATAATATATGTAGAAATACATACATATATATATATATATATGTGTATAGATACATATATGCAGAAATTATATATTATAGATATAAAATTTGTATTATATATATATATATAAAATTTATAAAATTCAAAACCAAATTTATCAACACCCAATGTAATTCTTTTACATATAATATCCACTTTTTTTAAAAGATTTCTTAATTTTTCTTAATTTTTGTACGTATTATGTGTATATATATATATATATATATATATATATATATTGTGTGTGTGTGTAGTATAAATAAAAATTGAAAAAACACAGGTTTAAATGAGTTAAGTGGTGAGTTTATTGGTCGACGCTGCAGTGTTTCGATCTATTAATTAGATCATCTTCAGGGCTTTTGTTGGTATGTGGAAGGTGATAAAAAAATTAAAAAAATTTTTTTATCTCAGAATAAGGAGAAAGGCGAGTAATAGTCCTTGTTTATCGGTCTGTATACTCGCCTTATTCCTTATTCTGAGATTTTTTTTATCACCCTCCACATACCAACAAAAGCCCTGAAGATGATCTAATTAATAGATCGAAATACTGCAGCGTCGGATAATAAACTCACCACTTAACTCATTTAAACCTGTGTTTTTTCAATTTTTTTTATTATACTATATACCGTCGGATTCACTTCCTTTTATTCACACACACACACACACACATAATATATATATATATATATATATGTGTGTGTGTGTGTGTGTGTGTGTGTGTGTGTGTATCATGTTTTTTAAAAAATTGTAATGTATATACATCTATACAGTAGACTCCTTTTCAGACTACTATGATGTCAAACATTCAGAGACGTTTAAAAAAAACCTTTTTTTTCAATATCTTTTAACAAGATTATGATCCTATTTAATTGAAAATTCATTTGTGTGGATGCTCGACAATTTTTCTATAAGAGATCTCCTTGTGCCAAAAAATTGTACCCGGATTAAAGCATATCGGCTCTCTACAGGGATACCCCGTAGGTGTATGGTTCTCTGTGTTCTTCGTTGATGGGATGTCTCTGGACATCCGTGCCAAATATGGCAAATATCGATTGAGAAACAACGAAGTATTTTCAAGACAAACAGACAGACTTTGACGCTTATTTGTCGTATGTATTTACCCAACCCATCCGCCACGGACAGGATACGACACTAGGTCAATTTTGTTTAAGTGAAGTACAGCTAGTTTGATTTCAGAGTTGTTCTTCTCCTGGGCTAGTTGTCTTACCAAGGCTAAAGAACCCGGTCTACCCTATGCTATATTCATGGCTGGATTCAGGCCTTTCCCCAAGGATATTAGCGCGAAGTGAACGGCAAACAGCTTCACCAAAGGTATGAATTCGGATCGCCAATTCCTCTTCGTACGGCGGTAACTCTTACTCTATGCCCGCTTATAATTGATATGCTGATGTTTGTAAGATATTAGAATTTGGAGTAATAAACAAATCTAAAATTGAATACGAGTAGCTTTAAATCTTCTAAATTTTATATTTTTATTTCAAAGTTTTAGATTTAAATGAAAACGCGTGTACATTGTACAGCAGATCATCTTATATATTTTAATGATGTCTAGATGTCTATATTACTGTCTAGACATGTACGCAGTAGACCATCTTGTATAATAAAGTGATGATGCCAATACGATCCAGTGCCAATTCTCGAAATTTTTTATTATTTTTTATTTTTTTTATTATCGTAAAATACAGGACTGACTATTAAAGTGCAGCAACGTTTAGTCACCAAACTAGAGGGTGTCACCTCGAAGTGTGATGGTTAGTAAGCTAGACTTGCAGATCGATTACTACTGAATAGTAATTTCGATCCTAGCTAGACTCCCCATACTTGCGACTTTGTGTCACATCCTGCCCGTGGTAAAAGGGTTAAGTAATAAGAGAGTCCCATTTTGGTGTGATGGTTAGTAAGCTTGTTTCGCAAACACATTATTACTGAATAGCGAGTTCGATCATCGCTGGCTGTCCCATACTTATGACCTTGCATCACATCCTACCCGTGGCGAATGGGTTGGGTAAAAGCTTACTCTAACACATCCCATGGTAGTGCAATCATTAGTAAGCTAGTCTCTCAGATCCATTACTACTGAATAGTGAATTCGATCCTTGCTGGATGTCCCATACTTACGACCTTGTGTCCCACCATACGCATGGCGATCGGGTTGGGAAAATACCTACTCATCAGACTTAGGTCCGTGCAACATTTTTTTGTCTTATTTTCTAAACTGAAAATGCATCTCAAGATTAATATCTGAGGTCTTAAAAGACATTAAGATAAATATGGCGGTGCAGCTTCTCACCATGTCAAAAATATCAGTCGGTAGAGCATTCGCCAAGGTATCGCATGTTTCCGGGTTCGATACCGGTCCCCGCTACCTCAACGCAGGAGTAGCTTGGGTTATCTGATCTGTGTGGAAAGCATCTGGGAGCTGACTGTAGGTGTGGCGCTGCACCTCATCAAAACTATCTCGCTAGTATAGTTCTAGCGAAAAGAGGATAGACTCCCTCGCTGTTTGGCAATATTTCACTCCCAATTATTACTATTACTCTGGGGGTTAAATACATACTTTGAAAGTAATACCTCCTATTTATATCCATAGAAACTACAACAGGTACAGGGAGCACAATAAAAACATTAGATAGGGCAAGATTTCAGCTACAAAATGCAATTTTTTCACATAGTCCACCTCAGCAAATACAATCTCCCTGCTCTAACGTTAGCAAAAAGGGGATAGACTCCCTCGCTATTCAGGTGATACCGACAATTGGCCAGTCCACAGACTTTACTTATTATTAAGATGTTTAGAAATAACGGCCGATTTTATTAAACACTAAACTCTTTGTCTACTATAAGCCACTCGCAGCGGTTCTCCCACCACTGCGATCCAACCGTAGCCGCTGGTAGTAGCTCTCGCACGTGTCACTTGTTTACACTGGAAGGACTCAGATTACAATGGTATTAGGACCTTATTTGAATAGAATGAGTTCTGAGGTGAATAGATAGTGAAATATCCCATCATACAGGTAAAAAATACCAAAAAAAATTGATTCAGCGGTGGGGGAAATTTGGTAGGCTAAGAGTTAAAATTTAAAACCGGCCATCGTTCTCTAAGTCACCGAATATTACTTTAATTCATAGGAAATTCACTGGAATAAGTGAATTAATGCCAATGGGTATATATTGAAGAAAAGGGTTAATTTCTTGTTCCTTTCTGTCTTGGTGTTACATCTTCAATCTCAATACTTTTTTTTAAAAACACACCTCGTTTTTAATATGTAAGTAAGTGTATGCATGTTCTTATAGTGATAGATCAAGAAGATGATCTGACTGAAGAATTTTCAGTCTTTGGAAAGAAGTTCCAATTTCCTCCCGGGCGCATTCTCTCTCTCTCTCTCTCTCTCTCTCTCTCTCTCTCTCTCTCTCCCTCAGCATGTGCTCACCAGAGGATGCACTTTGATATAGAGATGCCATGCTTGTTGAAATATCAGATATCCCTAATCCTTCCATGTATTCTGATACGGGTTCAGATGTACATGATCTGTGGTTATTACAAAATTTATAAAGGCGTTGAATAAGAAAATAAAAGGGGATATATATTTATCAATATGCGGAGGCGCGTGATGTAATGGTTACCGTCGTAGGAAATGGATACGACGAGACGAGTTCAAATCCAGGACGAGCCTATTTGCATATTACATTGCGCTTATACCTTTGGAAAAGTATGAATTCAACTGTTCCCCCTCCATCTATGGGTAAATAGTAGAGCAGACTATTTAACGGGATCTTTAATCTTGGTTAGGCAACCAGTATAAGAGAAGGAAAATTGAAAAGAAAAGAGAAATTTACCTCGTTTCACATCCTCCTCGAACAGAGGGTTTGGTATATATATATATATATATATATATATATATATGATTGCGACTTAGCAAGACAACCTGGGTAGCTGTCTATAATAAGCATTTATTTAAAAAAAACTCAACAAATTATATATATATATATATATATATATATATATATATATATATATATATATATATAGGTGTGTCATAAAAGTATCGAGATTGAAGCTGTATTTATCAAGATAGAAATGAACAAAGAATGGAACGCACATTTTTTTCAGAATACAAGGTGTGTCAAAAAGTACAAAAAATCTCGATACTTTTTTGACACACATTGTATATATATATATATATGTGTGTGTGTGTGTGTGTGTGTGCGTGTGTGTGTGTGTGTGTGTGTGTGTGTGTGTGTGTGTGGTGTATGTGTGTTTTGTATAAATCACCGTGTAAGCACCCCAGAGAAGGAAAATGTTGAAGTCTATTAAGACAACAAAAATCAACGCAGAGAGAGTTAGTATACGATTCTGATTATAAATCTATCTTAAGCATAAGAAACTGCGTCATGGCTTTTGTGTCTCTAAAAGCAATGACTCTTTATTATTTCGTACATTTGCATTGCCGTCAAGAAGAAAGGCAGGCGTCCATTGATTTTGTTGGTAGCAAAACGTGCGTACAGCAACACGTTTATTTCTATTTTGGCGATTGGACACGATAGACGCAGTGAATAAAATTCCCCAAATGATATCTGGAATGCCACCCGATGTGCTGTTTATTTGATCATTTACGATTTCGAGATACATGGGCTTTTCCGTTCGCCTTTCACCAAGACATTTATGTGGTTCATTCTTCGAAGGAGCAGAGGAAGAAAAAGAAAAAGAAGAGTAAGAAAATTATGTTGCGCGAATCTTTCAAAAAGGAAACACTCTATCTGTTTTGAAAATTAGTATTCGAAAACTTTAATACAACAGGCACTGCTAAAAAATATACTACTATTTCACTTCAGTCAAATATTTTTTGGCTGGTTGGTTGGATTTCACGTCAGGTCAACCCTAGTTGGGTTATTTTATGCCGAGGACATTTGGTTGTATTCCTTCTTGTTGAGTATTATTTTTTTTTTAAACTCAATTTTTTAAACACATTTTTAATACTTATTTTTGAACTTGAGAGTAATGGCGATAAATGATACTCTGCATTCCCCAGACTTCCAGAATTGGAACTTCACCATTAGATGCAGTTTAACGTCATACCCAGTACACTAAGACCCTCAGCCACAGCCTTCAAGTACATATATGATAAAAAGGGTTGGGGATTGTTATAAGAGTAATGGAGCCGGGACCATGATATAGCTGCTAGGGCTTGACGAGACCAACCGATAAATAAGAGGGGTCTCTCCAAGTAAGGGCCAAATTGGAATGTTGCATGCCATAGATTGCTCAGCCACCAAGGTTCCATCCTTAAGCATCATGGGTCGCCACCCACAGCCAACAGGTGACCCCACTGGAGGGTATTTTACCCCTCTGCAGAGGTGCAGTCGGTGTATTCTACTGACCCAGCCGACAGGGTGACATTGGTTCAACCTTCACAGGATCAGATGAAAAAGATGAAGAAGAGTAAGAAGATCATGTTGCGCTAATCTTTCAAGAAGAAAACTTAAATACCGACAACAGGCACTGCTAGAACCTATACTACTATTTCACTTCAGCTGAGGATTCTTTGACAGCAACATATACTTACCTGGCTTTCAAGCACTGTGTCCAGTGGCTTCGGCCTCTGGACCGGTAAGATATATACTATTGGCGTGATCTCAAA
Organism: Doryteuthis pealeii; assembly: GCA_023376005.1. Classification (NCBI taxonomy): domain Eukaryota; kingdom Metazoa; phylum Mollusca; class Cephalopoda; order Myopsida; family Loliginidae; genus Doryteuthis; species Doryteuthis pealeii. The sequence goes on from CM042143.1 coordinate 73,603,609, forward strand.
AAGCCATCCCCCAGACAAAACCTGCCTCCTCGATTTAAAGAGGCAGAACTGGGTGTATTGCCTGGTACTAGAAGCATCTCAAGATAGGAATGCCGAAAGGATACATACAACCTTTACACTCGTCACTGCATGAGCTCCGGTTTGTGCGTGGCTCCCCACAACAATCGGACTTTGTGTTCATCTGACATGGTGGGATGTTAGAAAATACTTATTACTATTTTAACCAACAACATACAATCGCATAATATTTACAGGTCACTGCCATCCCTCACAATCCTAAATCCCACCACCAGAACCCTTCTTCCCATGACCCTCAAGTGACTCATCAATTCCACTGCAGATCCATAAAGTCTGATGCAAATGTGACACAGAAAGGATGTTCTTCCAACTGGATCGATTGGATACATACATACATGGGTTGGGCATACCATCATGGTGTAATGATGTTGTAACTCGAGTATCAGAGTTAACAGAGGAATAAAAGGAAGAAGCACGGTAAGTACTAAGGATAGCAGAAAAGGTTTACTAAGCAAAGATACAAGGTGAACTGAGTATAGCAATTGCTAGGTTGAATACACGCATAGGGAAGTCATGGTTTGCTATAAACAGATTATCACTTATATGGAAATCAGATCTCACCGACAAGTTAAAATAATGGTATCAGTGCTACTGTACTGTACGGCTGCACTACTTGGACTTTGACAAGGCGCCTGGGGAATAGGCTAGATTGGAGCTGCACAAGAATGCTGCGTGCGATCTTTAACGAATATCAAACTAACTTTTTGGTACAAATAATGTTCAATATATGCGAAATAATAATAGAAAAAATTTGTTGTCGTAGACGCAGTGCCACATCGGGATATTGATCTTGCTATGATCAAATCAGAAATCATCAATAACTTAAAATTGGTTAACGTTAACACTTTTTTGATAACATTTTTGGAGTCCTTGGGCTAAAATGATTTAGAAACCAATTTTCAGGAGT
>CM042143.1:73609593-73614593 GCA_023376005.1 Doryteuthis pealeii
TTCTTCTTAGTTTTTTAAAACTCTTTTCTTTGTTTTCCCCTTTGTTTTCCCCCTTTATTATATTCCCTTTTTGTCCCTTTCTTTATTACTCTCTTTTCTTTGTTTTTGTTTTTTTCGCTTTTCATTTTCCCCCTTTTTTTCTCATTTTTCTTCTTTCCTTGTTTTTTTTTCTCTCATTTTCTCTTTTCTCTCTCACCTAATTGCTGGTTTTTCTTTCTTCACCGTCTCCCTATTACTTAATCTTTCTTTCTTCACTTCATCGCCACTCCCTATTCCGTGCTTCTCTTTCTTCCTCACCTCTGTCTCTCTGTCTCTATGTCTATCTCGGTCTCTGTCTATCTGTCTCTGTCTCTGTACGTCTGTCTGTCTCTGTCTCTGTCTCTTATGCCATTGCCTCTTATTCGTCTCATCCTTTCCTATTTCGGAGATAAAATCTTACCGCATCTTAGTCTTCTATTCTGCCCTCTTCCTTACTGACACTAAACAACGACAACAACAACAACATTCAGAGATGAGAGAAAACCTATTGCCCCACCTGTCAAATCGAACCGAAAGGAAACAGAAGATTCTCTGCTACGGCATCATGATAACGACTTTTCCGCCGTTCAAGACGTGACACAACTCACAAGCCATTCTGACAGCCAAGGGACAGTGGCACGCTTGTGGACTAGATAGCTACCCCATAAGACGACCAAACTGCCCAGTTACTACTTAGTGTGTACCTTCACCTTAGGTTAATTTGGCAATGCTGTCTGGCCCATCACCACCATGCCTCGTGCAGTGGTTGAAGGTCTCGCCACAACATTTCTCTCTATCTATCCTGGCGGGACGAAAAAGCACCCCCAGCCTCTCTTGTACCGGTGAGAGTCGGGGGTCGGGAAACGGGCAACTGCTGTTGTCATAATGTCTAAGTGCCCGTTGGTTATTGTTCTACCCTGACCAGTTATCCTGGACAACGTCATATAGCATGATCACGTTCATCATGGCCAGTGTGAGCCTTAATACGACTTTTTGTAATAACAACGACTACGACTACTCTTCTCTTACCATAAACATTTCCACCCGCATTGTATCGAACTACTAGTGCTATTAATTTGGTCACTGTTTTACTACTACTACTACTACTACTAACTACTACTACTACTATAACATTAATAATAATATAATAATGATGATAATAATAATAATAATAATTAATTAAAATTAAATAAGTCAATGATCACTACTAGTACTACTACCGAGCGTTATATCAATAATTATTTCGTCGGTTCGATTAGGTCCAGCTGATTATATATTGTTGCTTCTATTAATACTACCACTAAATAAAGAGACAGCAATTAACTGAATTTGACAATTATTACTATTACTACTACTTATTACTACTACTACTTTTGGTGTCACTGTTTTTCTAATTTCTTACTGTAACTCTATTACGACTACTACCCGAATCATTCCAAAATATAATACTATTATTACTTCTACCACTGCAGACATCGTTCATACCGACACCATCAATACTACCACTACTACTTCTACAAGTACGAACGAGAAGCTGTACTACTGGTGGCATTAGCATCACTATCATCATCCAGTCTGTACCCCTGCAACAAGCTCGGCAAACACCAGCCTCTACCCTTACCATTAAGCCAAAGCTTTCAAGTCCGTCGACGCATCCAGACCTACCTAGTCTTTCTTTTTCTTCCTTCCCATGGAAACATAAAACTGGAAAACATTTCTTAAACCCCAAATGGAAGTATGTGAAGACAGCTGATCTTCTTGTTGTTGAGAGGACCACGTTATGACCAGCCAGGTAAAGTGGGCTGCCTTAAATTCCTTTTTCTTTCTTTCTTTTTTGTTTTTGTTTTTGGGTTCATTATTATTATTATTTTTATTTTTATTTTTATTATTATTATTATCATTATTATTGTTGTTGTTATTTTTGAAACATGTTTTCTAGGGATCATCACGACGATAATTGTACACCTAGTAATTACCAAAATATAACAAAAAACAAACAAAAAAAAAAACAACAACAAAAAACAAAACAAACAAAAACAAGACATTATTATTATTAATTAAGTGTTATATACAATTTCTTAGATAAAAAAAGAGTATTGAACATCTTGTATTTAATAATAATAAATATTTTTTCCTTTTTTAAAATTTTTGAAAGATTTAAAAAAAATATTTCAAATTTATTTTTGTTGATATTTTTTGTTTGGATTGCCGGACAGTCCAGAGGTAGGCTGGATATTAAATTGGCTTTTTAGAAATGTTTAAATTACAATTGCGTTTTTCAATTTCAAATTCTATATTTACAAAAAAAAAAAAAAAAAAAAAAAAAGAGAGAGAAAATTAAAACTTTCTTCGTTTACATTTTATCTATGTTTAAACAAAACATCTGATTACCATTGATATATGTTATATCTTCATTTATATAGACATACATTTGTAAGGTCAAAAGAAAATTTAGATGCTGTGGAGAGCTAGTCCCTTAATTATTCAATAAGTAAAACAATATAATTTATTTTCATTAAGCATGCTTCGTAAGAGGAATGCTACCAAACATACACACACACACAAACACACACACACACACACACACACACACACACACACACATATATATATATATATATATATATATATATATCCTATACATAATTAAGCATGCTTCGCAAAAGAAATGCAACCAAAACACACACACACACACACACACACACACACACACACACACACACACACACATAATATATAATATATAATTAAACATGCTTTGTAAAAGATATATTACCAAAACACACACACTCACACGCACCCCCCACACACTCACACACACACACACACACACACACACACACACACACACACATATATATATATATATATATATATATATATATATTCAAGGTGTGTAAAAAAAAGTAGCAATATTTTATGTACTTTTTGATACACCTTGTATTCTGAAAAAAAATAACGTTCAATTCATTAATTTTTTTTCAGAATACAAGGTGTGTAAAAAAAAGTACAAAGTTTAAAGCTGTATTTACCAAGCTAGAAATAAAGAATGAATGGAACGTTATTTTTTTCAGAATACAAGGCGTGTCAAAAGGTACAAAAATCTCGATACTTTTTTGACACACCTTTAATATATATATATATATATATATATATATATATATATATATATATATTCATTACAGATAGCTATCTTCAAAAAATGTATGTGCGTATATATCCACGTCTGATAAGGCGTAAAGACAATAACAATATCACTAAATAAATAAGTCGAAACATTATGAACTTCTCTTTTAAGTCTTTTTGGATAGTCCACCTCACAACAAGAGGAAAATATAAATATTAATGTGCGTGTGTTTTTGATATATATATATATATATATATATATATATATATATATATATATATATATATATATATATCATATTATATTATATTGTATCACATTATATCATATATTATATCATATTAAATTATATATACAGACACGTATATACCTATATATATATATATATATATATATATATATATATATAAAAGTGTGGTGTGTGTGTCCGTGGGCTAATCTGTACGTATGTGTTTGTTTTGATTTTGAAGAATAAATTAACTTTATTTCCCACCTCCAATCATAAAAATTTGATTCCCTCTATACAGCATTTCTGTTATTCATGATAATTGTCTAAGGGTCGTAGACCAGTTAATTTATTATCACAGTCGAATGTTTTTTTTTTAACCTTACTAATTAGATACACTTTGAAGGCTTTTTGTAGTAGATTTAGTTATTAGATTGATTATTACATTTGTATTTATTTGATCTTCTGGGAAAAATATTGGTTGTTGTTGTGTTGTTGTTGTTGTTGTTGTTGTTATCATTATTATTATTATCATTATTATTATTATTATTATTATTATTGCTTTCATTTTAAAAGTATTGCTAAAACGTGGCATCAATCCTTAGAACTAATTTATCTATACTTCCACCGTATTGAGCAGTTCTGTAAATATTATTTTTACTTAATTTGCTATTTGTTTTAGGGCTTTTAGAGGCATTTTGATTATTATTATTATTATTATTATTATTATTATTATTATTATTATTATTATTATAATTGTTGTTGTTGTTGTTGTTGTTCCATCTTTCCCCCCCTCTTCATCTTTTACTCCTTGCGAGGTTTTCGCACCAAATCTAGCTGATAGTTTCTACACTGGAATCTGAGTGACAGTAAGTCTCCTCGGATTCCCAGAACTCTTTTAATTATCCTAACCGATTTTAGAAGTGCTGTGGTCTAGATGGTTTTGATTCTTCACCTAATCTCCAGTTCTTCGAGTTTATTATTATTATTATTATTATTATTATTATTATTATTATTATTATTATTATTATTATTATTATTTGGGTAATAAAATTAGATTAAGTTTGTTTTTTTAAAAATGTTACGATTTAGATTATATATATATATATATATATATATATATATATATATATATATATATATTACATATTTATATTTATATTTATATTCATATTTATATATATTTCGTGTGCTGTTGTTTCTTCTTAAAGATACGAACATATATATTACGATGTACACAAGTGAGTGCCTTCGGAATTTTGCACGTTGGTGTACTTGAATAAGAATCTGACACATGATTTCAAAATCATTTCGTAAATCCCTGTCTCCCAGTACTCACAGCTACTCTAGTTTAATCTATTTATTTATTTATTCATCTATTGTTATGATAAACTGCAACTTTGGTTGGCTTTTCAAAAATAAACAGATGCTTAATTATAAAGAAACAAACAAAAAAAAAATAACGTCTAGAAAATGAAAAAGATATTCACTGTGACTACTGTAGGCCAAAAATTATTATATCTTCTATCGTTTATCATACACAAACATTTTGAGATAAAGTGTCATATGAATTACAGTACTTGGCTCAATTTCTTTAAGAAATATGCCTATAAGAAAATGATGCCTAAA
>CM042143.1:73619593-73624593 GCA_023376005.1 Doryteuthis pealeii
TCACAAACACACAGACACACACACATATATGCATATATATATATATATATATATATATATATACACATACAAGCATATATACATACACACCCTCCCTCTTTCTCTCTCTGTCCCTGTCTCTGTCTCACACACACGCGTACATACACACACACACACACACACATACACACACACACACACACATATATATATATATATATATATACATACACGTACAATCATATACACAAACACTTCCTTTCTCTCTCTCCACACACACATATATATACACGTATATATATATGTGTGTGTGTGTGTTTGTGTGCGTGTGTGTTGGAGGAGGAGGAAGAGAGTGAGAGAAAAAGAGTACTTGTATTTATGCACTACTTTTCTCTCTCACACACACACACACATATATATATATATATATACATGTATTTGTTCATGCCTGCGAGAGAGAGAGAGAGAGAGAGAGAGAGAGAGAGAGAGAGAGAGAGGGAGGGAGAGAGAGAGAGAGAGAGAGAGAGAGAGGGGGGATTTTCGGTGGTCAGCCTGTCCTTTATTAAATAAAGGAAATATGAACTTTATTTTTGTTTAATTTGAGAAATAATAGTATTGCCAATCTTTCATTAGATTATTTGAAAGAATCCTTCATGAGACACCAAATTCTTTAGACTTTTTAAATCGTCCACCTTTCCGAGAGAAAATACCAAACATTATCCACTTGCATTAACAGATTGTATGGTGTTTTTACAGTTCTTCAACCATATACAAAAACCAACATATGTGTAGGTGTGGATATGAATATTGTAGTGGCGTAGCTAGGGTGAGGATCCACCCCAGGCGACATTTTTTATGGGGCGGAATTTTGGGGTCTACTATAGGCTATAGGGTTGTATATGTATTTTTGTTGGGGTCTGAGGGAAGCAAAATTAAGGGCTACCCCAGTCGGAAAACACACAAGCTACACCACTGGGATACTGAACACAGGTCTCGCCCACTTTCTTGGTTCTCTTGGCTATTCTTTATCTATAATTATTTATAATTTTTGACGGGTAGGTTTTCTAGCAAATATTGACAATTTGTAAATATAAAGAGTGTACCTGGGAATAATGACACCAAAGAGGTACTCCACACTCCCCACAGATCCAGAACAGGAGCCTCACCATCAGATCCAGTTTATTGTCATACACAGGACACAAATATTTAGAGTTGTGGGTATTGTGGTTTGAGACAGCCTAATATAACGAGGACACTTCCTGGACTACTGGGGTTTTTTTTGTTGTTTTGTTTTTTTAAATTTTGTCATATAGAACTTTTTGGTCGTAATGATTTTCGGTCTTCTTCTGGTGTCTTTAATTGTTGCTAAGTACCATTTCACGTCTTTCCTGTAATGATATCACGATTTAACGATGTTAGAGGTGCGTGGTGTAATGGTTAGAGTCGTAGGAAATGGACTCGTCGACCCGAGTTCAAATCATGGACGAAGCCACAATTCACATAGCGCTAATACTCTTGGGAAAGGTATGAATCCATCTATTCTCCCTCCAGCTATGGGTAAACAGTAGGGCAGACTGGGTTCTTTAACCTTGGTTAGGTAACCAGTCTAAGAGAAGGAAATCTCTGAATTCAAACCTGTTAAACTCCGCTTGGGGTGGTCACTACTAAAATATGCTCAGTCCTAATTAGCGATCTATTTCACTATACTTGACAAAAGGTTGTGAGAAAACACTGTAGGACCAGTTAAATTCCTTCATTTTTTCTCTCATTTATTTGGCTCGTATAAAAATATCACTATTTAGTATACATTGAGTTTTACACAGTGGATTGAAGAAATACAGAGCAAAATAAAAAATATATTTGACATAAAATACGTACGCAAAACATTTTTGGTACAAATGCAGGATAGCGCGCAAGAGATTATATCATTAGAAGCGCATTTTACCGTATAAATGCAGAGCTATGAGTTCACAAATTACAGACATTTTAGCTCGTGTAGTCAACTTAAGCCTGTTGAATACAAAATAAAATCAAGAGATTATTTGGCCAAAATCTGTAACCCAAAGTTAACACTTCCTTCTGCACATTATATTTATACCGTATGTGACGGCTTATAAGACCTCACGTGGTGTAATGGTTAGCAAGCTAGATTCGCGAACCATTGTTAGTGAATTTCGATTCTCACTGGGCGCCCCATACTTCTGGCCTTGTGCCACATTTAAAGTTAGTAAAAAAATACGCCTCAGTTTGTGCAAGCATTTAAAAGAAAATGGGTTTAAACTACGAATACTAGACCAAGGCTGGTTGGTTGGAATTTAAGGCATGTCAATCTTTGTTGGGTTATTTTATGCCTAAGTCATTTTGTTTTATTCATTCTTGTTCGGTATTCATTTTTTTTTTAAACTCAATTTTTTAAAACACATTTTAATACTCATTTATTTGTCTATTTAACCCATAAATAGGACCTTAACAGGTACTAACACTCCGGGTCAAGGTGGACCTGGGAGTAATGACGATAAAGGGGTACTCAACAATTAGAATTGGAACTTTACCACTAGATGCAGTTTAACGTCATATCCAGGACACTGTGACCCTTAGCTACCGCCTTCTAGTACATATATAATAAAAAGGGTTGGGGTGCCATAAGGACAATATGGGGGATTTTACTCCTCTGCAGAGGTGCAGGCATTGGACGACAGGGCGGCTAGATGAAGGGTTTTCACATTCGTAGCCCTCCTCACTATCAAGTTATTTTGAAAGTTTCATATGTATTTAAACACTAGTATTATTTGGATTATTCGGACTATTGCCCTCATCTTTATTGTTATCTGTACAACGATGTGTCCTCCAGCATTCTTCGTGTATTTCTTGTCGGACTCGGGAGCTTTCTCGAGCTCGGGAACCTTCTTTTCGAACTCGGGAACCTTCTTGTCGTAATCGGGAGCCATCACGGAACTTTCAAGCCTCATCTCAAAAATTCAGAGAAATAGTATTGTTTACATTGCGGAGAAGTTTTAGCTTAATTTAGGGGTCACTGTAGCACTAGAACTCCACTTACCGGTAACCCCAAATGTTAACTTTATAAGATGCAGAGAGATTTTCTGGGTTATTTTAGAAAAAAAAAACTTGCACTTTATAAACCGTCAAATACAGTACGTAATAAGATTTACTGACCCAAACTCGTTCTACCCATTAGGGTAACTGAAGCCACAGCTCATTTTGCCGTACGGTGGGTGAAGCCATACGGCACACCTTTACGTAGTAAGTAAAGTCGGCGACATGGTCTATAATCGGTAATAGTCGAACAGAGAGGATCTATTCTCTTTTTGCTAGCGCTAGATTAGGGAGATTGTTTTTCAGATGTGAGCGCCACACCTACTGTCAGCTCCTCACTTTACCGCACAGATCAGAATACCAAAGCTGTGCTACTCATGCGCTGAGTTGGCGAGCACAGGTGGAGAACCGATGTCGAACCTGGAAACTTACGATTCCTAGTAGTAGAGCGTGTTAAACTCTTTTACTCATGTCCACAGCAAGTGACGAGTGGAAATCGTTTTGTAATTCTCTTGGTCTAAAAAAATGTGGTACTAATGCAGAATAACGCGCAAGAGATAATTTCATTAGATTACGTATAAAAACCATCACATTCCATTACATTTCACGGAAATACCAGAAACCTTTGGGGCGCTAGGGTTAGGGTTAGTCTTAGGTTTAAGGATAGGGTTAGGCTACTTCGGGAGTTTCCGTAATCTAATGCTATTTAAGAAGTGTTGACATAGGGTTACAGATTTTGGCCAAGTAATCTCTTGATTTTTTGTTTGTTTGTTTATTTTATATTCAACTTGCTTAAGTTGACTACACGAGCTAAAATGTCTGTAATTTGTGAACTCATAGCTCTGCATTTATACGGTAAAATGCGCTTCTAATGATATAACCTCTTGCGCGCTATCCTGCATTTGTACCAAAAATGTTTTGCGTACGTATTTTATGTCAAATATATTTTTTATTTGCTGGATGTAAGGTTATTCTCGTTTTTCACTCATTAAGGGTCATTGTAAAACATTTGTAGCGTTAAGTTTATAATTTGTCGTCTACCTAACCGCGTTGCTTCACCAACGCCGACAGACACCCACCCGACCCCAGACCCTATGTTTTCATTAAAAAAAAAAGTAACGACCACCAAGCGGGCACCACGTGGGAGGAAAATAAATAAAAAGGACCTTTACAAGCTGTCACCCTGACTACCAACTTTTCAAGGATCACTTCCCGAAATCCGGACAGTCATAATAAATCAACGAAAATCTCTCGTAACATTACAATAGCAAACATGACGATACTAGACTATAAAAATTTGTGAATGATAAATAAAGTAATATTAAGAAACAGAATTTAAGAAACAGTTTTTTTTTAAAAGAATGAAAAGTAAAGAATGTCCTTACTAGACGAGCAGTAGATTCCGACTTTTAGATCGCTTCTGATTTTTTTTATTGTTTTTTATTGTTAATCTTTAACTTGGGTAACTAAAAATAATTCGGTGAGACAAGTTCACACAGATGGCCCCCCAATTGTTATGGATATCTTCGGAAGGAAGGAAGCCAAGATAAACATTACTTGTGTTGCTCTTACTGGAGAGAGGTGATGGCCGTGGAATCGTTGGTAATTTACAATCACAAAGCAATATAGGAAAAAAAAGAATTAAACTAGACAAAAATACAAACGAAACAAGAGAGAGAGAGAGAGAGAGAGAGAGAGAGAGAGAGAGAGAGAGAGAGAGAGAGAGAGAGAGAGAGAGAGAGTGTGTGTGTGTGTGTGTGGAAAAGCTAACAAGGGAGGAAATAGTGATTTGAAAGACGGTAATTTGAACATCATTGCAGGCTATTTCAATGATTAGAAAAAAAAAAGATTTTTGAAGTAAACTAATTTGAGGGATATAATGTAATGCGTCGTTTTTGGAGAGGATTAACGATGGTGTAAAAAGTGGGGAAAAGCTTTATATATATATATATATATATATATATATA
>CM042143.1:73632093-73637093 GCA_023376005.1 Doryteuthis pealeii
TAGTCTGGCTAGCCTGAACGCTCTGTTGGCTGCCCGAAGATATAAATAATAAGGATTATTATTTTTTTTAATTTTGGACACCACACTTCTGGTTTGTAGATGCAGCTCCTTAGATCATTATCTATTGTTGGATAAAGAATCAGATGAAATGACCGACTTCGTCTATTCTGGCTAGCCAGAACGCTTTGTTTGGCTGTCCGTTGAAAATGAGTTGAGTACTGTCATCAGTTAGGTATTGGCGCTTACAGTATTTCATTGAAAAAAAAGTACAAGGGTGTAAAGATGCTGTTTTCTTTAAAATACTCTAAATCATAATAATATATTGTTTACAACGCTAAAATATCAGTGACAAGCAGGGATGACCGGCGTTGTCTTGGAGAAAATAACTTCAAATATAAAAATGTAGTTAGAATATGTAGTAAGTAAAGTCGTCGGGGTGGCCTTAAGTCGATATCAGCCAATCTACGAGGGAGTCTATCCCCTTTTCATTAGCGCTAGACCAAGGAGATTGTTTTTGAATCTGAGGTGGAGCGCCACACCTACCATCAGCACCTTACTTTACCGCACAGATCCCTGTGCTACTCATACGCTGAGTTGGCGAGGACCGCGAACTAGGAACCTTGTGGATTCTAGCCGAACGCTCTACCGACTGAGCTAATATATTTATTTCAACACAGCACAACAGATGAGAGAGAAAAAAACTTACGTATAAAAAACAATATACCCCCCCCCAAAAAAAAAAGATTACCTGCTGTTGTTTAAATCAGTTTCTCAACTTTTTTTTTTACCTATGGATTCATTTGATTCCTATTTTATTATAGCGGACACCCATATAGCTATTCGATGTTTCAAAACGTATTGTATTTTTATGATTAAATATCTTTTGCTTGCCTGGGTCCCCAAAAAAGTTATATGGTCGCAGAAGCGCGTGGTGTAATGGTTAAAGTCATGGGAAATGGACTCGTCGCCTCGAGTTCAAATCTGGACGTGGAAACTGCATTTTCACTTAGTGCTAATACCCTTTGGAAAGGTATGAATCCTACCCTCCCTCCAGGTATGGATAAATAGTAGGGCAGACTGGGCTCTTTAATCTTGGTTAGGCAACCGGTCTAAGAGAAGAAAAACTCTGAATTCAAACCTGTTAAACTCCGCTTAAGAAATTGACCTTGTGTCACATCCTGCTCGTGCGGAGGGGTTGGTAAATATATATATATATGGTCGCAGGGGATGTAAGACCCCGGTTTGAGAACCACTGGTTTAAATGGTCATTCATCTAAGCAATGAACAGCTGCTTAACATCGTTGATTTTTAGCGGGAACCGATGCTTTCAACGTAACTTGACCGTAATCCCACGAACAATGAAGCAGCCAGAATATATTTGCTTATTAGTATAATGTAATGTTAATTCTTTGCATACCAAATTTCCCCCAGGCTGTACCAAATTTTCTAGGTATTTTATTTTTTTTATCTGTATGATGGGATTTAGTTCAGTTGATAGAGATTCCGACTAGGAACCACAAAGTTCCGGGTTCAATACCGGCCCTCACAAACTCAGCGTATGAGTAGCACAGGGATCTGTGCGGTGAAGTGAGGAACTGATGGTAGGTGTGGTACTTCACCTCAGACGTCAAAAACAATTTCCTTGGTCTAGCGCTAGCAAAAAGGGGATAGACTCCCTCGCTGTCCGGCTGATACTGACTTCAGGCCACCCTGACGACTGACGATTGTAAAAAGATCAAATACCAGTCTCTGTTTTTGGTTCACAGACAAAACAAAAGACGGTAGGGATGTTCGCTCACGTGGTGATTTTTCAGTGTAACCAAGTGACACGTGCGAGAGCCGCTGTCAGGAGTTACGGTAGGATCGCAGTTGTGGGAGCGTCGCCGTGAGCGGCTTAAAGTAAATGAAGTGTTAGATATACTAACAAGACTTTCTCCAGTACTATTCAAGTCGTTCAACTCTCACCAACCATGACTAATCGGTAACAGCATTGCAGTGTAGACCTTAAACGTTTCATGTAGTTCATGAGTTCAAGGCTAAATCGATAGAGGGAGAATTTTTAACATTTTCTTTTTTAAACACGGTATGTTATTCCACTTGGAACATTTGTTTAACAGCTCGCAATGCTCATTCGTCACAGAAAATAAATCTTCCGTCTTTTTTCTGCCTTCAAATTGATCTTCTAACTATTGAAGTGAATTCGCAAGAGGAAAGTACGGTATTGGGCTGTTGCGAATGTATTATTCTACCTAGACAAGATCGGCAATAAGAGTAACAGCTCTTATTCTATTTTTGCCATTAACCTCGTGAGGACATATGAGGACTAATCACGCACGCGTGCACGGGCCTGGATGACGTGTTAATACACAAACCAACCTGTCTGCTTTCTATGCCAAAAAATAAAAATAAAATAAAAATAAAAAGTCGGCCGAGAGGACTATTGACGGTATCAGCCGAACAGCAAGAGAGTCTATCCCCTTTTCACTAGCGCAAGACGAGTGAGATTTTTTAAACATCTAAGGTGGAGCGCTACACCTACCATCAGCTCCCCACTTTACCACACTGATCTAAGCTGCGCTGAGTTGGCGAGGACCGGCATCGAACCTGGAACCGTATGGTTCCTGGGCGGATACTCTGACGATTGAGCTCAACTGAATCCCATTTTCTTTGTAATGTAGTTCCAAATCTTTAGGATAGATGTCAGCACAGTCTGCCAGCTGGATTAGTTCTCAGCAAAACACTTTAAAATCCCGACATCAACGGGTTAAGCAGAGAAAGTATGTATTTTCCCAATTCATCTGCTACGGACAGGATGTGAGACAGGGTTAATTCTTAAGCGTAGTAAAGCTGGTTTGATTCCAAATATATATTCGGTATAAAATAACCCAACAAGGGTTGACATGCCGAAAAATCCAACCAACCAACCAACCAACCTAACTTAGAAAATAAATCAATTTTCAATCCAATTTGCAACTTAATTATAAAAGCATGGGCTATGCACTCGTGCTTACCCCGATTAGTATAATTTTTCAACAAAAATATTCACTGCTAATTAGACTGCCCCCCTTTGTTTATGAACTCATTGCAAAAAATAAATCTTCAGGTTTTTCTATCCACACATTGATTTATCGACTATTGAAACGATTTCGAAAGGGGAAAGCATAGCATTAGGCTGTTGCGAATGTATGATTGTACTTTGTCAAGACTGACAATAAGAGTAACAGCTTTTATTTTATCTTTGTTATTATTGCCTAAACAGGTAAAGCAGTGATGGTACAGAGCTAATCCATTCACCCTTCCCTTCCACAAATATCATGATATGCAATTGACGAGATTGTTTCTAAACGTGTTTTTTTTTTAAATATAGAATTGGTAGGGGGTGTACTTATTTATGGGCGATTCAGATAAGGGTATTAGGTGCAAAGTGAACGTAAACGTCATTAAAATCGATTTCAGACTCGATGCCCTGAACCTGATTTTCGTACCGTTAGGTCACCCCCCCTCTTACACACACTTCAACTATTGTATAACTCGAATAGAAATCTCCACTATACTAATCGAAGAACACGTTTCTCATAACCAGAGACATGACGTGATTAAAAGAAAACACTACTCGTCACCGTTCACGTGACCAAGTTCACGTCGCGAATCACGTTTCCCAAATAAGTAACACGTCACGTGTGCTTGATATGGCTTTTCAACGCATGTGTAAATCAATCACTTCCTAGAAGAAATAAATGAGTGGAATTCACCCTCGGGTTGGGGGTTGGGGGTTGGGGGTTGGGGGTCATTTTCAGTTTTTTCGTTTGTCCCTGTCTTTCGAACTCACAGCGACTTAAGTTTCATGGGATGGGAGAGTAAATCCACATTTTGGAAGTAATGAGACTCTTTTGAGATAACGAGAGCTCATCCTTTGTTCAAAGTAGATGATTTGAAAGATGAAATCCTGTCTTTTTTTTTTTCCTTTTTTCCGGTCTTGAAAAAACTGGGGAATATGAGGGTGAAAGTGATTCCAATTGTAGTTGGTGCACTTTGAACGGTCCCCCAAAAATTACAAAACAGACTAGAGTAACTGGAAAATCAGAAGAATTGAGACTATCCAGACAACAGCATTGTTGAGATCGGTTAGAATACACAGAAGAGTGCTGGAGACATGAAGAGACTTGTTGTCTCTTATGCTCTAGTGAGAGACCATCAGCTAAAGCTGGTGTGAAAAACTAACCGAGGAAGAATCTAGATCATTCAGACTACAACATTGTTGAGATCAACAAGAATATTTAGAAGAGTTCTGGTGACCCGATGAGAGTGGACAAAATAGAAAGAAAGGAACAGAAAGAGATTGAGGGAGATGTGTGTGTGTGTGTGTGTGTGTGTGTGTGTTGTGTGTGTGTGTGAAAATTAAACCAGAATAATATATAGACAGAGAAGAGAGGCACAAAATAGAAATAAAAAAGATAAAGAAACATGAAAGAAAGAAAAAAAGGATGGGAGAAAAGAAAGAAAAAGAAAGACAGGAAAGACGACGGAAATGGGAGAGAAAGAGACAGACAGATAGACAGACAGACCAAACAGAAACAGAGACAAAAAAAAAGAAAGGAAGAAAGAAAGAAAAAAAGAAAGAAAGCTAAGTAAATACACACGTGCGCGCGCGCGCACACACACACGGCCTAAAATATTTTGAACTTATTGACCGTAGTTTACAGCTGGTACTTGACGCGGGTCAAATTCGATTCCGAGTCGCCATCTTGACACTCGTTGAAACTGTGAAGTCGACTAGTCCTAGTTTTGCCATCGGGTGACTTTTAACCGCCAGAATCTCTTGGGGGATATTTGATAGGATCTAAGTATTTCATTTGTTCCCTTGTGTTTTTAAGTACAAAACCACGGCGTCTGGTTCTTCTCATTCGAATCAAAAGTTCATTGTGGCGTATACCTGGTTGAATTTGCAGCCAGTTTTACTTTTGTGTATTTCTCTATTCACATATACAGCACCACGCGAG
>CM042143.1:73642093-73699593 GCA_023376005.1 Doryteuthis pealeii
TTTCTTCCTTTTTTATCTGCATATTATGTAGATCTAGGTATAAGCGTGAAGGTTGGTTGGTTGCTTGCTTGCTTTGTTTTACGGTTTATCAACCCTTTTCGGGTCATTTAATGCCAAATCAAGTCATTTCGATAAACAAAGGACTCAGGTAGCTAACAGTACCGGCTGTTGCTTAAATAGTCGCCCAATTGAATATTGAAAAGCCTAATCTCTGCTTAACCTCGTAACAATCTTACTGATCTAGCGCTAGTGAAAAGGGTATAGACTCCTTTGCTGACCGGCTGATAACGACAATAGGCCACTCTGCCTACATTACTTTACGTATAACTCAAATAAATCATTAAAAATGTCACATTGATCTAAAAGCCTGAGTGGTTGTTTCTAAGCAAATGGCGAAATTTCCACGGGTTCAACTCATTGCTATATATCAAGTTAGACACCTCGTGTAGCTTAATGGTTAGCAAGCTAGCTTAGCAGACCATTGTTAGTGAGTTCAATTCTCACTGGGTACCCCATACGTCTAGCCTTGTGCAACATCTAAGCTAAACTTAGTAAATAACTATATATCAAGTTTAGCTGTGCACAGCTCAAAGCCGGACTAAAAGGTGATTGCTGTATGCCGATTCTAATTAAACAAGGTTTGGCTGTCTTAATAAGACTATGTAACACCATTTTGTTCTTGTATAGTATACATGTGTCAATTTGGAGGCGCGTGATGTAACGTTTATCGTTGTAAGAAATGGAATCGGCGACCCGAGTTCAAATCTGGACGAGGCTATTTGCATTTCGTATAGCGTTAATACCCTGTAAAGGTATAAATTCAACTATTCTCCCTCCAGTTATGCTTAAATTGGGCAGATTGGACTCTTTAACCTTGGTTAAGTAGCCAGTCAATGAGAAGGAAAACTTTCAATTCAAACCCGTTAAACTCCGCTAAAAAATAACCATGTGTCACATCCTATTCGTCTGAAGGATTGGTATATATATATATATATATATATATATATATATATATATAGAGAGAGAGAGAGAGAGAGAGAGAGATTGGTATATATATATATATATATATAAACACACACGCATATATATATATATATATATATATATGTGTGTGTGTGTGTGTGTGTGTGTCTGTGTGTGTTTATCTAAAGCTCTGAACGAACACGATTGACTGAAAGATTTTAAACGGAGTTTAACAGGTTTGAATTCAGAGTTTTCCTTCATCTAGACCAGTTGCCATCTCAAGGTTAAAGAGCCCAGTTTGCCCTATTATTTTACCCATACCTGGAGGAAGAATAATTGGATTCATACCTCTCCAAAGGGTAGGGTGTCCTATCGTGGTGTCATGGTTAGCGAGCTAGCCTAGCAGATTCCTTACTACTGAATAGCGAGTTCGATCCCCATACGTGCTACCTTGTGTCACATCATACCCCTGGTGAACGGGTAGGGTAAATCCATACCTTTTCCTTAGTACTATGGGAAATGCAAACAGCTTGTCCATTTCCTACGACAATAACTATTACACAATGAGCGCCTCTATTGTTTTTTTTTGTTTTTTTTTACAGTATGTGTTATTTTCAATATTGCTCATGTCGTCGAAATATAGAAAATGACAATTATTCCGTTAAACCTTGCTTTTGTGCCCTAGTTAATGGAATGTACTAATTAATCAATTTTCTATATAAAAGTTAAGGGGTCAGTCTATCTCAGGCGTTAGAGTATCTGCCTAGGAAACACAAGGTTCCGGGTTCAATACCCGCTCTCGCCAATTCAGCGGATAAGTAGCAAAGCTTGGATCCATGCGGTAAAGAGGGGAGCTGATGGCAGGTGTGACTCTCCCCCCCACTTCAGAGGCAAAACAATCTCCCTGGTCTAGAGTTAGTGAAAAGAGGATAAACTTCCTCGCTGTTCGACTAACACCGAGAATAAACCACTCCTCTTACTTTGCACATTTTGATTTACAAAAGGCTTGACTAAAACAACATATGAATCAAAATGTGCATTTACTTATACTCAAGGTAGATAAAAACGGACAAAATTGTCAGTTGCACGGCAATTAATCAACCTGAAATATTCTGGAAAATAGGTGAATTTGAAAATTTCATTAGGTAGGTCACAAAATCAAAGTTTTGAAAGGGAAATAACACTTTCTACCTAAGAACAAGAAAAAGTTAAAAAAAAACAAAAAAAAAAACAAAGATTGTTACATAGAGTAATCATTCGAGTTGCTTTTTTATGTTTTAACATCGACGATTGGCGCCAATGGGATATATGCAATTATCTTAGTTAGAAAGCAGGTGATTGATAGCCTCTCATTTATCTATCACTAAATCTCCCCACTCTCTCTCTCTCTCTCTCTCTCTCTCTCTATCTATCTCTATTTGTATCTCTTTATCTTTCTTTGTCTCTCTCTCTCTCTCTTCTCTCTCTCTCTCTCTCTCTCTCTCTATCTCTCCCTCTCTCTCTCTCTCTCTTCTTCTTTCTTCTGTCTGTCTGTCTGTCTCTGTCTCTGTCTCTCTCTCTCTCTCTCTGTCTCTGTCTCTCTCTCTCTCTCTCTCTCTCTCTCTATATATATATATATATATATATATATATATATATTTTAGATAATATGGGTGGTATATTTGTAGGTAGACAAATATGCTTAATATTATTGATATTTATATTTAAGTTAAGGTAGCGTGGACAGTTTCTCGCCAATGCGATCTTCAGCCGGAATGTGCTGAAGATCGCATAGGCGAGAAACTGTCAGTAAATAGGTGTTGACTTACTGTCCACGCTACCTTAACTTTATATATATATATATATATATATATATATATATATATATGTATATATGTATATATATATATATATATATATATATATATATAGAGAGAGAGAGAGAGAGAGAGAGAGTATATAAACCAAAAGTCGATAAATACGAAAATAGCAAATCTATATATATATAAATGACAAACTAAGTATATGTAGACACGTTAAATATCACCGGTTCTTGCTTTTTTGTGCAAAAGGATAAAGATTTGATTTATATTCAAAGATATTTAGCAATTAAAATATACATAGAAATAGCATTGAAGTTCTACTTAAAGATGTCCAGCATTTGTAAATCTCAAAAGTAAACAACTTAATACACCAGTGTTTTTTTGCCCCCACCTCTACCCAGGCGATACTTGGGTAGCTGCTTCTAGTTTTATCTAATGGGTATAAATATTTTGAACAAAGATTATAAAGAATGCTGATTTCGTATTGTAACTCAGAATACATAACTAACAATTGTGTATGGGTATGCTAACAATTTACGATTAGTTTCCTGTCTGTTCGTATTTTAAAGATGAATGAATAAATATAAAGCCTGTAAAATCAATGAAAATCTAATAAACTCTATTATCTTGCGCTTGCATTTTACAGCAGACTGTAGACACGTTTTATCGAAATAAAACATTTGTCGAGTGACAAGATTAATTTCATCAGCCCCAAAATGGATTCTGAGTCAATTCTATGATAAAAAAAACTTGATAACCAAATTGGACTTATTCCCAAATATGAATAACTCGACAAACATTCGTAAAAGAACCTTCTCGACATATTTTTAGATTTCATTTAAAATCAGATTGTTTTCCCGGAGTCCATTTTTGTTTTAATGACTAGCTTATATCGGTTGTTGCTTAGGATACTTATTTGAAAAGCATAACGACGTCCTTTAATCCACTATGAAAATGTTCTGTCCGAAAGACACGGAAACAGCATATCATTTTCTCTTTTATATCCACTCAGCGATATTGTAACGTCAAAGCCGGCTCGGCTCAGTTTGTCAGCTGAGACACATGAGTAACGCATGCGCAGTTTGTTCCTGGCAGAATACCAGACAGCTGTTTTCGAGAATCGAAACTTAAGATGATATTTGATGAAGGGGGTACATTAATCAAACAAACATCGTAGTTTTTGGAGGAATGTCATTTTATTCTGGAGATTGGCAGCTCGGCAGAATTTCAAGCATTTGATATTAGGACAAATAGCAGTAAGAAGTACAAGGTTGACCTATTAAGTACCGTATTTGACGGCATATAAGACGCACGGGCATATAAGACGCACCCCCATGTCAGCAGGTCAGATCCAGGGAAAACAAAAAAGGTTTTTAGTGTATTTAAGCATATATTGTTGAAAACAGTCTAGCTGTGCTTTACACAAGTAGAAACATAGCTTATAAAAAGCAATTGGCGGTACAGGCATAATTTAGGGTAGGTAAAAGTACTGAGCGTAAGCTGGGTTAGTGAGCATCATATAGAAGATTAGCCTAGGCCTACGGGAGGTCTCAAACTTCACCTACGATGTATAAGACGCAGGGCAATATTTTGAGCCAAAATTTTGGAAAAAAGTGCGTCTTATATGCCGTCAAATACGGTAATGAAAGTGAATGTGTAGATTTTAATTTAAAAAAAAACCCTAAAAAAACAAATAACTTAATTACAAAACAATTTCTTCTCCTTCAACATAGTTTCTTTGGAAAGTCACACATTGACGAAGACGTTGTTTTCACTTTTAGAAACAGTGTTGTAAGTCTTCAACTGACACTACCTCGTTGCGTGTTATCAAAAGTTAATAAAAGGTTGGTTGGTTAGTTGGATTTTACGGTATGCTAAATAAATTAAAAGTAAAGTCGTCGGGGTAGCCTAAAGTCAGTATCAGCCAGACAGCGAGGGAGTCTATCCCCTTTTCACTTGCGCTAGACCAAGGAGATTGTTTTGACGTCTGGGTCGGAGCGCCACACCTACCAGCAGCTCCTTACATTACCACACAGATCCCTGTGCTACTCATACGCTTAGTTGGCGAGGACCAGTATCGAACCCGGAACCTTGTGGTTCCTAGTCGGACGCTCTACCAACTGAGCTAAACCGGCTGTTAACCCTTGAATTATTAACTCACGAGTTACAATACAACCTTTGTCAAAAATTAGCTGATCAATGTTAACTGACGAAATATTAAGCTACCCATGAATTAATCTGATTGCAATATCCCTGTACTAACGCTGGCGAAAAGGAGATAGACTCTCTCGCTGTCTGGCTGATACCGACAATAGATCACACCGCCGACTTTACTTTACACAATTGGGTGTTAATTTTGAATGTTTTCTCATGTGTTCAAGGTCAATATTGATCAGTAAGATTTTAAATCAAGGTAGCGATCCTGAAAAAAAAAAGAAATATTTTATTACTTTCTTGACCGATCTTGTACATCCGAGAAATTAAAAAAAGTCATCGGGGTGGCCTAAAGTCGGAATCAGCCAGACAGCAAGGGAATCTATCCCCTTTTCACTAGCGCTAGACAAATGAGATTGTTTTGGCGTCTGAGGTTTAGCGCCACACCTACCATCAGTTCCCTACTTTACCGCATAGATCCATGTGCTACTCATATGCTAAGTTGGCGAGGACCGGTATACGAAAGAACCTTGGGGTCCTGCTCGGACAATCAACCGGTAGAAATAGTTTGCAGGAATTGGAATTTAAAATAAACTTCTTTTTTTATTGAACTGCTTTCCTTTCTTCTTCTTCAGATAATTCACGATTAAATTTATTTCGGAATGGTTTTGAAATATTTTTGTCTGTTATTTCTTGCAAGCCATTGCTCTTGAGGCTTTTAGTTCTTAATTGGCAATAGAAAGGCCAAGGTATTATTTATGAAGTTCCCAGTAATGTCTGACCCCTACCTTTACTTGTGGTGAGTTTGAAGGACACATTTGTCGAGAGTAAGTAAAGATTGGGGTCATTACCTAACAAAGCCTGAGTTATCGCATGCCAGTAATTATCAATTGTACTTAATTTTGTTCTTTTCTTTCGAACCTTGTTTATCTGACATTTTTGGAAGTTCAACCTCCCATTAAGTTTGTAAAAGGGCAACACACACACACACACACACACACACACACACACACACACACACACACACACACACACAAAAAAAACAAAAAAAAACACGCACATGTGCTCTCATACAAATATCCATAAACTTACAAACACATTGAGAGACTTATACATACATATATACAGCCATGCGTCGCATCACGTTCAAAATAGTTTCTAAATAATCAGTCGTTGTACGATTTGGATGCTGTGTGAACATAGTCCTTTTTTTTAGAGAAGGGATAATAAGAAAGAAATTAACACCAGAACATATAATTAAGTAAAAAAAGAAGATATATAATTTCTAAGTATACGTAGAACTTTTAAAGATGTGATTAAAAATCGGAATCGAGAAGTAACTGATAAGGGAGAGGTTCTTGTATATTGCTATCAATAGCGGACGTATAAGCGAACTGATATTGTTTATTAGGACAGTATGCGACACACGACAGTCCGCAAAAGACACACACATACACACTATGCATAAACACACACTATACATACACACACACTATACAACATACACACAGTATACGTGCACACATACTATACATACACACACACTATACATACACAAACACTCAATGCATACACAAAACATATACTCTATACGTATACACACATTATACATACACACACATTATACATACACACATACACACACATTATACATACATACACTATACACACACACACACACATACACACACACACACACACACACACACTATGCATGCTCTTACACATAAAATACACACATTTATGTATGAGGGGTATTTCGAAAGATATACCTCCAATTTTATAATAAACTGCATCTAATGATGAAGTTTAAATTCTGGAGCTTTTGGGAGTGTGGAGTATCCTTTCATCGCCATTACTACTAGGTCCACTATGACGCGCAGTGATAGTACCTGTTAGGGTCCATCTATGGGTTAAATAGAAAAAATGTGTTCTTGAAAATGTGTTTAAAATTAAATTGTTTGAAAAATAATTTTGAATAACATCAAGAGTGAATAGAACAAAACGTCTTTGGCATAAAATAACCCAACAAGGGTTGACATACCGTAAAAATCCAACCAACCAACCAACCAACCAACAACAAACAAACAACCAACCAACCAACCAGCCAGCCAACCTATTTATATCCATGGAAACTACAACAGATATATGAATTGCAATAACACCGTTAAATAGGGAAAGATTTCAGGGACGAAACACATTTTCCACATAGTCACCTCCATTGGCTATGCATTTTCGTAAGCGATGACCAAAAGCCCGAAAGCAATGGGGTTGGGTGGGGTGACAGATTGGCCATGAACCAGGACCGGCAAAAGTGCACGCTATTGATGATGATACAAAACGCATAAATATGCATTCATGTTTTATTCCAAGGTTTAATTTTTCCAAGTGAAAATTCTAAATTCGTTAACCATTACACTAGGCAGAGCACCTTTAGTAATCATAAATATGTAGTCAAATCGCAGGACTTAAGTAATCTCATAAAAATGGGAATGCGTACGAAAATGACTTAATATATAAAAAAAAAACTTTTCTTTTTTAAAAAGACACTTATGTAGACAATCGTGATATGCAAGACACGAAACTTTTCTTCTTTTTTTTTTTTTAATAATATAGCACTGCAACCGGTCGCACGGAAATATAGATTCATGCCTTCCCCAAGGTTCAATTTTTTTTCTGTGTGAATATAAGCGCATTGCATAACATACATGCACAAATTAATGCACACTCATACCCTTACACACACTCACGCACATATACACACTCACACCCCTGCATGCATGCTTACACAGACATGCACATACACACACAAGTGTACTCGCACACAAATGCACATACACGCACACACATACTTGTGTACATCCGCACTAGCATTTATAATATACAAACATTCACCCACACATGTTGGCATCCACATTATAGTCAATTCACGCTGAAAACACCGGTTCCCGCTAGATCACTGAAGTTAAGCACCGATGAGCCAGTTTAATACTTAATTGAGTGATTACTTAAGCAACAGCAGGTACTGTAAACAACCTGAGTTCTTTGTCTATCTTAATCGACTTGATTCGGCAGTAGATAACTCGAAAAGGGTTGATATGCCGTAATACAAAACAAGCAGACAACCAATATTGACATCCGCACACACTCATACATATAAGGATACAGCTCCTCTCTTGCAGCATTGCCTAAAAATGTCGACCAAAATAAATAAATAAATAAAAGAAAAGAAAAGAAATAAATAAAAAATAGGGTTGAGGTTAAAAAGGGGACGAGGGACCAAAGATGAGAGCAAGAACAGTCAAGTGTGAGGGGTTCAGTGTCACGAAACCAAGTAATGGAAAATTACCCCCGCGGAAATAATAAGAATAAAAACTGCGGAATGGAAATTGTTTTCCTTTTGTTTTTTGGGTTTTTGTTTTAGGGAGTGGAGATAATTTCATTTGGCTTCAGCTTCGTTTAACGATTTGACAAAAATGTTGCTTATGTCTTTTTTTTGGGGAGAGGTGCGACAGATGAAAAAAATTGTGATTATTTTCCTTTTTATCAGATGTACTTAATCTCTCTCTCTCTCTCTCTCTCTCTCTCTCTCTCTCTCTCTCCATATATATACCCCCCATATATATATATATATATATATATATATATATATATATATATATATATATAGGGTACCTTGACTTATGGATTTAATACATTCCGCTGGTAACTCAATTTCCTCGTATATCAAATCAATTCTCAACATGAAATGCCATTAAGCGTTCCAGCCACTACAACCTAAAATAAAAATTAAATAACACCCTATTTTTTTTAATATGTTTTTTTTTCTAATAAGAAAAAATACCACTGTATTGCATAAAACATAATAAAATAGAATGTAATAAATTATGTGCAGTAATATGTTTTAATGTTTATTTTTTTATAAATAATATTTTTCTTTGATATAATAAATTTGGAAACTTAAATGTTTTTAGTGAACAAAACATAAGCGTATCTGAAGCTCACTTATACCTCAAATTTTAGCTCTCAACACATAGCAAAAAATCCACCAAGTGATAACGAGCTAAGTGATAGCTCGTTACTCGTAAGTTGGGGCTAATGTCTGGCTGATACCGACATTAGGCCGCCCCGACGACATTACTTACTTAGATTGGTTGACATGCCGATAAAATCAATCATATCTTTCTATACCCCACACACAAACTCATCATTAGGTCATACTGACAACACGGATTCCCATGGCTCTATCCCCTTTCTCTCTCTCGACTCCCGTCCCTATCGGCCATGGCTCTTAGCAGGTCTTCCACACGACACCCAGTATCTGTACATACCTGATTAATGTAGGTTTTTGCTGGTCAGCTTACACTGGTATGTCCATGTGTATGTGTCCACAGGAGAACACCACGTGAGTTAATCTTTGCTTCCCCAGCAGTGTCCAGCATGACTTGTTTGTCTTACTTGGAGAGTTTGTGTGATGGGAGGTAAATGGCCGCACAGCTACTTTTTTCGGGTGCGTCTTCCAGTATTTGTTCAAGACAGCGCTCAACATTCTTGTGTAGTTCCCATCTAGCCTTTTTTCTAAGTGACATGTGACAGCAACTCGTTAGAGTTTAAATGGTGCAGCCATACAGTAGCACTGACACATCTATAGTTTCAAAGAATTCTCGCTTTATCTTATCAGAGAGATCAGATTTCTATATGACCGATATGCTGTCTATAGCAGACATTGCCTTTCCTGTCCATATATTCACATCGAGATGAGATGTTACTACTTAAGTATGTGAACTAGTCACTAATTTCAGATGCTAACCATCCAGTAGGGTAGTCCCATTGCGTTGTGGCTAATGTGCTAAACTGAGACATCGTAGTGAGTGAGTTCAAACTCCATTCGCACTATTACGTTCACTTTCGGACTAATACCCTGGGGAAATGTATGGTTGATATGCCATTAAGCAAAGAAACCAAAACCAAACAATCCAATGTGGAGATCTCCATCATACCAGATCCATGTTCGTTGTGATCCATACCCCCAGAAAGTGTCCCCTCCGTTGCACTAAAAGGATAAGATCACGGTTGATCCTTGAGACAAGTGGCATACCAAAGGCAGTGGACAGGTTTTTTTTTGTCTACTTTCTACTCACATGCTCAGCATTGTGGTAACATTTGTGGTGTCTGTACTGAATAGGATCTTCTTTGCCACATTCCGCTTTAAGTGGGACAGCGTATAAATATCAGATCAAGATCATTTGGAAATGTGAATTAAAGATCAGCTTCAAATCTTATCAGATATCAGTTCTGAATTAAAGTAAATTATTACAGTTTCCGGTTCTTAAATGCATTAACAATTATATGATCATATATATATATTATATATATATATATATATATATATATATATATATATATATATATATATAAGGTGGCTATTTAATTTTATCCCCTAGGTGATGTGTTCACTTTAATGAGATTTCTGTTGAGCAAATCTTTTAATCACTAGAAAATTCAATTAAAAGTGGTAATTTAAAAAAATTATATATATATATATATATATATATAAGCTTGGATCTGTATGGTAAAGTGAGGAGCTGATGGTAGGTGTGGCGCCCCAACTCAGACGCAAAATAATGTCCCTGGTGTAGCGCTAGCGAAAAGGACATAGACTCCCAAGCTATCTGGCTGATAACAACAATAGACCACTCCGCCTCATTTACTTGTTATTACGTTTAACTTAGATTGGCACATGGCCATAATTATGGAGCCCCAGTGTGAAACTCACGAACAATGATCTGGTAGCTTAGCTCGCTAACCATTACATTATTCGAGACGAATTAGGATCTTCTATTTTGCCAGAAATTTTCGTTTTAACAACTCGTCCGTATTCAAATTCTGTAAGCCGTCCCTTTACCCTTTTAACCTCCGTCTTTTAGAGAGACAAATCCAAACGAACATTTAAGTATTACCAAGAAAGCTGCGTTTTCATCAAAAGGTTATTTAGTTTTAGGACTGGCCTTATTAACATCTTTAATCGTGAGGCAACTTTTCCCCAAACTTTCCACACAAGCCTAAGACTGAAGTTTTTATTTTCTATTTCATTTATTTATTTTATTTTATTTTTTTTTTTTTCTTGTAAAAGGTCAGCTATTCACTAACACGTTTAGATGAATAGTACAGAGAATTATAATTATTTAGAGGAATTCAACCCTGAACAATTTTTATCGAAAAACTCGTTGAAGAGTTCAATAAAATATTGAATTTACTGACGAATGTGATACATTATATATTCACTAACGATCCGGTTTTCGTCGAGTGAAAAAAACAAAAAATAAGCGACAAATTGGAGATATTGCACATGGCTAAGAAAGGTAAATCTCAAGAGAGACGACTAACTCTGGTTTATTATCTGGGAGACAATAAAAAATTAAGGAGGGTAAAAAAAGCCAACTGTTGGAATTGCAGAAAACAACGCCGAAAATAACCAATACGATTCCACAGAGAAAAATGTACCACCATTTTCTTTTTGTGTTCAAGTCATATTTTTCCCGCGACAAATGATAATGTGCTGAAAATATTGTTTACTAGCAAAAAAACAAAAAAAAACAAAAAACACCCTCCGGGCGGTGTAAAAATTAATTTTTGAAAGATATTACCTGTGGGGTGGGGGTTAAAAATTCAGTGTCAGAGAGTTTATACCATAAGTTAGTAAAATCATCAAATTTATTAAAGGAATAAAAAAATAAAACAATTTGAAACGGAAATTTAGTTCGGATAACTTTAGATATATATCAAAATAAAACAAACTATATATAAATATATAATACCGGGCATATATCTATTAAAACTTGTTTTAAAAAATCCAATGAGGATCGTCTAAGTTTGCATACTCAAATATTGAGTGTATTTATTCTATGTTATGACGATTTTGGGTAATGTGATGTAAGCAACGAGGTAGTTTCGGTTACAGACAAATAGAGACCTAATCTCCATTATTAATAGATGTTTTCTCTTCTTTTAATGTTATAATCCATTAGAACCGCTTTAGCTTAGTAGGTAGAGATTTCACTGGGTTCGATACCGCCAATTCAGCGCATGAGTAGCAGAGCTTGGTAATCTGATCTTAAGTGGTCATCCATATAAGTATGGTACAGGCTGTATGAATTATTAGAATGTAAAAATGGAATATTTGAAACTGAACGCAAAATCTAAGATAAAGGTAAAAACTTCGGATTAAAAAAATCGTTTGTGATTCGTCACCATTTTTGTATTGTGTTACTCGCCAACCGCCCATCATCCCGCCAAAAAAAATGGTGCATTTGCTTAAAACATTTTATATATTAATGGCCGCTGTCAAGGATGATTGTGAATGTGACAAGATTTTTCTGCGTATGTCCGGGCAGATAGTTACGCGAGAGAAGCTTATCATTTAATCATAAATAAACGAATGAATAAATAAACAACAACAGAAATGGAATCTCGATGAGAGTCAGCAGAAAATGCCGACCAAAAATTGAGTGCCTTCTTCATTCAGGGAACTGAAAAAACTCAGATGTTTTGGACCTTAAAACAGTAAAACAGGAAAACAGTCTATGTCTGTTCATATCTATCTATCTATCTATCTATCTATCTTAATCTGTCTGTCTGTCTCTCTCTCTCTCTCTCTCTATATCTATATATCTATCTAGTAGATAGAGATGGAGAGAGAGAGAGAGATGAACAGATTATGATAGTGTGTTTCTATCTATCTATCTAATTAGTTAGCTATCTTAATCTCTCTCTCTCTTCTCTCTCTCTCTCTATATATTATATATATATATATATATATATATATATATATATATATTAGCTAAATCTGTTTCTATCTATTTATTTATCTATCTATCTTGCTAGGTAGATAGATAGATAGATAGACATATAGTTTGATCTGTTCATATCTATTATCTAATTATCTATCTGCGGATACTTGAAAGTTAACATTTAATCACCAAGACAAAAAAAGAAAAGATTTATAGTTATGTTCAGTGCAAGTTAAACGTCCCGAAAATATCGTATCT
Source organism: Doryteuthis pealeii (assembly GCA_023376005.1). NCBI lineage: Eukaryota > Metazoa > Mollusca > Cephalopoda > Myopsida > Loliginidae > Doryteuthis > Doryteuthis pealeii. Next base: position 73,655,061 of record CM042143.1, read on the forward strand.
GATGACATACATGAATTCCGACATTTATATCTAATATTACAGTATTATGGAGTCGGTCGTTTGGATATACAGCCACTGGATAAACATTACCTTCTTATGATGCCTCAGTTTTGTATATAGGAAATGGGGGATATTTTTATCCATTTTTTGTAGGGAATCCCTGTATCATAAGCCTTGTAAATACAATAATTACGAATACTGAGCAGAGAAATCTGGGATTCAATACCCCTCAAAAAGAAGCATTCCAAAGGCATGAACTTTAATTCTCAAAAGATTAAAATTACAATTCGATGAATTTCAGTTCAAAGTTTAGGCAAAAAGCTTTTTTTTTTTATTTAACCATAAGAAAAAAATATACAACTTCTTTTATGATTGATTGACTGATTAATTGATTTTGACGGCATGTCAAGCCGTTTGGGTTATTTTATGCCTAGAGGTTAAGGGATCGCGTACATTGTTAGTTTTATATTTTCATGTTTTGCGTAGTTGTTTCTTAAGTGTTTTTTGTACAGACTTATATGATATCAAGTATTTCTATTACTGTCAAGTCACGTTGAAAGCACTGAAGTTAAGCAGCGATGAGCCTGTTCAATACTTATATGGTTTACCACTTAAGCAATAACAGGTACTGTAGGCAATCTGAGTTCTTTGTTTATTCATTGATTTGATTCGGTATTAAATGACCCGAAAAGGTTGATATGCCGTAAAACAGAACAACCAACCCTATTCCTATCTAATACAAATAATTTGCACAGTGTTTTAGGGTTTCACGTATTCCCATCTAATAAGAATACGAGTCAAACAGATCCCTTAGATGGACCCTTAACAAGTTCTACAACTCAGGGTCAGAGTTGACCTGGGAGTAATGACAATGAAGGGATACTCCAGAATGTCCACAGTTCCAGAACTGGAGCCTCACTATCAGATTCAGTTTAACATCATACTCTTTTGAAGACGGTAGTACTCCCTATGCAGGGGATGCAGTCAGCGTATTCTGAGCTCTACCGACAGAGTGGCCAATTTTTTGTAACTTTATATTTCCTAAGTTTAGCTTATTATTGATAATTTTTATTATTGATAATAATGCTCGTGGCTTTTTACCGCAACTTAACTGGATCGTCACTTCTACTATGACAAGGAATAGCGCTCATAAGAAAAAAAGAATAAGCTCACCATGAGAGGAGATCTTATTTCCCCTTCTGTCTCGAGTAAGTTCAGCCAGTGGTGCAATGGTTATCAACGTAGGAAATGGACACATGAGTTCAAATCTTAGCCTGGTTATATTTTACATTGCGGCATTACTCTTAAGTAATTGACCATGTGCCACATCCTATTCGTGTCGGAAGGGTTGGTATATATATATATATATATATATATATATATATGTGTGTGTGTGTGTGTGTATGTGTGATTAAAACCCGGCAAACATGGTGCATCATAATGAGGGCATCCCATCGTTGTGCAATGGTTAGCAAGTTGTCTCCCAAATCCATTACTTCTGAATAGTGGGTTCGACTCTCGCTGGATGCCTTTTACTTTCGACCTTGTGACATCCTACCAGTGGCGAATGGGTTGGGTAATTCTATGTGGTCTGCTACATAGAATCCTTCAGTCGTTCCTAAATAAAGGCACTAATATTACCCTTACTTTTGCTGTTACAACAGGTTAACGGGTAGTCTAGTATATCTTTACAATTCGTGTGGTAAAACATTTGCTACATCGCTGTAGTAAGTCGTAAGTAAAGTCGTCGGTTGGCCTATAGTCGGTATCAGCCAATCAGCGAGGGAGTCTATCTCTTTTTCACCAGCGCTAGACCAAGGAGATGGTTTTTGCGTCTGAGGTGGAGCGCCACACCTACCATCAGCTCCTTACTTTACCGCACAGATATCTGTGCTACTCATACGCTGAGTTGGCGAGGGCCGGTTTCGAACTAGGAACTTGTGGTTTCTAGCCGAACGCTCTACCGACTGAGCTAACCCGGCCCTAATCTCATTATATAATGCATAGAACAATAAAAATAGAAAGAAGAATCAAGTTAATATTTGGATCATTTCATTTGAAATTGATTAGATTAAGTGGCTTTGATCTTGTTGCAAAGTCCATAAAGCAAATAATTAATATTTGCTCAAAAGGCGAACAGAAGAAAAAAAAACTAATCTAGCGAATGAGTCGATAGAAGATTTTATTTCATAACTAGAAGCAGCTACCTAGCATCGCCTGGGTAGAGGGCAGAAAACCATGGCGCATTGATTTGTTTACTTTTTAGATTTACAAATGCTGGACATTTTTAAGTTGAATTTCAATGCTATTTCTATGTATAATTTGATTTTTAAATATCTTCGAATATAAGTCAAGTCTTCGTGATTTTTGCACAAAAAGCAAGAACCGGTGATTTTTAATGTGTATATATATATACATACTTTGTCGTTAATTGTTTTATTTTCATAGCTTCCTCCGGGCATACATGCACATAACTGCCCTTTATATATGTATAGATAGATAAATAGATAGAAATGTTAAAAGAAACTAAACTGATGCAACGCAGTCGTTCTACTTCTTAGTCCTCCTCTGAAGTTGGCCTTGTGCCAAACTAAACAGATGCAATTATTTGTCTGAATTTTTTAGACTTGATGTGTATAATTTTGATTTCTCGGACTGTTGTTCTCATCTTTAAAAAAAAGCAAGGACATCGTTATTTGAATAAGATCTCCAAAAGTTCTTTGTTGCTTTGCTTGATCAATAGCCAAACTATTCAAAATGATTTCCCAGGTTGGGCCATTGCTATGCTCGGATACACAGGAAACACCTGAGAAAGGCCAGGGAATACAGCAGTCAAAACGTTGTGATTTTACATACCATAATAAAGATGAGGACAACAGTCAGAAAAATGTAAAATCATAAACAGATGCAATACAATCTTTCTACATCAATCCCTCCTCTAAATCTAGCCTTGTACCAACCACGTTGTTATAGATATTTGGTAAGCTTTACAAGGGCCGGTTTGGCTCAGTCGGTAGAGCGTCGGCCTTGTGAACGACACGTTTCTAGGTTTGATACCAGCCCTCACCAACTCAGTGCATGAGTAGCACAGCTTGCATCTATGTTTGGTTACAGAGTTCCAACGCAAGTGTGTTTAGCAATAAATAATACCTAACAATATCCGTATTGATAGTGTAACCTTGCACTATAGATAATAGTATCCTGATATATTTCGTTTTAAAGAAAATTAACATTTTATAAAAAATTGGTAGAGGGGTACTTATCTATAGGCAATACTAACAGTTGCACGTGTGTACATATGTGTGTGTGTGAAAAGAGAGAGAGAGAGAGAGAGAGAGAGAGAGGAGAGAGAGAGAGAGGGGGGGGAGAGAGGGGAGAGAGGGGGGGAGAGGGGGGAGAGATATGAGCCAGTATGTAAGTGATGAATTGTAAAACCATGTTCGTATCATGAACTGCTTGGAACATATTCAAGTTTTATAAAAACTTTAAAAATATTGATTCGTGCAAGAGTTCATCTGGCTATGTTAGATATATTGCGGATTACACACACACACACACACACACACACACATATATATATATATATATATATATATATATATATGTGTGTGTGTGTGTGTGTTTTGGGGGGACCATTCGTTGTTGGTTGATTGATTGGTTGGTTGGTTCATTGCTTGCATTTCACCGCATGTCAACCCTTGTTGGGTTATCTTATGCCGAACATGTTTTGGTTTATTTATTCTTGATGCGTATTCAAACTTTTTTAAACACGTTTTTTTAAACTCATTTTTTTTTTATTTAACCCATTGATGGGACCCTAACTGAAACTACCACTCCGGGTCAAAGTGGACCCAGGAGTAATGCCGATGAACAGGTACTCCACATTCGTAGTTGGAAGTTAATATGAATAAACTTAGAATTATAGATTCTAGAAACCCCTCCTTCAGACGCTACTTTCCCACTTCATTAAATAAGGTAGAATCATATGTAACTTCTAATGCCCGTGACAAAGGTTGACATAACTAGCCAGTTTGTGTAATATACCTAATGCAAAAGTGTATGTGAATACAGTTTATGAAATAAGATGACAAAATGTTCATGATTCGTATCTATATCAGCACTAAAAGACATGTTCTTAGTGATGTGATTCCGCAACATGTCGTACCTTTCTTTAATTACGTCATGTGTTACCGAATACAAGAAATTTACTCTTTGGTCATGGCCTGCTTTTTTTTTCTGATCCCGCCACCTAACGGAATATATTGATAGTAAGCTTTGTAAATAAGTATGTGCTGGCTGGTTGGTTAGTTGGTTGGTTGGTTGGATTTTACGGCATGTCAACCCTTGTTGGATTATCTTATTCCGAAGACGTTTTGTTTTATTCATTCTTGATGGATATTCAAATTTAAAAAAAAATCAATCATTTTTTTAAACTCAATTTTTTAAACACATTTTTAAACTCATTTTTTCGATTCAATCCATATATGAGACCCTAACTGGTAAAACCACTCCCGGTCAGAGTGGACCAGGGAGAAATGGCAGTAAAGGGGTACTTCACACTCCCCATAGTGCCAAAATTAAAACTTCACCATTAGATGCAGTTTAACGTCATACCCAGGACCCTCAGTCACCGCTTTCTAACACATATATGATAAAAAGGGTTGGGGGTTTGCCATAAAGGCAAAGGGGTGGGGACAATCAAATAGATGCTAGGGCTTGACATGACCAGATGATTGATTAGATGGGTCCTCTCCGACCACCCATTTAGCCAAAATAAGGCCAAAGAGAAGTGTTGTATGTCATGTACTGTTCAGCCACCATATTATTCCATTCCTTAAACATCATGGGTCGCCACCCGCAGCCTATAGATGACTCCATTGGGGGGGGGGGATTTTAACCCTCTGTAGCGGTGCAGTCAGTGTATTCTTTTACCTTAGGTGACGGGGTGGAATATCAAGTATGTGCTGGTAGATAATAATAACCAGAATAAAGTAATGGTGTATGCAGTGCGATGCACAATAAATGGTTTGTAATGTTAAAAAAATCATTCACTTTTCTTCCCGCGGTTTTTGACCAGGTTGATATAAAGTACCGTAATTGAAATAACTGTCAGATTTTCCGCGCCCAGATGTAAACTTTCCATGTATTTATTTCTAATTGGGCGTATCTAATGATATAAACGAAGAAGTCTTTGAAATTAGTGAACGTAAGTAGAATCTAGCACCTCGTATGATTACCGTAATTTTCATTTCTATTGGTAGAAAGAAAACAAGACTGGGTAAGATGCAAGCATGAGAACTGTACTAACTGACTATTAATTTACTAAGCTCAGTTTAACGTGGAGCAAAGCTATAATTATGGGGCACCCAGTTATGATCTAACTCACCAGTAAATGTCTGTTAGCTCAGCTCGTTAATCATTACACCACGTGTGTTGGGTATGACGTTACATTGCAATATAATGGTTCTAGATCTGGAGCTCTGGGGGCGAGTGGAGTACCCCTTCATCGCCATTACTCCCAGGTCCACCCTGACCCGGAATGGTATTACCTGTTAGAGTCTACTCTATGGGTTGAATAGAAAAAATGAGTTTTTAAATTTTTTAAAAATTGAATTCCAGAAAAAGAATTTTCAATACCCATCAAGAATGAATAAAACAGAATGTCTGCGGCTTAAGATAACCCAACAAGAGTTGACATGTCGTAAAATCCTACCAACCAACCAACCAACCATTACACCACGTTTTTTTTTCTTTACTAAGCTTAGCTGATTAGTTTACTATTTATGAAATGAGACACTGCGAATTTAAATGAAAACTATCAACTTTTCAAAACCTGCTTCAGTTTTATGAACAACCAGAAGTCTAATGTTGTCCTACGGATGTTGTGTAAATTTCAGGATTCTTAATGTTATTGCCTTGTTTTTTATTGGGCTGCTTTACATTTTAATTAAGCGAGTTATTTTGCATGTGAGAAGATATGTTTGCTTTTGATAGAGAATAACATGTAATGGTGAACTAAGCAAGAACGAGTCTTTTGTAAAGGAATTGCGAGGTTGTTATCTACAAAGCTTTGCTTAATCAGACACACACAAGTCCCAGGTTGCTTACAGTACCTGCTCTTACTAAGTGGTCACCCATCTAAGTATTGAACAGTCTCATCTAAGACCCGCTAAACAAGCAGAATAAGTCTGTTTGGATTATTTGGATTTTTTTAACTGTTGTCCTCATCTTTATTGTTATATACATAACTTTTCGACCGACGTGCCCTCCAGCCTTCTTCAGATGTTTCTGGTCAAATTCAGAAACCTTGTCGAAATCGAGGGCCTTTGTGTCGTAATCGGCAGCCTTCACGGAACTTCAAACCGACCCATCATTTAATCCATTGGAGTAGATTATTCTCATTTAGTTGGACACATCGCACAACGAATATAAGAGTTGAGTTAATACAGTTTTAAGTGACAATCATATGGAGGTCGTAGGTTCAATCTTGACTACTGGCGAGGATAACATAAAATACTTAATATAGCTAAACACTTGCACCCAGTAATGGTTCATTATGAAATTAAAGAATCCTGCATTTTCCCGATTTAACAGGGAAAAAACCCAAAATAAACTAGTAGATACTATCATTATATTACTTCTTCCCTCCCTCTCTACACAAAATCTAGATAAACGAAAAAGAGATTATTTTTAAAAATAATTTCAAAAGTAGGTTATGACCCACTTCAGGACATTTCTGGAAATTTGAGAATAAAGAGTGAAAGTAGATGTCTACATTTGCGTTGTGAGTTCGATTCTCACTGGATATCTCGTATTTATGCAAGACTAAGCTAAACTTGATAAATAAGGATACATTGCCAGTGTGCATGTTTTTTTTTTACATACTGGTATTGCTTTTCTCTTCTCTTCTCTTCTCTTATGGGCCGGTTAAACTCATGGGTTCGATAACAGCCCTCGCCATTAGTATTAGTAGCACATCTTAGAGTTGTGCAATTAACTATGGAGTTGATGGTAGGTGTGGCCCTCTACCTTAGGTGCACCATCTCCCTGGGCTTATGGTCAAGTCACGTTGAAAGCACCAGTTCTCGCTGGATTACCGAAGTTAAGCAGCAATGATTCTGTTCAATACTTAGTTGGGTGACCATTTAAGCAACATCGGGTGCTGCAAGCAACCTGATATCAAAATGACTTGACTCGGCATTAAATGACCCGAAAGGCGTTTGTATGCCGTAAAACAATATAATCAACCAACCAACCAACCAAAATCTCCCTGGTCTAGTGCTAGGGGATAGACTCCCATGCTGATCGGCTTATACCGACAATAGGAAGCGCGTGGTGTAATGGTTAAAGTCATGGGAAATGACTCGTTGCCACGAGTTCAAATCCTGGATGTGGTAATTGCATTTCATTTAGCGCTAATACCCTTGGGAAAGGTATGAACCCTACTCTTCCTCCAGCTATGGATAAATAGTAGGGTAGACTGGGCTCTTTAACCTTGGTTAGGCAACCTGTCTAGGAGAAGGAAAACTCTGAATTCAAACCTGTTGAACTCCGCTTAAGAAATTGACCTTGTGTCATATCCTACTCGTGTGGAGGGGTTGGTAAATATATATACCGACAATAGGCCACTTCACCGACTTTATGTTACTTATTGCTCTTATGAATTTGATTCTCACTGAGTGCCCCATATTCGTGGCCTTATGCCAACCTTAATGAATATCAATAGACGTATATCGTGCCTTGTTCATTATTTAGGTCTAGGAAAAAGATGTTAATAGATAAAATAAAAAGTCAGAGAATAATAATGATTTGTACCGTACAGTATATCTCGTGGTAGATTACAAATGCTTGTAGAAATATTTGAAGGCGCCATACCTTGAATCTGTCTTCTTTTGATTGTCTTCATTCTCATTTCGTCTTCTTCGGCGCCATTTTAAGTCAATTTCTGTTTGCAAAGATTTTTCTGTCTCCACAATTTTTTGTTTACTTTCTTTTTACTCACTCTCTCCCCATCTCTCTCTTTCTCACTCTCTCTCTCTCTCTCTCTCTCTCTCTCTCTCTCTTCTCTCTCTCTCTCTCTCTCACACACACAAACACTCACTCACTCTCACCCTCACTCTCACTCACTCACACACACTCACTTATACTCACTGTCACACACACACACACACACTCTCTCTCTCTCTCTCTCTCTCTCTCTCTCTCTCTCTCTCTCTCTCTCTTCTCTTTGCTTAAGCAAATTTTGACGAGTTATGCCCGTTCTTGTGAATATATCTTCGCAATCTCTTCCAATACAGCAGTCTCGTTCTGTTCTCATTTTGTATTAACGAATTTCAACTATTTTTGCCATAATTTCCATTCTAGTCTCTATCTAGTTATTTACTAAGCTTAGCTTAGTTGTGGCACAAGGCCAGAAGTATTAAGCACCCAGTGAGAATCGAACCCACTAAAAATAGCCTGCTTAATGAAATTACAACAATTTGAAGGACGTTACCGATTTTGATCAGTACCGCAAGCTAGGGAGCTGACGGTAAATGTGACTCTCCACCTCAGAAAAAACATAGGTAACTAAAATCTGCGGAGTGGCCTATTGTCGGTATCAGCCGGACAGCGAGGTAGTCTATACTATTTTTGCTTGTGCTAGATGTTTTGCTGAGGTGGAGCGCCACACCCACCATCAGTTCCCAGATGTTTTACTGCTCAGATCAGATTACTCAATGTGTGCTACCATAAGCTGAGGGGTGGCGAGAATCGGTATCGAACCAGGAACCTCACAATTGTTAGGCGATATGCACTATCGACAGGTAAGAATGAGTTGTGTATTAGATTTACAAAATGTACACATCTTATTGATCTGGGTGAAAAATGTATGAAATATTATTTAAGTTAGTTTTGAACAGAAAAAGATTTGAGTAGCTAAAATACCAATCGTTTGTCATCATATCTTTTCCTCATCTAAGCGTTTCAACTTTTTTTTGTTATCATTCTTTCTACCTCTTTACATCTCTTTTCCATTGTTGTTCTTTCCTTTTTTATTTGTTGATGTCCTGTAACAACAAAAAAGGCTGACAAAAAACCCCATACTGGCATGTATATATATATATATATATATATATATATATATATATATATATATAATATTACAGTGTGTACAGAAATAACCTATAACCTATATAATACACTGTAATAGTAAATCCGCTCTACTAACGTATTGAGCACTTCATATTTGTTATAATACTAACTTATCCTATTAATACTTGTATCAACCAAATATGAGGATTAACTCAATATTTTTTACCAATAAGTCATTCCCTTTATATATATATATATATATATATATATAGGTATATGTAAAAACAAAATTTCTTTTGCGATGAAACAAAGAAAATACAGTGCTCAATCACAGTTTGTAAGAGCTAATATTTATTTATTTTACAATGTTTTCATAGATCGATGTTCATTATCAACGACCGCGGTTTCATGCCGAAGCAATCATCAGGTTGAAAAGTATGTGTATTCTAGCCAATTTTCCTCCTCCAAATCCCCATACACTTTCATGTTATTTCTGTGAGTTCCCAATCGTGTTTACTCCTCTTACTACTACTACTACCTGGCCGTTTAACCACATTCCGTATTTCAATAGAACCAGGAACACACTCAATTATACACATCTTGATGATAGCACTTCCGAGAGTCAAGAGATGAAAACTTTGGTATACAAATCAAGATTCCGCCATGATATTAAGAAATTTGCCGGAAACTTAAAAGGATCGAAAAGAAACTGGTCAAACTCGAGATGTCTATTTTGTTTAATACTGTATACATTAAAGAAAAATCCTGCCTATATATATATATATATATATATATATATATATATATATATATATATGTGTGTGTGTGTGTGTGTGTGTGTGTGCGCGCGCGTGTGTGTGTGTGTGTTGGTATAGTCCAGCAGAGAGTTCAATCTACAATAAATCAGGAATTATATACAGAGCAATATATTTAGTAAAGACAAAAGCTTAGATACCGGTCATATAAGCCGTTATGAATTTATTTCCAACCATATACATATGTGTGTGTGTACGTGTGTGTGGTGGGGAGAGATTCATTTGACTGCTAATTCTTTATGAATTCCAATAGTATATATATATATATATATATATATATATATATGTGTGTGTGTGTGTGTGTGTGTGTGTGTGTGTGTGTGTATAATACTGAAAGAGAGATTTAATGTACATAAGGAGATATAATGATGAGTTCTATATTATATTTACAACTACGACATGTCGTATTGCTCTACACTGAGTGGAACATGCATAAAATATTATTTAAGTTGGTTTTGAACAGAAAAAGATTCGAGTCGCTAAAATATCAATCGTTTGTCATCTTTTCATAACTTTTCCACGTCTAAACGTTCCACCTTTTTTGTTATTATTCTTTCTACCTCTTTACATCTCTTTTCCTCTTTCTTTCTTTTTTCTTTTTCATTCGTTCATTTCCGCTAACAACAATGTCTGGTAAAAATGAAAATACATTAAAGACACTCTCCTTTTTTCTTACTGTCGGACAAGTCCTGAGAGAAGACCATTTCCTTTGATCTATTTTCGAATATCTAGATTTGTCTGTCTATCGATCAATCATCCAGCATTTCAAGCTATGAGATTTGATAATGATTGCAAAATCGATAATTTTTCAAATTCTCTGGCAGCACCATAAACAAAAGAGAGAGCTTCTTACGTTTGTTTTTATTTTTTTCATTATGTTTTATTTTTTTAATCATAATGTTTCTCGCCTTTATTTTATTTTGTATTTTTTTATTTTATCTTATTTTATTTTTTGGCCGGTAATTCAGAATAAATTCAGAATAAAGAACTAACTTTAAACAAAGTTTGAACTCGCGTCTCTAACTTGGACATTTGTCATTTAACCTGGCAATACCTCTTAACATTTAGACTGACAAAAACCCGTCCCTACGGAGCCGGTGTTTCTTGATGATATTAATGACATGATCCCAGGGGGGCGTCATCCCAGGCAACACCTGCCTCCTTGATTTAAAGGGACAGAGCTGGGTTTATTGCCCAGTGACTGGGGCGCCCCCTTGAGTGGGATGTAGAGGGGGGTCCAAGCATTTTTTGTGCCTACCATCCCATGAGCTTCGGTTCGTGGGTGGCCCCACATTAATTGGACCTTGTGTCTGACCGGCATAGATATCACATTTTGACTGACAAAACTGTTATATTCAGTAACTTAGACAATAATGTTCAGTTTTAAATCTAAGTGTATATTAAATCGGCCATTATTTTTAAACAGCTTAACAATAAGTAAAGTCATCGTAGTAGCTATTGTCGGTATCAGCTGGAAAGCGAGGGAGTATAGCCCCTTTCCAATAGCACGGGACCAGAGAGATTGTTTTTGCGTCTGAGGTGGAGCATCACACCTACCATTAGCTCCTCACTTTACCACACAGATCCAAGTTGTGCTACTCATATGCTAAGTTGGTGAGGACCTGTATCGAACCCTGAGTCTTCTGGTCCTAGGCGGATTGCTCTAACGACTGAGCTTTAAAGGAAGTTTTTTTTTGTATCTTGAGTCTTTCTGCTATCGTCGTTTCCGCCTTTATTCCGCGCTGTATTGGTGACAATAGTCGGATTTCTAGCACCGTGTCGTATGCAGCTATAGTTGAATTTCATAAGACGTTCCGTTTGCCGTGGAACTTTGCAGAGAAATTACTCAATATTTTAACAACAAATTCGACTATTTTTGTGATATTTCTTTTCGTTCAAATTGATTATTGCCATGGAAACTCGTAGAATATCCTGATCGGTTGCTGGAATAAATTATGCGTGATTCAAGCTCAGAATCGACTTGAAATAACCGTCTTCGAATTCAACTTTGAGTACGATAACATCATCAATCATCATCATCATCATCATCATCATTATTATTATTATTATTATTATTATTATTATTATTGTTGTTGTTGTTGTTGTTGTTGTTGTTCTTCTTCTTCTTCTTCTTCTTCTTCTTCTTCTTCTTCTTCTTCTTAAAAATGCGACACTGGTAGCTAACGAAAACTGGAAAACGCGGCGGCAAAAGGGTTAATGCTGTTTTGATTTCCTGGATAATAGTATCCCCCTATTTCCACTATGTAATGTCAGGTTATTCGAGCAGTGTTACTGGTACTATGTAACCCAGTAGTGCCTGTCGCACAGTCGGATTAACGACAATTAAACAGTTTTCTTCCAATAGACTTACTTGATTAGAAAGGTGGCTTTACTGGTTGAAAAATGAGACCAGTCAATGAGCAGATGAATCTTCCTGAAGGGTCAACCGCCATCTTGTACCCACGTGGTGTAAAACGTGGGAAGAGCCTCGTTTGCATTAAGCTGGCCATTTATTTTTGCAGCTGCTTATCTGTGGTGCTGTCATGGACTCTACCTTGTTGCTACGGCACGTAACTAATCGTATAGAATTTAAATTTTCAAATTTCTAAAGAAAAAAATAACGAATTAATTGCTTATTGATTGTTTGATTTTTAACGGCATTTCAACCTGTCTAGGGTTATTCTATGCCTAGAGGAATTTGGTTCATTTACTGCAGCTGTTCATATCTGGGGGGGGGGGCTGTCCTGGACTCCACTCCTGGTCAGTGTGGATCTAGGAGAAGTGGTATTCCACACTACCCAGATCGGCAGAACTGGAATTGGATATCAGATTAGTTTAGTGTTATACTCAGAATAGCCCCCTCCCCCCTTTTGGTAGGGGGTCTTACTCCTCTGCAAGGGATACAGTCAGCGTGTTCTGAGCCTAAGCTCAAAACTAACAATCCGGAAAAAACAAAAATGTTTAAAAAGTTCTTCCAAGCAGGAACCGTGTCGGTACTATTGCATGACTGCACCACCTGAACTTTTAACGAAAGGCTTGAAGAAAAGCTAGACGGGAACTACACAAGGATATATATATATATATATATATATATATATATATATATACAACTCGGTTTAGCTCAGTGGGTAGAGCATCCACCTTTCCGGGTTTGATACCGGCCCTCGCCAACTCAACGCATGAGTAGCACAGTTTGGATGTGTGCGATAAAGTAGGGAGATGGTGGTAGGTGCGATGCTCCACTTCAATGCAAAAATAATCTCTTTGGTCTAGCGCTAGGGAAAAAGGAATAGACTCCCTCACTGTCATGATAATACTGACAATAGGCCACTTCGCCTACTTTACTATATATACTGTATATATTGTTGACCGATGAGCAAAAACTAACATTCATAAGCTCTTTGTGGACACTGGGTGCTGTCTAGCGCACTTAACAAGAGAGATGGCCAATGGATGATAGAGAGAGAGAGAGAGAGAGAGAGAGAGAGAGAGAGAGAGAGAGAGAGAGAGAGAGAGACTAAAGGGAATCTGTGCTATCGGCATGCCTTGATGATGATGATGATGATGATGATGTCTAATAAATCATACACGCAAAACAGCTTGTAGATTTAAAATAGTTTGAGTTTCGTTCTCTTGCAGTTTTATTAATATATATTTTATGGATCTTTTTTTTAAACAGCACTTTAAAACTAATTAGCACGATAAATACACATTCCGACACGGGGTGCCACCAAGAAATCAGCGGTGGTTTATCCAACCATAGAAGTAAACGTCAATGTATGAATTCAAGGTTAGGTATTAATGGCCATTTAAGAGAATAGACATGGGATGCAATCTCTTTACATTCCTCAGCGTTAAACAGCCAGTATATTTTTATAATGAAACATAAACAATCTGATGTGGAGCTGGAGTGAGTCGTAACTGTCATGTTACATAGTATGACGTATGTTGTATAGGCCTTTTTTTTTCATTGCTATTTTATAGTCTTACTCTTATGTTATAATTTTTATATAATAATACGGTTATTCTGGGCATCTGGCATTCTCTCTGTTCTTCAGATATTTTTTTTCTTGGAACTACTTGGGTCTTTTGGGGACCTTTCTTCATTGTGTCCATTGCTGTTTTTCATAACGAACACAAGACTTGATATTGTTTTTAGACGTCATTATTTTATTCAACCCAAGTAAGAACAATCATGCGAAGAGAAATGACCTTCGGATAACAGACGACATTTTGCACCCAGCCAAATGCTGAACTATATTAAATATATCTATTAGAATAAACCGATGGCACCTCTAAAGAGAGGTAAAATCTCCGTGGGTGACGACCCGTGCTGCTTAAGGAGGGAATCCTGGAGGCTGAGGAATTCATGACATGCAATCCTCGACTTTGGCCCTTAGGCTAGACAAGCGGTCGGAGAGGCCCCCTTTGATCAATCGTCTGGTTACGTCAAGCCTTAGCACCTATATAATTGCCCCAACACTATTTCCCTTATAGCAACCCCCAGCCATTTTTATTATATATGTACTAGAAGGCGGTGGCCAAAGGTCTTAGTGTCTCGAGTATGACGTTAAAGTGCATCTAAGTGTATAGTTCCAATTCTTGAACTCTAGGGAATGCGGAGTACCCCTTTATCGCAAATACTCTCAGGTCTACTTTAACCCGGAGTGGCAGTACCTTTTAGGGTCCTATCTACGGGTTAAATAGATCAAAGCATGAGTATCAAAAATTGAGTTTGAAAAAATTTGAAAAAATTGAGTTTGAAAAAAATAATCAATACCAAACAGGAATGAATAAAACAAAATGATTTTGGCATAGATAATCCAACAAGGGTAGAATCCAACCAACCCATCTTCTTTCGATATATATATATATATATATATATATATATATATATATATATATATATATATATATCAGCGGTAGTTAGGATCTTTCCATGTGTGGTTTAACCAAAATGATGCAGGTAAACCGTAATAAGAGCTCAATGTGCCTAGTACCAATGAGTGGACGGACAGAGCAAAATAATCAATATATATATATATATATATATATATATATATATATATATATATATATATATGATGGACTCTCCCATTGATCGACGTATGAGTGTTCATACAATGAACATCCACACAGTGATTTGTTTATAGTGGTGAAGGCTTGTGTTGGACCATCCACACTTTTTGGCACAGTCGATAGGAAAGAATTGGTGCATCAAGGGTTGCCACAAACCCAATCAACGCCCGACCTCAGGAATTTTGAATTTAGAGTTATCCCTCTCCTAGACTGGTTATATATATATATATATATATATATATATATATATATATATATATATATTGTAATGCGATCAAGAGATGGAGTATATTTCGCAATGGTGGATATCTTTATTTTCGTTCAGCTTATCCAGTAACTAGAATTAGAAAGATGGAGGATAATAGGATAATACTAGTCAGAATTATTAATAAATAGAGATTGACGGAGCTTCGTCTATGAATGAATTTAAATAGACTCTTAGCTGTACTAGTTTGTCCTCATCCTCTGGCCGTGCTGACACGGATTCTCATGACTCACTCTTTTTCTCACCGCCCATCCCTATCCGTCATCCTGGCAGGCTTAAAAAATAGTGTCCGGGTTTGTTCAATCTAAACTAAAAATGCTAGCAATGAGTCGTGGTTGCCAAGAGTACAAAACATACAAAGACAACCTTCACATCATAATTGAGATCTTCAAGAGAAGGAGGTTGAAGGAAGACTGGCACTGGGATTTCATCTGAATGGGGCACTGGACGTATAGTTGATGGTAGACTAGAATACTCAATTTTACATTTGTTTTTCTTGTTATATATTAAACAAACCAAACCAAACCAACAGATCCAAAGTTTTTGATATTTGTTTTCAAGGCAGGTACTTCTTATTAGGACTGTGGAATCGGAGTCATGGAGTAGCTGGTGGAAACAATTAAGGGGTCACTGGAGTCGGAGTCGGTAAAGCTATACCGACTCCGATTCAAGTTGAATTTACACTTTGTATGGCCCTAATTTAGTCTGTAAAATTATACAGTTAGGAACACTGCTTATAAATAGATTATAAAATCAGGTTTTTATATTTATTTTTTGCCCATAATTTCTTAATTACATATGGGGAGTCTGGGTCGGAGGTGCAAAAATAGATGAGTCGGAGTCGGAGGTTTGGTGTTCCGACTACACCGCCCTGCTTCTTGTGTTGTTCCTTTGTGTTTGAATTGCTAACTTACGTTATCATTATCCTTGTATAGGTTCACTTAGTTGTATAAAGAGGAGTCGGCTACGGAGGTGTCAAAATAGAGGAGCCAGAGTCAGCATCGGAGGTTTTGTGTTTGAATTTTAATCTTATGATATTATCATTATTCTTGTATAGGTTCACTTAATTACATAAAGACGAGTCGAAGTCGGAGGCGCAAAAATAGAGGAGTCACAGTTGTCTTCGGGGGTTTTATGTTTTTAATGTCAACCTTACGGTTTTATTATCCCTGTATAGATTGATGCCAAATTTTTTCCCCTAAAATTTAGATCAACACAATCTTCCTGGTTGGCACGATTCCCCACTGATGTGGGTTTAGTAAGCAAAACTTAGAAAAAAATGTTCATGTGATAAAAGATTTAACGAGAGTGACGATCGAAACTGTTTGGCAGGTCACATTTGTAAGGCAATTTTATATATGAATTATCTATAACATATATAAATAAATTATAAATATTTAAATTTTAAATAATATAAATAAATATAAATTTTAATAAACTAATAATTGGATTAAAATGATTGAATAATAATGATTTAATATAAATTATAATAATTTAAATAATAATTTGATGCATTTGGTGAATTTAAAATAAAATATCTTCTTTGAATTTAAAATAAAAATTATAAGTAAAAAATAATTTAATATAAATTATAAATAATACAAATAAATATAAATTTTATATATTATATATAATATAATATATAAATTATAAATAATTATAAAATATAAATAAATTATATAATGTTTATACAAAGATTTAACGAGAGGGACGACCGAAACTATTTGGCAGGTCACATTTGTAAGGCAATTTTACATGCAATGGCCTCAAGAAACAAACAAACCTGAAATCTCTGATTCTCACAAATACACGCTCTTTACATGCACTTCGCACTGACAGTGAATGCTGTGTGTGTGTGTGTGTGTGTGTGTGTGTGTGTGTGTGTGGAATATTTATCTTAGGAAAAAGTGGTGTGAATTACCGATTTTCGAGTCACGTGATCGCCGACGGCGAATGAGCTTTTGTCAAGAACCGAGAGTCGACAGACAAAACTAATTGGCCAAGAGCTCTCTGATTTCAATTTGTGCAAACACGTTGCTTCGATATGTGTAAACACTCGCGGCAACATAACGTCACCGACACCAGCATCAGCACCAGCATCAGCACCACCACTATCACCACCATTGCCGCTGTCACTGCCACTGCCTTCCATCTTTTCTTTCAGCGATCCTCGTTTCAATCCTCCCACAAGTATTACCATCTCCTTATCACTACCTCCAACTCCCGTCGATTGAACTCGAGTCTGGTCAGGGAGTGTACGTCAGAAGTTGAGAAGCATCTTCAGTACAAAGGTCTCAAAGTTTAGCTTATGTTTAACATCATCCAACTGACAAGGATAATAGGAACAGATGTAAAAGAACTGTTTCTTACTCGTTTCTTACTTATATATATATATATATATATATATATATATATATATATATATACTAGCAGCGGCTACCCGGCTAAGCCCGGATAGAGAAAAAAAAAAAAACATCGTTTAATAATCGTTTGCAGATCTATTACTACTGAATAGCGAGTTCGATCATCGCAGGGTGACCTATAAAAACCACCACGTAAAAAAGATCTGAATTTAATCCGGCCTGGAATTTTCTTGGGCAAACTTGCAAATCGTCGTCAAAATTAAAACGGAAATTTATTTGGTGGTAATCCATAACAGTTTAACTACAGTGTATGAATTGTATAACGTATTGCTTAAAAAAACAACAACAAAAAACCCAAATTACTATACATTTAATTAACCATTGAAATTAATTATTGAATCCAACGGTAGACACATTAGTCTCAGTTGTTTGTGTTAGTATTGCAATTTGGTTTTTTTGTTGTAGTTTTTTTTTTTAAAGCAATACGTAATTTTGAATCTGCTCGGTTAATGCTTACCCATACACCGGAGACTATTCGTATTTGAACCTATCTTAACTTCATAACACTGTAATATTAAATGTAAATGGGTGGGTGGTGTTCTAAGATTAAACATTCACATCCCTAGGCGTCTGTAGTCAGCATGTTTTATAAGTAAACATAATCAATCTCGTGGCGAGCAAAATAAAAAAACAACAAAGAAACAAAACAAAAAAAACAAAACAAAACAAAAACAACAGGTTAACTTTACGTTGGTGTATGTGACAGCAAGGCTTCTAAGATAAATACTTATTGGTTGGTTGGTTGAATTTTACGGCATGTCAACCTTCGGGTTATTTTATGCCGAAGACGTTTTTGTTTTATTCATTCTTGTTGGAAATTCAAATTTTTTCTAAACTCATCTTTTAAAACACATTTTTCATCTATTAAACCCATACATGTGACCCTAACAAATATTACCACTCCGGGTCAGAGTGGACCTGGGAGTAATAGCAATGAAGGTGTACTCCACATTTTCCAGGGCTTCAGAACTATAACCTCACCATTTGATGCAGTTTAATATCATACTCAGGATACAATTTTAAATTGCTTTCATTAAAAAACAACAACAATAAATTAGCTTAAATGTATTCATTATTTTATTGTGAGAAACATGCACATATACACCCCCCACACACACACAACACACACACACGCACAAACACATAATGTTTGCCTCAACTATCATCTTTTCGGCCCCATGAAAGCGGGTTTTGAGAGGCAAAATTTTTTTCCAGTGACAAGGAAGTGAAATCTGTAGTGAAGAAGTGGCTCAAAGAACAGTCAACAGAATTTTACGGAACAGGGATACATACTCTAATTCGAAGATGGAACATTGCTATTGAGAGAAATGGTGACTATGTGAAGAAGTAGGGATATGATCCACAGAGAACCATTTTGATGTATGATGCATGTTCCTATGTTGGTAATTATACCTGTACTAAACAAAATGGCATTACTTTTTGACTCGTATATACTTACATATATCAGAGGTTTGTATATCGCTTACTTTTGTTGCATTGAAGGTAAATAATAATAAATAAATAACAAATGAATAAATGCTACTAAAGCAAGTTATCTTCTTTTGCTAGGTCTGGTCTTCTGGTCGAGATTAGGTGATCCGTCTGGAGCCTGAGACGATTGTAACAATGTCGTTGTCTGGATGGTCTTTATTTTTATCTGATTTCAAATGTTCGACTAATACCGACAATTGACTTCTCCGCAGACTTTACTTTTACTTATAGATGAAGTTAATGTATCTAATCGGCTAATATTTACGCATATATCAAAGATTTGTACTTATACATACTTACATATATCATAGATTTGTATCTCGCTTAACTCTGTAATACAGTAGTATTAAAGGCAAGGAGCTGGGTTAGCTCAGTCGGTAGAGCGTTCGGCTAGAAACCACAAGGTTCCTAGTTCGATACCCGCCCCCGACAACTCAGCGTTATGAGTAGCACAGGGATCTGTGCGGTAAAGTAAGGAGCTGATGGTAGGTGTGGCGCTCCACCTCAGACGCTCAAATAATCTCCTTGGTCTAGCGCTAGTGAAAAGGGGATAGATTCCCTCGCTGCATGGCTGATACCGACATTAGGCCGCCCGACGACTTTACTTTACTTTTAAAGGTAAATAGGAATCTAGTTTCTTTTTTTAGAAGAGATATATCATAACGAGGATCAATAGAATTCTACCGGAAATAGAATCTCAGACATATTGGCCGTAAGTTTGCTCGTCACATTAAGCGTTTTCCAACCGGGTTCACCGGAAGCCTAGGGTTCTGCAAGAGGTCGCTAGGGCTTCCGTGAGAAATAAGGATAAATAGGCTAATAATATGCAAATGCGTTTTGTGTCTGTAGTGATATTGGACAGTGGTTGTATGTAATTTGCATATGAAGGAATTGGGTAGATATATAATCATGGAGAAAGGGTATAGTAAAAAAAGAGGACACTAAACTACGGACTTCAATCAGAATAACTGAAAAGTTCATAGGCTGACCAAGATACTCTCATGGAATTTAACCAAATAAGGTTTATTGTCCCCCTTGCGGTCCTCACATTTCTTTCATCGGAGCTGCAGTGTTTTTATTAAAAAAAACTATTCAAAAGCCGATATGACGTCATCACATGAACTTTTCAATTTTGTTAACGCATTTTTTAAACACATTTTAAAAACTCATTTTTTTTTATCTATTTAAGACATAACACTTTGGGTCAAAGTGGACCTGGGAGTAATGACAACGAAGGGGTACTCCCCAGAGCTCCAGAATTTGAACTCACTACTAGATGCAGTTTAATGTTATACCCAGGACACTAAAACCCCAACCACTGCCTTCTAGCACAAAACAAATGTTGAGTATGTGTATTTAACAATGAAGATGAGGACAACAGTCCGAAAAATCAAAATAATACAAATATAAATGTATACCCTTGTGCAAATTAATTGAAGCAACTGCTTTATTTTCCTTTCTTTCGTCATACCTTCGGTTTTAGACCCAATAGAGTGACAGGGTGTGATAGATTTTTATTTTCTCCTCAGATTAGGTTATTTCAGCGGTGTAATATGTAATCTATTTCGAGGTGTATGATGAAATTTATTTGACTTTGAAAAATATTGCGTCATCCGTGATTGCATCAGATTTTTATCAGGCCCAGACACTATTGTCTCGACTGTCGATTAGTTATCCTACGGCCATTGTCTGTAAGGGAAGTTACTCCAAGAAAGCGTATGAAAATTGTAACACTGCACGAACATAATGGCAAGCCTTACAATTATTCGTTTTGTGTCAATTGATTTGCACAAGGGTGTATTGTCCTTAATTTTCTTTCTGCTATATCATCTACCTAGTCTTATACAAGGCCTTAATAGTGGAGTGCTTACGACACTAATAACTTGGTCTGAAAGACGTGTTTGCTAACAATAACGCCACAACAGACTGGCTTTTTTTCTGCTAGACTACTATGACTACTACTACTATTTATGATTCGTCAACAATGCTAGACACCATTACGATTCCCGGTTATTTTTATAAGTCTAACATAAACAAAGGGGAACCACTCCTAACTGATAAATTATTTATTTATTTTCCTATTAAACTAACCCTAAACCCTAACCCTAACTTTAACCCTAACCCTAACCCTAACCCTAACCCTAACCCCGTCTTCTTTTTCCCTCGTAGACCAATAAATAAATAAATAATTTATCAGTCAAGAGTGGTTCTCCTTTGTTTATGTTACACTTATAGTAAATAACCCGATTCCCTTATAGACATATTGAGAGCGAATCGTTGTATTCTTTCTCAAGCATTTATATAAGCAATGCAAGTAAACACGAATTTTCGCATATCCAAATCCCGTGTCAGCCATTATAAAGGTGGCAGTAGATTTAGCAAAATACAAGTCTTACTATATCCTTTTTTTTTTTTTTTTCTTTTGGCCTCCAATTTATTTTGTTCATTATTCAATGTACCGTCTGCTCCAGTGTGACTTAACAGCGATTTTGAAAGGTTACAAAAAGCAGTATGTTATATCGGATGTTTCTTTTTTTTAACGATTTTAAGTTATTCTATTTCCCATTGCCGAAGAATTAGCGACGTGTCATAGTAATTTTCTAATCAAGATGCAGTGAAATGGACGAAACTTTTCTGTCCTGTCTTGGGCTCCGTGCCAAATTAGGCATTATCGAAATCTTCGTTTAAAAGCTTTCTGTATGTTATAAAGTAATTGTTATTTAATACTTTATAACTTAAAGCTAATAGGTTTTTTTAATTATTGAAGCGAATCAAAAGTTTTGCAATATTTTGGTAACACGAAGAACAATTGTCGCATTGCATTATTATTATTATTATTATTATATTATTAGTAGTAGTAGTAGTAGTAGTAGTAGTAGTAGTAGTAGTAGTGGTATAGTTATCTTGTATCTTCTTAAATAAGCTGAGCTCTCTGGTCTGCTCGTTGTCTTGGGTTGACCACTGCTAATGACTTGATCTGAGGAAAAATAGAAATCGATTACACTCTGTCACTCCAGTGGGTCAAAAAGTGACCGTATGGTGACAGAAAATAAAATAAAGCGGATGCTTCAATTAACTTGTACAAGGATGTAATTGGGTTACCACTCAAGCAACAACAGGTACTGTAAGTAACCTGAGTCAAAAATGACTTGATTCGGCATTAAATGATCCGAAAAGTGTTGATATGCCGTAAAACAAAACAACCAAACCAAACAAACCATTTAGTCCAACGTATTTTCCCAAACGTCCTATCCAATTTTTTATTCCACTCATGAAGAAAGTGTCTAGTTTATTTTTCTTTTATTCGTTTGCGCACAGCAACTTCAAATTTCGGTATAGGATGAAAAAATGTTGACCTTTCAACGTCGCATTGAATTTCGGGAACAGTCAGAAATTTGATGGTGCCAAATCGGGGCCATATGGAAGCCTGGAATTGCAAAAGAAAATATATTGCAGTCAATAAACGGCACAAAGCATGAAATTCACTAACTAACCCTCTATACCAGTGGTTCACAACCGGGAGCCATATTCCCCCCTGGAGCTCATATATCTTTTGAGGGGTTCTGTCAAGTAAAAAGTATTTGATTATAAAAATATGATAGGATTTTTTAAAACATCGAATGGTTATGTGGCGGGGGTCCTCTAGAGTAAAATAAGAATCAAAAGGATCCATAGGTAAAAAGAAGTCCAGCCCCTCCTCATTGTGAGAGGGCGGTGTAAACCTGGTAGTTTCAAAGCTATCCCGTTGGGAACGTAAATTCATGTTAGGGTCACCCAAGGCGGACAGGTCTACAGTTATTAGGGCTACAATTCTATTGAAAATTCCAAGTGGCGTTTGCACCGGAAACCAGAGACTACTTTTGGTCCACTCATCCTGCGTCTGCTAGATAATATGTGGCAAAAAAGAATGTCTGCATGTGACTTTTTGGGGACCGCTTGCGTACTTCCTATTCCACTAATACACCATCTTTGACTTGCTATTGGGGTACAGTGAATTCAATGGATAAAGTTGGCTCAACCCAGTCCGGGTGAATGCTGTCACAAGACAAGAAGATAGGCAAGGAAAGGTTGAGAACCACTGCTCTATGCAACCTGAATTCGTACTATTAGATTTGAGGTTATTCCCAAAGAGGGGTTTATTGAAAACAACCTACTGTCCCTTTTGCCTCTGATATTTTCTATGTATTTACCCAACCCTTCCACACAAACAGGATGTGATACAAGGTCAAATTTAAAGCCGAGTTTGACAGGTTTAAATTCAGAGTTTTCCTTCTCATCACTCTCTGCTTTCATTGCAACATTTTTATTACAACCCATATGTAATGTATGTAAATGTTTCTAGTTTAAATGTGAAAAAAAAAAACAACAACAAAGAACAAAACAAACAAAAATGAATCCGATCATACAGAGAAAACACGCAAATACAAACTAGATGTTCTTCATCGGAATAGAAAATATAAAAACTGTTGGATCTTGGGAAATGCTACTCTGAATAATTCATGTTGTCACTTGACCTTAGAATTTCTTTCCTATCATTAAAAAAAAAAATAAATAAATAAGCCTTCTACTTTTTTTTCATTTGTTTAAGCAATATCTATTTTTACAATCTTTCTTGTCAATTAACGTTTATAAACAAAGTTACTATAGAATATAAACTCACAAAACAGAAAAGAGATTAACCAATTATGCATATTTGAATTATCTTAAAAAGTTAATATTGTTCTGTGAAAGAAATTCCGAGTTTTGCTGAGAATTGGCATCGATTGGTAACAAAGCAATAATGCTATGTAATTATTTGACGTATCCAGCTTGAAGAACGAGTTATAAACCTAATTAGTAATGGTTAATTATAAGTGTTAATAAATACGGTGCTCGGCAGAATGATCTATCTGATTTAAAATTGCTGCTGCGCAGGTGTTAATAGCGGTAATCGGGCGAGGGGCATGTCTTTAATCATCATCATCATCAGCAGCAGCAGCAGCAGCAGCACAACAACATCGGTGGTGGCAGCGGCAGGGGCGGCGGTGGCCATATCATTTCAGTTAAGAATATGACGTCGAATGGGGGACAGCATATCTTTGTGATTGAAACTTATTTTTTCAAAATGGTGAATCTGTCATTGTATATCGTGGCCGGCTTGTTCACAAGATCGATTCGTGACCTGTGATCGTAATTTTTTAATCAAGGTGTAGAAAATGGACGAGACCTTTCTGTCCTGACTTTGGTTCCGTGTTCAAATTAGGCATTATCAAAATCTTCGTTTAAAGCCTTTCTGTACATTACAAAGTAATTATTATAATTATCCGAGCATTGTTATGCCTTTTTGGCTAATTGTTTCGATTGAGGGCATCTTTTAATATTGTAGGCAACGGATGATTCCTTTCTTTACATTGTATGGTAGTAGTTGAGGTTGAGGTACTGTTCGGTAAAGGTTGGTTTTCAATACACGGATAAACACATCTAGGAAGGAAAATTGAGTTCAAAGTGCATAATGATCGGATAGATAGGGAACAACTGGGGAAGCCGGATGGTAAAGCGGCCGAAACGTTGTGTTTTTACGTACCAGAATAAATATGAGAACAACAATCCGAAAAATCAAAATTATACACATCAAACCTTATCTCAAAAATTCAGACAAAGCAAATATTGTTTTAAACTTTTATAACCTAAAACTAATACTTTTGTTTTTAATTACTAGGGTCAAAAGTTTTGCAATATTTTGGTTTTCAAGTAATTTAACTTGAACTATTCAGTTATTCATCAGTCATTTGAGTGTGTATATCTGCTAATGTGGGTCCAAAATTTTTTGCACTATTCTGGTTTTTAAGCATTTTAACAAAAGTTACTAATTATATATCAGTCATGTAAGTGTGTGTATATCCACTAGGGTGAGTCAAAAGTTTTGCAATATTTTGGTAACACGAGGAACAATCTTTTGATTACTTACATCTTTAAACTCAGACCGCTGACATTTGACGAAGTGAAAGATTCTATTCGTCGTGAAATAGCAACAATACTAGATGGACGGTTTAGCTCAGTTGGTAGAGCATCCACAAGGTTCGATACCGTCCCTCACCAACTCAGCGCATGATTAGCGTAGCTTGGATCTGTGCGGTAAAGCGTGTGAGGGGGGGCTGATTGGTAGGTGTGGCACTCCAACTCAAAAACAATCTCCCTAGTGCTAGACTAGGGAGATTGTTTTTGAGTCTGAGTTGGAGTGCCGCACCTACCAATCAGCCCCCCTAGTGAAAAGGGGGTATACTCCCTCGCTCTCCGGCTGATACCGACAATAAGCCACTCCGTCGACTTTATTTTACTAGAGGTGAGAGTGTATAACTGGCGAGGGCAATAAGAAAACTAAAATAGCAAAAATTGATCTTTCTTATCGCGCTAGACCAGGCAGATTGTTTTTGCTGAGGTGGAGCGCCACACCTACCGTCAGCTCTGTACTTTACCGTACAGATCATATTACCGAAGCTGTACTACTCAAGTTCTCTTTTTCTTGTCAATCAATATTTGGTCCGGTCTTCTGTCTCGGTCATCTAAAGTGATCCGCCTTTATCTCAAAGTCCCAGAGAGATAAGACACAACGGAACAGCAAATGTAGAGTGTGTCGAGACAGAGATGAGACGATTAACCATGTATTAAGCGAATGAAGCAAACTAGCACAACGAGAATACAAGGTTAGGCACGACTGGTTTGAAAAGTTGGTCCATAGGGAATTGGTAAAAAACTATATTTTGACCATACAGCAAAATGGTATATGCATAAAGTAGAATCTGTTCTTCAGAATGAAACGCATAATTTTATTATTGTTTTTACTTTTTTATTATTTTCACTCCTTTTGAGTTTTTCACATCAGCGTTAGCTGATCGTATTTCACTGGAGTCTGAGTGACAACAAGTCTCTTCAGGTCTCCAGGATCTTTCTGAGTATTCTAGCCGATTGCACCAATGCAGTAGTCTGGATGGTCTCAATTCTTCCTCTGATTTCCAGATCCCCCAGTCTTTTTTCCAAGCTTTTGGGGACCGTTCCAAGTGCACCAACTACAATTGGTATAACTTTCACTAGTGAGCAAGTTCTCTCTCTTTTTTATTTATTTTTTTTTTGTTAATCAACACTAGGTCTTGCCTCCTGACTGGGATAGTGTGATCCGTCTTTATCTCGAAGTCCGAGAAAATTTTATGCGTTTCATTCTCAGGAACAGATTCTGGTTTATGCATATACCATTTTATTGTATGGTCAAAATTTAATTGTTTGCATAATTCTTAGTGGATCACCTTCCCAACCCAGTCGTGCCTAGCTTTGTATTCCCGTTGTGCTAGTTTGCTACATTCGCTTGATACATGGTTTACATTATTATTATTATTATTATTATTATTATTTATTATTATTATTACCTGATGTACGGCTTTCAGGTCCTATTTCCTGTGTCAAGTGGCTTCGGCCATTGGACCGGTAAGGAATTTTATAACAGAGTGATCCCAGGGGCCCATCCTCACAGGCAACACCTGCCTTTTTGATTTAAAGGGATAGGGCTGGATTTATTGGCCAGGGCCTGAGGCGCCATTGATAGATGAATACCAAAGCGATCTACGCAATTCACTGACCACACATGAGCTTCGGTTTGTGCGTAGTTCCCCAAATTAATGGTCCTTGTGTCCAACTAGTATGGTGAGGTGCCAGTAAATAATTCATCATCATCATCATCATCATCATTATATTATTATTATTATTATTATTATTATTATTATTATTTTATTATAGCTTCTATCTATCTATATTGAATATTAATATGTACGTGCGTGTACCTGTCATCGTTACATGAGGATTCTTCAAGTGACAACAGAGATTCCTTTATTATGTAATCTGTCAAATTTTCTCGAAACAAAGGTCTTGAAGAAATTAGTTTTGGGGAAGGAAGTCGAGAAAAAGTTCAAGTTCAAGAAATCTAACCTAAAAGCCCATTTACATAATTAGCATATTAGAGAAAACGGGAGAGACTTTAAGCAATAAAGGAATAAAAAGAGAGGAAGAGATGGAAGAAAGAAAACAGAAAAAGAAGAAAAAATGGAAAATATAAATTAATAGTACAGAACAGAAAAAGAAAGAAAGAAAGAAAGAAAGAAAAGAAAGAAAGAAGTAAAAATGATTTTTTTTAATTGAAAAACATTGAAAAAGAAAATTGAAAGTTTCAAGAAAAGAGAAAAAGAATGAATAAAATAGAATAAAATCGAGAAAAATTAACGAAATACGAACGAGAAATGCCGGTATGAAATTTCGGAAAGGATAGAAAATACAATCAAAATAAATAAATCAGCAAAATAAATAAATAAATAAATAACGATATAAGAAACGTATAAGTAAAGGGGAAAGAAAGGGGAGAAATTAATCAAAAAGGTGTGTAAGAAATTGAAAAAAAAAGTTTGTTATTGATTTTATTTTCTCCTTTGCAACTCAATGTGAAATCGACAATTGGGGCATGCGCACTCCAAACTTGTCTCTGCCACCATATTTTCTCCTGAAAAGCGTTCCATTTAATCTTTTCCATTTGACTTTCCTAAGAAGAATCACATAAACAGTATAAATCTGATTTTTTTTCTTAATTACTATCTTAGGCCTATCTTAAGATAGGTTATCATGAATTATTTACTTTTGTACATAAATGCTCTATAGAATTTAATAATTAAATATGTTTATTTGCAATAATAGATATGACGCAACAAAATAACCGGTGTAGAATGTGTGGAGATAAAGGTGAAACTGTTAATCATATAATAAATGAATGAAGCAAACTAGTACAACTAGGAATATAAGACTAGGTACGACTGTGTGAGAAAGGTGATCCACTGGGAATTGTGCAAGAAATCAAACTTGGACTATACTACAAAATGGTATATACACAAACCAGAATCTGTCCTAAAGAATGAGACACTTAAAATTCTCTGGGGTTTTGAGATAAAAAGATTACCTTATTCCGACCAGGAGACTAAACCTAGTGTTAATTAACTAAAAGAAAAGAACTTGTCATCTAGTGGATTTTGTCATTCCGGTGGACCACTGAGTAAGAGTACTTGCACCTTCCCAAAGAACTGAAAAAGTTACGGAATATGAAAGTAAAGATGATACTAATTGTAGTTGGAGCCCTTGGAACGGTCCTCGATGGTTGGGAAAGGACACTGGATGATTAGGAAATTGGAGAAAGAATCGAGACCATCCAGATAACAGCATTGTTAAGATCGGCTAAAATACTCAGAAGAGTCCAGGAGACCTGCGGAGAAATACTGTCACTCAAACTCCAGAGAAAAACATCAGGTAGAGCTGGTGTGAAAGATTCACAATAATAATAATAATAATAATAATAATAATAATAATAATAATAATAACCACAAGGAGTGATATAATAATAATAATAATAATAATAATAATAATAATTATTATTATTATTTATTATTTATTATTATTATTATTATTATTAACAAATTATAAAGTCTCCCATCTGGGGTGGGTAACCTTTTTAAGGTTTTGGTGTCGAATTTGAGATACTCTTGCAGGTCAATCCGTACTCATCCGTGGAAAAACATGCTCGTATTCTTGGTAAAGGCATATACTTTAAAAAGCAATTACCAATATAAACGAGCATATTTACACGTGAATAAACGCCGAGGGGGTGGGGAATGTTCATTTTTCCAACGCAGATGCCAACAGGTTCGGAAAGACTTTTGGACTTTCTAAATCGTCAGAAACATCGACATGGAATGAAACCTGTAGGGTGTGCTTTTATGTGCAGAGTAGCAAAGTTTATAGTCAGAACACACACACACAACACACACACACACACACCACACACACACACACACACACACACACACATCATGAAACTGTGTGAAGCATTAATGTGATATATTATAATAATGTAGTTATCATAATATATTAATCTATGAATAAATATCAGAAAAGTCGGTTGCTTTTTTTTAGTTTCATTTATTTAGTAGTTGTAAATTTTCGGGATTGTAATCTCTCCCTTCTTTCATGACTCTGCGTATCTGAGGAACAGTTGTGATTTCTGCGCTGCTGAGCTTGGTTGTTAATTTTTTATGTTAACGGAAGTGCTGATGTATCTATACTTATTATTATAATAATATTCATATATAATATTATATATATAAAACACTTTTTCCTTTTGTTTTTTACAATTTAAATGTTTTCTATATACTTATTGATATTATATATATATATATATATATGTATCATGTCATGTAATATGCTGTAGCTGTGTGTGAAAATAAGCAATGGAAATTAATCCGGACAGTGATGTGATATGGATATATTGAAGCACAATATATATATATGCTATGTATATAATATGCGGTATGAGTACAATGACCCTGTCCACAGATTTAATCTTTGGGTAAAGGGTTCCCACATTTGGAACTTCGTGCGGTGTGGAGGCATGTGAACAGTTAATCAATTCGTAGCCATTACCTCTCAGGTCCACTTTGAGCCTGTTTAGGGTTCCCAACTCATGGTGTCAAATAGATCTGTTTGCCAATTAATAATGAAAAAATATTTCTAAATATTTTTTATAAAACGCTTCTGTTTAAAATAACCCAAGGATTGACATGCCGTAAAATCCAACCAACCAGCCCAACCATAATCATCTAGAAGATTTAGTATGAGGGTAGTGAACAGATATCAATACACATCTCCTAGATAGAGACCAACCGAAGGGGGTCCCGAATGAGAGGGCTAGCGTTCAGGCGGACAGTTCAAAGAAGATCGACGAGATGACAGTTCTAAAAGCAGAACATAGATTTTTATGCTTCATCTCAACTTATCCGGATTCCGCATTCCCCATTCCTGGTCATGATGTTGAATACGTAATGGTGAAGTTCCAATTTTTCAGTTCTGGGGAGTGTGGTTACCCCTTTCATCGCCATTACTCCCAGGTCCACTCTAACCCTAGTTAGTTTTAGTATTGTAGTACCTGTAGGGTCCCATCTATGGGATTAATTAAATATATAAAAAATGAATTAAAAAATGTGTTTAAAAAGAAATGAATTTATTAAAAAAATTGATAATCCAATAAGAAATGGATAAAACAAAAGTCTTCGACATTGAATAACCCCACAATGGTTGGCATGCCGTAAAATCCAAACCAACCAACTAACCAACCAACTACTACCCTGCTGAATTCCATATAAAATAGAAGACTAATGACAAGCAAATTGTTATGTTTTAAGAAATGATTCTTGCTGATTTTTCTCCCAAAGAGACGACCGCTTCAAGTAAATAGCTCTGTAATGTTTCTGGGGTCGTTCGTAGCTTAAAGGTAATCGTTGCAGGAGGTTGACTCTGTTATCTGAGTTCAAATCCTGAGCGAGGCTGTTTGCATTTCACATAGTGCTAATAATAATAGTGGAAAAAGTATGAATCCAATTACTCCCCCTCGAGCTATGGGTAAAATAGTAAGACCGACTGGACTCCTTTAACCTTGTGTATAGAAAAAAGCGGCCTAGGAAAAGGGAAAACTCTGATTTTAAACCAGATTTTGCGAGGATGTATTTCGCTGCTGTTTCTCTTCTTTATTTCTTTTTAATTCTTTCTTCTCCTTCCTTTCTTTTCGTTTCTATTTCTCGTTTTCTTATTATTTTCTGTTTTCTTTTTTAATCTTTTATACTTTCCTTTCTCTTTCTGTTCTAGTCAAATGTTTATCCTCTATGTTCTTTCTTTACTGTATTTCATTCCTTTTTTATTCCTCTCTATTTCCCTTCTTTTCTTTTATTTGTTTAATTTTTTCTCTACTTATTTCCTCCTTTATTGTTTCTCTTTTTAAGCTTAATATTATTTTCTCTCTGTAGTGTTAAACCGCACTTTATTTCATATATTTTTCAATAGCCTTGCTAGTTGTATGAATTTTATTATAACTTATATGTTCGCAATATTTGTCATTCAATACATTCTAAACCCAATTCAGTTATTCAGAAGAGCTCTGGGGTACCATTCTTTGCATAGGCCTTTTCTACTCAATTCAATATAAGCTCACTTTCTTTCTCTTTCTTTTCTTCCTCTCTTTCTTCTTCTTCTTCTTCTCTTTCTCGCCAGTGGCATTTCTATCTGATAGGTGACTGTCGGATTCAGTTGACAGCAACGACTCATCTTCTTCCCACAGGTTGTCTCCATGGATCTATTTTTTCTTGTAGTTTTACATATTTCAACCGATTACTTTAAACAGTTGACACTATATATATATATAGGGTGTATAGTTTATATTTGTGATACAAGTTCGAGAGTTATCTATTACACGAACACATCAACTTATACTTCCTGTGGACTTCTACTCAGGTTTTCCAAGGTTGGGCTGAGAAAAGTGATCCATTCCTTTCATGGGTGCGCAAATTTCTAAGGTCTACAACACTTACTATGCGAATCACTTTGTGTTGAGCTCGAGTAGCAAGTGATTGTAATATAATCACCAGGAATCTCTACTTATGCCTATAAGCAGCGCAGCGACTAATTCGGGCTTTATCCAGCCATTCTCAGTGAGAGAAACATTATGAATTAACGTTGGTGTCATTTAATACTCACAAATGTGCCTCGTTTTTAGTAGTCTCAAACGAGGACTTTTGAGATTAAAGACCGAGCGAAAGTCACGTACGCAAAAGTGGTGGGTTTGGTAAGTTGATTCATCCAGGCCAGAAACCAGACCTTAGTGTTTGATTTAACAAAAAAAAAAAAAAAAAAAAAAAAGAGAAGAGAGAGAGAGCAAGGGAGAGAAGAGAGAACTGTTGCTTCAACTGGTGACCTTTGCGGGTCACAGCCAGATTCACCGGGGTAAAGTTTGACAGGAAAGGAAAATGAAAAGATGGAATAAATAGTTACGAAACAATTGGATTAATGCTTTTTTTTTTTGACGGCGTTGAGCTACTCAGTATATGGGCAGGAACGAGAGAAGAGTATGAGTAGATAACTAAGAGAGTGGCATGGTTTATAATGCGCATTGCGGAGGATGGGTGTCTACTGGTTTTTGAAAGTTTATTTTAATTATAGGGAGAGTAGGGCTACTGTTTATATCTATATGGAGTGGTATAGAGTGCTTACCCTGCATTACTTCTGCGGGAAATACTTTGTTTTGTTTTTTTCTTTATGGGATGTTGAGTCTTGTGTTGTCTCTGCTTAAAAATAAAAATGCTTTTCCTTGTAGGGTTGGAGGGGGGGCGAATGAAATAGAGCATACATTTAAAAGCTCGTTGGACTGGAATTGGTATTCTGAAGGAGTCAGGTGTACGGATAAAGATGCGAATATGCTTAAACGGAGCGTGAGGTTTTTAACAAAGATGCTCTAAATCCCGACACCAGACTCACTGCACTTGCTACAATCGCATCATGAATAATCAAGAAGAGTCCTGAGACCCACGTAGTCAACACTTAGGAAGACACGAGACTTGTGTCACCTCCAACGTTTACTCTCAGTTAAAAATAACCACAGACGTAGTACGCTGTGTCGCCCCCCCTCCCCGTGAACAACAAACCAAAGGCGCCACCAACCCCGCCGCACAACAATAAATAAAATAATAAATGCTCATGTATTTCATAACTTTACTTGTGTGTGAAGACTGCTATAATTTTACAACAGAGTTCATTAAAATAACAAGGGGGAATAAACCCATTAACAAAGATTAACATATAGACAATTTTCTCTCACATGGACAACGTGTAATAATGTCGTCAGGCATTTTTGTCAACGCCAGACAAGGTCAAGACCACCTGGTTGACAGCTTATACTATAAATATAGATTCAATATTTAAAAAGGAAATTTGATGCAAGGAATGGAATCTTTAAATAAAGATATATTCTCAGACCATGTTGAACAACACGTCAATCGAACGGCATGAGAAAAGAGTGGCATTGAATATAGATAGAAGCCTACAAACTTCAGTCATTGGATCAAAACGAGAGAGAGAGAGAGGAGAGAGAGAGAAGAGAAGACAGAAGAGAAGAGCAGAAGAGACAGAGAGAGAGAGATGAGGCAGGACAGACAGAAAGACAGAAACAGAAAGAAAGAAAAAAGAAAGAAAAGAAAGAATAGAAAAAAAAAGAAAAATGAATAGAGTGAGATGAGAAAAAAAGAAAGAGAAAGAGAGAAAAAAAAGAATAACGAAAGAAAGAAGAAAGAAAGAAAGAAAGAAAGAAGAACAGGAAAAGAAGAAAAGAGAGAGCGAAAGAAGAGAAAAGAGAAAATATAATAAAAAGAAAGAGTAGAAAAAGAAAGAAAAGAACGAGAAGAAAGACAGGGTGAGAGAGTGAAAAACAGAAAGAAAGAGATAGAAGAAACAGAAAAAAAAAAAAACGAAAGAAAGAAAAAAAAGACAAACAGAAAGAATGGAAGAAAGAGGAGAGAAAGAGTTTGTGGTGGTGATAG
The DNA here is from genome assembly GCA_023376005.1 of Doryteuthis pealeii. Taxonomy (NCBI): domain Eukaryota; kingdom Metazoa; phylum Mollusca; class Cephalopoda; order Myopsida; family Loliginidae; genus Doryteuthis; species Doryteuthis pealeii. The sequence continues at coordinate 73,688,629 of CM042143.1, forward strand.
ATGTGTGTGTGTTGTGTTGTGTGAGTGAGACGAGAGGAGAGAGAGAGAGAGGGGGGGTATGTGAAGTCCGAAATGTGGAAGAATCCGAAAAGAAACTAATCTCAAAGAAACGGGACACTGTCGCTCATAGTAGTAAGGATGGGTATGTGATAGTTTATATGTATAGTGTATGTATGATATGGTGTTGTTGGTTGGTGTTGTGGTGATAGTTTTAGGTGGTGTTACTAAAAGTAATAAGTAGTAGTAGTGGCGATTCCGATAATTTTGCTGTTATTTGTCGTAGAAGTAGGGGATGTTTTTGATAATTTTTTTTGTGATGGTGTAGTAGATAGTAGTAGTAGTTAGTAGTAGTAAGTAGTCAGTGTAGCATTGATAAGTAAGTGTTAGTTAGTCGTAATGTTGATGATGTTTTTGCAGTTAGTGTAGGGGAATTACTACTACTACTACTACTACTACTACTACTACTACAGTAGTTGTTTGGTTTTGTGTTTGTTTTGTTTTACGGCATATCAACCCTTTTCGAATCATTTAACGCTGAATGAAGTCATTTTGATATTCAGGTTGCTCACAGTACCTGCCTGTTGCTTAAATGGTCACCCAATCTAAGTATCACAGATAGTAATAACTCTTGTTCTAGATCACAGAAATTTCTGACAGAAGAAGCTTATCTTTTAATCTTTCCAGGAGTCAAAAATTGCTGCGCGTATTAATTCACCGGGCAGAGGACGTGAGGTTGGGAGGTGAAATTACCAGGTGGATTTTGGTATTACTAAGTGTTTGGAATGCCGGCACAAGTTACTTGTAGTAAAATTTCTACGATGCTTAAATGGAAACATATTTTTGAGAAATAATACAATTTTTTTTTTTTTTTTTTGGTTAATCTCCCGATTCTTCCGGTGAATTCCCAAAATGCATCGCAGGAATTCCATACTGCTGGGAAAGCGTCTTTAAGGTCAGAGTTCATCCTTTCTCTCGGACATGTTCACAATGACACAGCCGTAAAGGCGATAAATAGGTAATATATGCATTGTTGGCCTTGTTTTGTCTATTACGAGTTGAAATTGAGGATCAGGCAGATGAGAGATGCGCTAGACCGTATGTACTGATTTTTTTTTATATATCATTTTTTTTTTTTTTCTTTTTTTTTTTTTTAATGTCAGCTCGATGATTGCGTGCGTCGATCGAAAAAAACAAGCAGCATCGTACGATTCGAAAGTTATTATATTGGTATTTAGGATGGGACGGACAGTTTAGCGCAGTCGTTAGTGTATCCGTCTCGAACCACAGAGCTTCCAGGTTTCGATATTGGCCCGCGCCAACTCAGCGCACTGTTGTGTAGCACAGCTCTATCGTTCGATTGACTGCGTGCGTCGAAAAAAAGTCAGTGGTACGATTTCAGTTATTAGATTGTTATTCAGGATGAGCCGATTTGCTCAGTCGGTAGAGCATCTGCCGCGAGAAAGACAAGGTTCCGGGTTCAATACCAGCCCTTGCCAACAGCGCATGATTAGCACAGCTTGGATATCGATGACTGGTGCTTTGAAAAAAAACCAAGTCAGTCAAAGGATTTCAGTTATTACGTTGCTTTTTTTAGGATGGGCCGGTTTAGCTCAGTCGGTAGAGATACTTGCCGCAAGAACCACAAGGTTACGAATTATATACCAGCCCATGCCAACTCAGCACATGAGTAGCACAACTTGGATCTCGGTGAGTGGTGCGTTGAAAAAACAAGTCAATCGTAGGATTCCAAAGTTATTACATCGCTGTTTAGGATAGGCCGGTTAAGCTCAGTCGGTAAAGCATCCGCCTGAGAACCGCAAGGTTTCGTGTTCGATACCGGCCCTCACCAACTCAGCACATGAGTAGCACAGCTTGAATCTATTCGATAAAGTGGAGAGCTGATAGTAGATGTAGCGCATAAACAATCTTCCTGGTCTAGTGCTAGTGAAAAGTGGATAGACTCCCTCGCTTTCCAGCTGACACTGACAATAGACCATTGCTGACTTTACTACTGCCTACTTGAAATGTTAAATCGTTTTGTAATGAAAAAGGAATGGAGTAATAGGCTTGAATTGAAGTTTTATTTAAATATAACACTTGAGTAGCACAGCTTGGATCTATGCGGTAAAGTGGGGAGCTGATGGTATTTCAATTTCCCTCGTCTGGCGCTAGTGAAAATGATTATACTTACAATAGGTTACTCGCCCGAATTTACTTATTTTTATGTAGGAAATGCTGGCGATAGTGAATGCTGAAACATACAAGTCCTAGAAAGCGTTAGATGTATGTATTTGTCCAATCCCTCAGCAATGGGCAGGATGTGACACAAGATCAAATTTTTAGTAAAGCTATCAGCCTTTTCTAGCCTTCTCCAGATGTAACATGTTACAATTTTCTTTGACAAAGTTGTTAAACACTATCTTAAAAGAACATGAAAAAAGACCTATCTCTCTCACTCTTCGGTCACTGGACCTGTGCTGCAATTAACGGCATGATCCCAGAGGGCTACCCCCCAGGCAACACCTGCCTTCTTGATTTAAAGGAGCAGTGCTAGGTAAATTGCCCAGTGCCTGAGGCACCCCCTTGAGGGCAAATGCCGACGGGATCCACGCATTTTTTGTGCCTGCCATCAAATGATCTTCGGCTAGTGTGTGGTCCCACATTAAATGACCTTGTGTCATTCATACCCGCATATGTGGGGTGCGAGGTGAATATCTTAAAAGAACATGGAATAAACGACCAGATTGAGTTTAGTTGATTTTTTAAGTGTTCATAATAAACATAACCGAGCAGCAAGAAAAGAGATTATTTTTCTCATCTCTTTTTTCGATAGCGCAAAGAAAAAACGGTATTACACGAATTTTTCCCCTCTCTCTCTCTCTTGACTTCGAAAATTTTCTCGGATCTTTTCAAAGAACTCCACTTCGTTTTCCTTGTTTTTGTAAGGCAGCAGAAACCACGACGAACCGGTCGATCTTATTTCATTTCTCAGACATTTTCATATGTGTCACTTCCTTGTATTTTTTTCTCATTTTCCAACGTTACATCCCTGTCTACAATTTTGACATTAACCCTGAGAATGTAGTACTCGCCTTTTTAAAAAAAACTCCAAATGGTTCGTCATACCTGATATTTTCGTTTTTGATTATATCTATTTTTACATCCTTGTGGTTGGCTGGTTGGTTGGATTTTACGGCATGTCAACCCCTATGTTATTTTATGCCAAAGGCGTTTTTGTTTTGTCCGTCCAAATGTGGTTCGTTTTACCTGAAGTTTTCGCTTTTGATCATATCTATTTTTACATCCTAACAAAAGAAAACAATACATTTCTAAAGTTGGTTGGTTGGTTGGTTGGTTGGTTGGATTTACGGCATGTCAACCCTTGGATTATTTCATGCCGAAGGCGTTTTTGTTTTATTTATCCAAATGTTGTTCGTCATAGCTGATATTTTCGCTTTTGATTATATCTATTTTACATCCTAAAAGAGAGAGAGCAAAGCATTTCTCTCTCTCCTTACACATCATCATCATCATCATCATCATCATTATGTCACGCTGTTAGCATGGATTTTCAAGACTCTTCCTCGCCCAGGCTCCCTATCGGTCATCGATCCTGGTTAGGTCCATGTGTAGGTATTCACAGGAGAACGTTGCTTATGAGTTCGTCCTTGCTTCACCAGCAGTGTCCGGCCTGTCTTGTTCGCCTCACCCGTATGGTTTGTGTAATATGAGGTAGGTACCCGTATAGCTGTTTACTGGTGAGATGCTACTACCAGGATTTGTTCAAGGCAGCACGAAATATCCACGTGCAGCTTTCGCCTAGTTTATTCTCCAAAGGCTTCGATAGGGTCCATGTGGTGCTGCCGTACAGTAGCACTGATACGGTTACGGCTTGGAATAATTATTGCTTTATCTTATCAGTGAGATCAGATTTCTATATGATTGATAATCTGTCCACAGCAGCCCATGCCTTTTCCTATGCGTGCTCTGACGTCACTTTCACCGGAGAATATATGATCGAAATGTGAAAATGGGAAATTTAGTGAGTTCTCAAAAATATAGAAAGAATCGCTGAAACCGTCTAAATAAATAAAGAACTGAGGGTGTTGGGGCAGTTCTCAGATGTTTGTTTTAACAAGGCTGGGATTGGGTTTCAGTCTTCTTTGGATTTCGGCCGCGTGCTGTATTTAAATAAAAATAATATTTGGTTAATCGAAACAGACAAGTGTCCCTGCTTTAAGTGGAATTACTCTTTAAGATTAAGTACCACGTGCGTATCTCCCGGGTTGTCTGGGAGCGCGTGTGTGAAGGGGAGCGTACGATAGGCGGGGAACGTGCCTCAGCTTGAAGGCTCAAGATTTATATAAGGAAGAGGGAAGATCATTTGTCATCAGTGGCGGAACAAAGTGGGAAGGGCAGCTGCCACGGGGCCACAGCTTCAGGAGTTGAGGGCTCAAAATAACCCTTATCCCAAAACCTTTCCGTTGCTACAACATTGAAATATATAATTTAATTTTTGTCTCTATACTCCTGAACTATGGATACGTAGAATTTGAAAGTGGGCGGGTAGGTGAAGATTTAAGCATTATTATATGAAATGCATATCACTTTCTATCATATATGAATAAAGTGTCGCAGCCGACACTCGAGTTTGAACACTGATTTCCAGAGAATGAAAATGGCCGACCTCCATTTGATATAAATAGAGGTACTGTACTGCTTGGATTGAAGGACTTGCAATTATAGATTGGCCCAGTGCACACTGTGTGTTTTAAGCGATTCCGTATTTCTCTTATCAATAACGGGTGTTACGGATAAGTAATAATCTTTCGTTTATCTTTATTTCTGTTCCTTAACTCTTTCCTTACAAAATTTCCCCCACAATTGTTGCAAATTTTCTTGTACCAAATGGTTCCCCATTGCAAAAGGATCAAATACCAATCTCAGGGTTAGTTCACAGACAAAACAAAAGATGGCAGGGTTGTTCGCGTAGTGATCTTTCAGTGTAAACAAACAACACGTGCAAGAGCCGCTGCCAGCGGTTTACGGTAGAATAAGAGTGGTGGGAGTGCCGCTATCAGCAGCTTAAAAGTAGGCAAAGAGTTAATGTATCTAATTTCGTTTTGTAATTAGATACATATGATATAGTTTTGTTCTTCTATTATTTACATTATGTATATGTGACGTTACAAATACTTTCAAATCTGACATCACACATATTTTCATCATAAAATAGTCTCGAGATAGAAAACAGTGATAGCGATGTATTTGTTCTTGTTCGACCGTTCGGTGAGGATTCGCGGTCTCTCGGGATTTCCAATTCTGCTCGCGGCTCCATAGAGCTGACCACGTGAAAATAAACCACTTTCTAGGAAGATGCCGATCTTGTCCCAGTGCTCTGTTTACAGTTATTTCCAAACAGGATCGGATTGAAAAATGTCTCCGTTGAATGCCAAAGGGAAACAGTTTGTTACTGGGAACAATGGATATACGTGCGATCGTTAATGACTTCTCCGTATGTGGCCCAGTGATCAATTTGGCATCAATCACATGGTCCAGAAGATTCCTGGCTATCTAATGACTTCCATTGCAGTGGCTAGTAGAAGGATAAAAGTTACGGAGCGGCGTAATGGGTCAGTGTGAGGCACATGGTGTAATGGTTACCTTCGTAGGAAATGGAAACGGTGAGATGAGTTCAAATCCTGGACGCAGCTGTTAGCATTTCACATAGCGCTAATACCCTTGGGAAAGGTAAGAAACCAACTATTCCCCTCCAGCTATGCGTAAGTAGTAGGGCAAACTGGGCTCTTTGTCCTTGGTGTGGCAACCGGTCTAGAAGAATTTAAACCAAAGAGGCTCTCTTCTCGTTAGTCATAACTACTTTGAGAGCTCCCCCTCTATTTCTTTCCTCCTAACCAAAACCAATTCTTTTTTTTTTAGTGTAATAACTTCCATTACAGAGGCTATTTGGACGGATAAAAACTACTGTTATATTCAAAGATGAAGACGAGATAAAACTTACCGGAGTCGAATTGGGACTTAGGCCTGTAAGAGAGAGAAAGAGTGAAAAGAGATAGATAGATAGAGAGATAGATATAGAGAGAGAGAGGGGTGGGGAGAATTTCCATGTGCAGATTAACCTATAATAGGAACATGTGCATTAAGTCGGCCACTTCTTTATTTGTACCAAGGTTTTCTTTGTACCATCTTCCGGATCGGCAGTGATCCCTATCAGAACTCCTAGGGAGTTAACTGTACATTAGTGTAATGTAAATGTTTTCTGACATCCCATCATGTCAGATGAACACAAAGTCCTATTTACGTGGGGAGCCACGCACAAATCGAAGCTCATGCAGTGGCTTGTGTAAAATTGCATGCATCCCTTCGGAATTCCTCTTTTGATGCGCCTCGGGTACCGAGCAATAAACCCAGCCCTGTCTCTTTTTGACAAAGGGACAGGTGTTGCCTGGGTGGGAGGGATGGTCCTATAGGATTACGCTAATAATATATATCTTACCGGTCCAGGATCGAAGCCACTGGACACCGGGCCCAAAGTGTAATACAAGTATACACATACAACAGTTACGAAGCAGTGTAATGGATAAACAGATAAGAGGGAATACCTGCGTAGTTTGAAATCTCGCAAAATGTTGATAATTAACCTGATTAAATGGAAGGCAATTAGTTTAATTAAGAACAGACCCCTAGGGACTGTATGCAACGAGAAGTAATCGAAAGGAAATACTTTTTAGTATTTATTTTTACGCGATTTAACGCCGTTACATCGGTTACATAACCCACTCTGTAGGTGAGGCATAGAATATTCTGACTGTATCCCATACAGAGAGGTAATACCACCACAAAAAGGAGTGTCCTGGTATGACAGTAAACTGCATCCGATTGCATTCAAGATCTGGATGTGTGGAGTACTTCATTTCCATTACTCCTAGGTTCACTCGGACTACTATAAAACTAAATGAAATAGAATATAATGAATTGTGTACTGTATTTAATTTTTACTTTTTTATAAATAATATTTTTCATTCGGAAACTTAGATGTTTTAGGGAACTTATTAACATAAATATATGTGAAACTCGCTGGTACCTCATATTAACCAATGCCTGGGATTTAAAAAAAAAAAAGAATTTATGTCACAAAATTAACAAAAGAATTTATTTCTAAAAAATTAATGTTGAAGTAGAAGGAGGCGCTCGTTTGGTAACAGTTATCGCTGTAGAAATTGGACTCGGTGGAAATCCTGATCGAGGCTGTTTTACAATTCCTATAGCACTAATAACCCCAGGAAAAAGATATAAGTTCAATCCTCATAGCTCTCAACACAAAGCAAAAAATCGACCGAGTGTCAGCTCGTAACTTGGAAAAATCGTAAGTTGGGACTACACGAAAGTCAAAGTACCCCTACTATATATATATATATATATATATATATTTTTTTTTTTTTTTTTTTTTTGTGGTACCAAGTTTCTTGGTACAAGGTGGTTCTAGGCTGGTCCTATTCTCTAACAGGTTTGTTGTAGAGTTCAGGTTCCGTATGAGAGCTCAATGTTTAATTTTTATAAACAGAGCAAATTTATTAATGAATAATAAGGCCTTAAATACCATGGGTATCGTGATTGTGGACCATTTCCATTCGTGTGTATCTGGGGCCCACCGAGCTTCGTCAGACCAGGTTCATTTTATGCAGACTGGCAAATGGCCAAATTCAGTTTACATTTATACATTTCTTCCGCCTCCAGGGCCGATATTTGTGTATTTTTTTCTTTCAAGCGTCTTTTTGATTGGTGGATTTTTAATTTTAATTTTTTTTACACACGAGTGGAAATGGTCCATAATCACGATACCCATGGTATTTAGGGCATTTTTATTCACAAATAAATAATTAATATATATATATATATATATATATATATATATATTACATTTTTACTTGAAGGCACTTACAACGCATGTATCGCATAAAATTCGATACTTTTTCTTATAGAAAATGAACTTGACAAGTGTAATCCCAGCAAAGGATGGCTCGATGTGTAGAATACCGTACAGACTGTTTCGACTTTATTAAGTCTCATCAGCGGTATATACTAACGATTTCCCTCCGACAGAAATCGAAACCGGGACTTCAGCAGACACAGTGAAACACTAGTGAAACACTTTTATCGCCTCGGCCACAGTACACAGCTGACCATCCTAGCGAAATTAAGCTTGTCAAGTGATACTACACGCCTCTACCATAATAGGTAAGGGGTGTTATTGAGAGAATAATAACAACAAACAGACCGAATGCCCTTCGGCGAAGTGAATAAGATTTTTGGATGTTTGTTTATTTAGAAACGTTGCTGAATAAAGTATATATTAAATTTTTAACTATTTAACTCAATCATACTGTAGTAGTTAAAGCTGATGGGACCCTAACAGGTACTACGGTTACTACAAATATCGAATTCCTTCGATACTAATTATATATATATATATATATATATATATATATATATATATATATATAATTAGTATCGAAGGAATTCGATATTTGTAGTAACCGTAGTACCTGTTAGTGTCCCATCAGCTTTAACTACTACAGTATGATTGAGTTAAATAGAGAAAAGTTGTTCTGTTGAAGGAAACTTGGATTTATGCCTATTCCTAAGCCACATAATCAGGGTTTCATATGAAATTCGAACTCAGTTCGCTAATTTTCTGATGTTACGTATTTGATGCACTAACGCCAAAGTTTGGAATGGAGGAGCAAATTTATCAATATCTATTGATATCGATTAATGTCTTCGCTTCGCTTTCTTCGGACAGGGCCGAATGGTTGAGAGTAGTGGGGTCGGAGAATCGAGTTATGTCGAGGCACGTGCCGTGAGTAGACGCAAGGCACGTGTCATCGGTCGACTTTATAAAGTAGAATTATTAACTAAAGTTTGGTAGTCAAATAAATATCAATATAGTACTTTATTATTATTATTATTATTATTATTATTATTATTATTATTATTTCCATGAGAGTTTGTTTTTTGAGCTGGTGGTTCACTGGTGGTTGAGTGACAGCAAGCCTCCTCAGGTCTTCAGGACTCTTCTGAGTATTCTAGCCTATCTCAACAATGAGAGTCTAGTCTCAATTCTTCCTCTAATTTTCAGTTCCTCTAACCTGTTTTAATATATATATATATATATATATATATATATATATATATATATAAAAGGTGACTTACCGGTGAATATGGGCACGATCGTTGGAGGTGCACAAAATACAGGGGCTAAGTCAGCGATAAAACAAATACAAAGTGCTCAATACAAAGTAGAGCAAATTTATTAAAGAAATGGATACAATATATATATAGAGAAAGATTTATATATATATATATATATATATATATATATATATATATATATATATATATATATATATAAAGATTTCGATATTTGTAGTGCCTGGAGTACCTTTTAGGGTTTCATCACAGCAATATGGCATACAGTAAGGATCAAACACACAACAGTCGTAATTTAAAAAATGCCTTGTGACACATCCCACCCCTTACAAGCTGAACTAACAGAACATTCTTTATAAGTCCAATTCTCACTGGGTGCTCCATACGTCTCATCTTGTGCCAAAATAAGATGACTATTGTAAATCTAGGACTTCAGGTCAAGCCACGCTGCAAGCACCATTTGCTGCTACTCATGTTGCGTGTTTTGAGCAGGAATAACTTGGCGGAGCCCCATCCTTCTCTAGGACTAGAAGGTTACAGTGTTTAGTTTGCCCTACTATTTACCCATAGATGGATGGATGATTGAATTTATACCTTTTTTCCTATGGTTATTAGTGCTATGGGAAATACAAAATAGCCTCGATCAATATTTTAACCGGGTCTACTTACTACAGCGATAACCGCTACCCAACCAGCGCCTCCTTCTACTTCAACATTAATTAGTTAGAAAAAAATCATTTTAGTAATGTTAAGACACAAAGTCATTTTTTTAAATCCCAGATATGGGTTAAATAGTACCACCACTGTTCTTCTACAAGGATGGCTTTGGCATTAAATAACTCAGGAAGATTTATATGTCATTAAACAAAGGAACTAAACCGAAACCTTTTTTTTTTAAATTGTCATATCTATCTATCCCAGCTCTTCATTATCTATCTATCTATATCTATCTATCTATCTATCTCTTCGAAAGGGATACACCTGTCATATTGGTGAGAACACCGATTGCTGGAAATGCCAAACATGTGGTCGGATTCGGCTTTCTAAGGCTGGACATGTCAATCATAGGAAATCTCACCAGGGAAAAGTCATGCTCACTCCAGGAACAAACAATGTGTCTTGTACAATCTGTAACAAAGTCTGTTATTTAATTCTGGTTTTACATATTGTGTTGCATAAGCATCAAATTTTATAATCTGATCCATCCGTGGGAAGGACGTCCTTCCTATGTCATATTTGTATCAAACTTTGTGGGTCTGCAGCTGGATTGTTGAGTTATTTGAGGGTTCGTGAGAGGAAGGGTTCTGGTGGTGGAATTATAGGATTGTGAGGGACTGCAGTGATCTGTAAAGATTATGCTATTGCTATATCTATCTATCTATCTATCTATCTTAAGTCATTTCTTTGTAACTGTTCTGGATATTTGAAAAATGTACAAAGGTGAGCCACGCGCAATCACCTTTTACACTACACTAATTGATGGTTGGCAAAACAAAACAAAAAAAGGCTTGTTAACCCTTACTCTCTTACGGAAGCCTATTCTCGGCCCGTGTGAAATTTGCGCACAATTTATGATCTATAATTTTTGTTCTAAGCCTTTATTTAGTATATTCTAAAAATAAAAAAATAAAAATTCAAATAAAAATAAAAATAAATCAACAAATCACAATTCATCCCCTTTGTATATTCTTCTCTTCTTTATTTTTTTCTTTTTTTAATCACAGAAAATTCTCA
>CM042143.1:73704593-73732093 GCA_023376005.1 Doryteuthis pealeii
TTTACGAATAGGTGCTGCTGAATTTATAACTTACTAAAGCAATTAGTACGTTTGTGTACTTGCAAAATTTGTGATAATCACGGAATTTAATTTTCTTGCTATGCAGTTGTAACTGTACGAGTAATTAACTGCCCTGTCGGCTGGGGCGTTAGAATACATCGACTGCACCTCTGTAGAAGGGTAAGACTCCTCCAATGGGGTCACCTGTTGGCCATGGGTGGTGACCCGTGATGCTTGCGGATGAAACCCAGGTGGCTGAGCAGTCCATGACATGCAATACTCCACTTAGAACCTTATTTGGCCAGATGGGCGGACGGAGAGGCCCCCTCCGATCAATCGGCTGGTTATCACCTATATGGTTACCCCAACTCTATTGCCCTTATGGCAAGCCCCAACCCTTTTGATCATATTGGTGCTAGAAGGCGGTGGCTGAGGGTTTTCATGTCCTCGGAATGACGTTAAACTCTACCTGATGGTGAGGTTCCAGTTCTGGAGGTTTGGGGAATGTGGAGTACCTCTTCATCACCATGGCTCTCTGGTTCACTGTGACCCGGAGTGGTAGTACCTGTTAGGGTCCCATCTATGGGTTAAATAGAAACATATCTGTATATATATATATATATAATCAAATCGTACTCCCTTGTCATCCGTCACAAATGGTCATTGCCATTACTATCCTAGTAAATTGAACGTACAATGTGTACAATTTCTTCGATTTTTTCAGGGACAGTACTCACCCTGACTTCTCGTCAACCTCTATCAATGTTCTATTCCACTTCTTGAAGGGCGAAGGAGGCTCAAAACACTTCAGCGACTCATTGGTTCATTGCTCCTTTAACGTTTCGATGGCCGAATTCCGTCACAGTCTGTCACAGAATTCGATGTTTGTTCTTTGTTAACCCGAAATCGAAAATAGACGTCAAATCCTGGACGAGGCTGTATGCGTTTCACTTCACACTGATGCCCTTGGCAAAAAGCATGTGCCCATCTGTCCTCTCTCTTCCAGCTAAGTCACGCTAAAAGCACCTTTTACCGCTAGATCATCGAAGTTAAGCAGTGATGAGCATGTTCAATATTTAATTGGGTGGTCACTTAAGCAACACTGGAAATACTGTAAGCAACCTGTCCTTTATTTATCACCATGACTTGTTATGGAAATCAGATCTCTCTGATAAGATAAAGCGATAATTATTCTGAGTTGTAGCCATGTTAGGGCTACTGTATAGATGTACCACTTTAGCGATACGCAACATGGGAACTACACAAGGATGCTGCGTGCTCCCTTGAACAAATTCTGGAAGAAGCATCCCCACAAACCATTCACGTAAGTTGAAAAAGACATTTTGGACACTGCTGGAGTGGTAAGAACGAACTCATAAGTGACGTTCTCCTGTGGACACCTAAACATGGACGCGCCAGTGTGGACCGACCAGCAAAAACATACATTCATCAGCTCTGTGTGTATTCTGGATGTTATACGGAGGACATGCAGAAGCAATGACTGGTGGGTGGTGAGAAAGAAAGAGAGAGAGAGAGAGGGGGGAGAGAGGGAGAGAGAGAGAGAGTCATGGGAATCCGAGTTGTCAGCACGATGATGATAATGATGATAATGATGATGATAGAGAGAAGGTGATTTACGACAGGTACATATAAACCTGAAAAGAAGATACATATTTTAATTTTGATTGCACAGTTTCAAATCTGTAGAGTGTGGTAATAAATAATTAATAATACCTAATGATATACGTTTTGATTGAATCATGCTCCACTAAAAATAATAAAATTCCGGTGTCTTTGTCATAGAAGAAAATTAGTGGGGGTTTACTTATTTATGGGCTATAATATACATAATATACATAACTCAAAAGGATATTCAAAAGACTATCATTAATAATTACTTATTAATAATTATGATTTTTCACTAACCTTTTTCCCATATGTACAAGCGGATATTGACAACTTCCGGTGGTGCGTAGTTTGCAAAATCAGCAACTACGTCTGCTGCGCACAAAATTGTCTCACGGTATTAAATGACCGGATTGAAACTACACGCACAGATAGACTTTTTTATTTTTAATGTTAAATCAATTAGACATATTGGAATGTCTTTAAAAAAAACTGTCGATTTTTAATTATTACAAAATGGCCGTGTTCTATAAATGGACTGTGAATATCGAACACCATGATTATCATTTACGATAATCATCTACTTGAAATGAAATAAAATGAAAAAGAAATAGAAGAAAAGCAGACGTAAAAAGTATGAACGTGCTGAATTGTTGATAAGTCCGTTATATTTTCGTTTTGTTTTCTTTTCTTTTTAAATCTGATAAACGTGAAAAGTTGCTTTTGATCTCCGAAGAACTTGTTCCGAAGACATGAAACACATTTGAAATGATAAGAAATAAAAGATAAAACTGAGTTATTTCAGTTTTAACAGCTACAATTCACAGCTTATTCATTACGAGCTAATTTTTGTTTCTTCCACCATTTTTCTGTTTATCTATTTAAAATGATATATTAGAGTTAACGATTTAGAATTTTGATTCAAATCGTTACACGTCCGTCAACGGCACACGTGTGTTCTGCTGTGGGTCTCTTTCCCTTCACCAGTCTCACTCTCTTTATATATATATATGTGTGTGTGTGTGTGTGTGTGTGTGTCTATAATAGATATCATCGTCGGGGTGGCCTAATGTCGGTATCAGCAAAACAGCGAAGGAGTCTATTCCCTTTTCACTAGCGCTAGACCAAGGAGATTGTTTTTGCGTCTGAGATGAAGCGCCACACCTACCATCAGTTCCTCAATTAACCGCACAAATCCCTGTGCTACTCATGCGCTGTACAACTTCAAGCACCTTGCAAAAAGGGGGATCACAGGAAAATCTTCAAAAAATCATAAAAAATAAACTAATAATATGATTTTACTAAAATCTTTGGTATATGAAATGATAAAAGGATAGTTTTATTCTAAATAAATGTTTACTCTAAATTAAAAAGGCCACGTATTTTCGCTAGTTTCGCGCATTGATCCCCATTCTTCGTAATTTTTTCGGAGGCTGAAAATGAAATTTATATTTTTTCAAAGAGAATTTTTTAAATAACGAAACATATGTAAAACAAAAAAATTAATATTTTGAAAAAGTTGTTAGTAGGACATCTTACATTTTGAAATTTAAGTCTCGTAAATAAGAAAAATATTTATCCTTTTTTTTTTAATCGTTAGCTTGTTTTCTAAGGAATGTGATATTAAAAGTTCAATTTGTCTACTTTTGTATTTTTTATTTTAGAGATGTTTTAAAATTCATAAATGTAATATAAATTCTCCCATTTACTGGCTACCAAAGGCCTATTTATTTAATTAAAGAAAATATTGTATTAAAAATATATAGCAAGAAATAATTATATTCAATTTTGATAGTCTTTATGAAAAAAAAATATTGAAAATCTTGAAGTAAAAATTGTCTTTTTTATGCGGAAGACGTTAAACATCAGAAATTTATATATCTAGTGCTGACAACAGCTGGTGCTGCTGCTGATAATGTGGTAAAAATATCAAAAATGACCAACCATAGAAAATTACCCTACCTTATTTTGGCAAGAAATATACGAAAAAAATAAGCAATTCATCGAAAAATGATTTAAAACAATAAAAATGTTTTTGTTTTTTCTTTTCTTGACATATAAACTTGGAATTGTTCTTTATATCAAACATAAAAGAAAGAAGAAAAAGATAAATTTCCATCTTTTATCAACGTTTTAAAAACAATTTTTAAGAAGTTACAAACTACTGAATGTCCGTATTTTGTACATACGTAGTGTAATGGTTAGCGAGCTAGATTTACAAACTATATATATATATATATATATATATATATATATATATATATATATATATATATGAGTAGCACAGGGATATTGTTGTACCGGCCGTTCCTACAGTGGGAATATACACCGGTTCTCACTATAAATAGTGAGACACCGAGTGAAAAGGTTGTACTGTTACCGTTTAGCGGCAAGCTAGCCGTTCTTGTACCTTATTGTAAATACACTTGTCTCATTTTACCCTACCTCGACTTGACTTTTTTTTTACTGTTGAATGAACATCACAACAGATATGTGCAGTAAAGTGAGGAGCTGATGGTAGGTGTGGCGCTCCACCTCAGATGCTAAAATAATTTCCTTGGTCTAGCGCTGGTGAAAAGGGGATGGACTCCATCGCTGATACCGACGATATATATATATATATATATATATATATATATATATAAAATGTTGTTCTGGTTCCAACGGGAGAAAATTTAATATTTTATAAAAAAGAAGAAGGTCCGCAAAATGTATTATGTTTTCAGAAAAAATGTTTTATTCTGGCTGTTATGTTATAACCATAACAGAAAAATTGCAGAAACACACACAACCTATCAAATATCGGACATATTCTGCCAAATCAATAACTCAATGCCTGAAGAAGACAACAGATCAGAAACACGTGTCGCGTATTTAAGATAAAAATAATAAAACATTTTTTCTGAAAACATAATACATTTTGCGGACCTTCTTCTTTTTTATAATATATATATATATATATATATATATATATATATATATATATATATATATATATAGAGAGAGAGAGAGAGAGAGAGAGAGAGAGAGAGAGAGAGAGAGAGAGAAATCCCGTCTCAGACCCCCCCCCCCCAAAAAAAAAATAGCACTATATTGTATGAAAACATAATAAAATAGAATATAATGAATTATGCGTTGTAATATGTTTTAATGTTTATTTTTTACAAATAATATTTTACTTTGGGGTTATAAATTTGGAAATTTAAATGTTTTTTGTGAACTAGATGTATTCTACCTCACCTTTCTGCTATCGACGACGAAGTCAGTTTTGAATTCGGAAGCCCATCCGCACACAAATGTACGATTGAAGACGATGTCAAAATATTTTAGATCCGTCGGTATTCTCACACCCTATGGAGGTCATCTAAGGAATCTGACAATTAACCTATCCCTGCCGCTTTTAGACGAGTGGTAGGTGCTGCTGCTTGGCAGTATGCAACCCCTTGAATCTAAGCTCATTTATTTTATTTTACCCGGCATAAACGCCAAGATCAGCATGTTCATCTGTCAAATTATTTCTCGTATCTCAGCTAACATTTCAGACATTTCCTCGAAATGAAAGTACTCCATCAGCAGGAAACAAATAGATAGATATGAATCGGGTGAGATAGCTAGATAGATAGGTAAATAGATATGAACAGGATCAGATATGAACAGGGTCAAAATAGCTTGCTATTATTCGCTATTATAACACATCTCCTACGTTCTCTTTGTGTGAGTAATTGGCCGCCTTTACTCACGGCATAACAATTTTCTTACTTATTTCGTCCAATAATGTATATATTTATAGGGCCGGTTTAGCTCAGTCGGTAGAGCGTCCGACTAGGAACCACAAGGTTCCTGGTTCGATACCGGGCCTCGCCAACTCAGCGTATAAGTAGCACGGGTATCTGTGCGGTAAAGTGAGGAGCTGATGGTAAGTGTAGCACTCCACCTTAGACATCAAAACAATCTCCTTTGTCTAGTGAAAAGGGGGTAGACTCGCTGTCTGGCTGATACCGACTTTAGGCCGCCCCGTCGACTTTTTTTTATAGATCAATAAAGAGTATTGACGAATGATTGCATTATCTCTTCTTGGAGACTGGTATTTGTTGCTTACCAAACCACATAATCAAAGAATCCAATTAAAATTAGCCTTTTTACATAAAATGACTTCATCACTTTAACAAAAAAAAAAAAAAAAAAAAAAAAAAAGAACGTCTGCTGCAATAAACTAATTACACTGGATTAATGGAACCGCAACGAAAACGTCGAACCGCACCTTGGTTTTCTTTCTAACACAACGATTAAAAGATTCCTTGAGGCGTGTGATTTGGTTAAATTAAACGTTTTCCATACATTTTATCTCACCTCTCAATCTCCTTTGCCCTACCCCACTCAGATCGAATTTACAAATTTACACCAGATGCCAAGAAAATCTATCCAAATTAGATAAGTTATTAACAAAATGATGCTAAATTAAGTGTTGCATTTCTTACTCTTAAGAAATTATAATAAGAAGTTACTGCAATTTGTTTGATGGAAAACTATCAGAATATGTTTGATCACACACTGTGTCACGATTGAAGATACCAAGATTTTATAATTTTAGTGGAATATTATACACTCTAAAACGGACAAAATCGGATATGATTTATTAACAAACTCTAGAGTAAAGGAACTATAACCAAAAATAGGTATATGTAGTATTCCAAAAGTAAGAACACCGCTTATATAAGACTAGAAGCGGCTACTCAGCATTGCCTGGGTCGAGGGAGGATACAGGAATCCCTGGTGTATTGATTTGTTAACTTTTGAGATTTATAAATGCTTGACATTTTTAAGTAGAATTTCAATGCTATTTCTATGTATATTTTAATTTTTAAATATCTTTGAATATAAATCACCGTGTCACCATTGAAGAAGTACAGTCTTTCTATAAAAAAGATACCAAGATTTTATTATTTTTAGTAGGAAATTATGCACCCAAAAAACGGACAATATCAGGTATAGTTTATTAATAAAAACTCTACAGCAATGAAACTGCAACCAAAAATAGGAATATGTTGTAGTCTAAAAGTGTTTTTCAATTGGCGATTTTCTCTCCTTGTTCGATCTAGTGACAAACTAAACCAAACCTAATAAATCTCTCTCTCTCTCTCTCTCTCTCTCTCTATATATATATATATATATATATATATATATATATATATATATATATATGTCACAGTCTGTTCAGATCTATCTATCTATCTATCTATCTCAGTCTCTTTATATCTATCTATCTATCTATCTATCTATCTATCTATCACAGTCTGTTCAGATCTATCTATATATTACTGTCTGTTCAGATCTATCTATCTATCTGTCTATCACGGTCTGTTCAAATCTATCTATCTATCTATCTATCTATCACAGTCTGTTCAGATATATCTATCTATCCAACACAATCTGTTCAGATCTATATATATATTACTGTCTATTCAAATCTATCTATCAATCTATCTATCTATCTATCTATCTATCTATCTATCTATCATGGTCAGTTCAAATTTATCTATCTATCTATCTATCTATTACAGTCTGTTCAGATCTATATTTCGATCTCGGCAAAGCAACTGAATATGCGTTAGCCATCATAAATAAGAAAAAAAAATTAATGTTTGTGCTGATAGCTTCCAATAAGCACTGTTCTCATACGCTGACGCCGCCATATTTACCGAGTCCTCACCGTAAGTTGGACGATGCATTTTGTTTTATTGTATTACAATTGACTCACTTGCTGCCTATCAACTTACCGGAAGTTAACGCAGTGCGCAGAAGGATCCTAACTTGGCATACCAGATTCTCGGTTGCCGAGGCTTTGAGATGATTCCAGTTTGGACTTGGTCGATATCGACCAATCAGCAGATCCCCCCTCTCAGACTCTCTTTTTGTTTGTCACTCTTTCTCTCTTGTTCTTTATTTCTCCCCCACCCGGATCTTGCTCTCTCTTTCTCTCTCTCCCTCTCTCTCTCTCTCTCTCTCTCTCTCTCTCTCTCTCTCTCTCTCTCTCTCTATTTATTCTCATTCTTTCTCTCTTTTCTTTATTTCTTCTATTTCTTTCCCGCATTTTTCTCTCTTGCACTAATTCTTTTGTCTCTTTCTCTCTTGTTCTTTATTTCTCTCTCTCTCTCTCTCTCTCTCTCTCTCTCTCTCTCTCTCTCTCTCTCTCTCTTGTTATCTATCTATCTATTTATTGTCCTTCATTCTCTCTTTTCTTTATTTCTTCTTCCTCTTTCTCGATTTTTATTCTCTTGCATTTAATTCTTCTGTCTCTTTCTCTCTTGTTCTTTATTCCCCCACTCTCTCTTTCTCTCTGTCTTTATCTATTCTCATTCTCTCTCTCTCACTTTTTTTTATTTATTCTACCTTTCTTTCTCTCTGTCTCAATGCATTCTCTCTGTCTGTCTGTCTGTCTGTCTGTCTGTCTCTCTCTCACACACACACACACACACACACACACACACACACACACACACACTTACTCTCTCACTCACTCACTTTTCTTTATTTCTTCTCTCTCTTCCCCACTTTTATCTCTTACACTATTTATTCTACATCTATCTCCCTTGTTCTTTAGTGATCCTCTCCCTCTTTATCTATTACCTTTATTTACTCTACCTCTTGAATTATTGTCTCTCTTTCCCTCTTTGCCCATTTCTCATTAATTCTTCTCTGACTGTCTCTATTACCTTCATTTTTTCTCCTTCTTTCTCTCTTACTGTTCATTTATTTCCCCTTTTTGTCTTTTTCATCTCCCCCTCCCCTCTCTCTCTCTCTCTCTCTCTCTCTCTCTCTATCTATCTATCTATCTATCTATATATATATATATATATATATATATATATATCTTACTCACTCTTTCTTCTTTATTTCTTTATCGTGATTATTTTTGTTCTTTCTTCTTTTATTTTTCTATCTAATTCTTTCTTTTTACTTCCTTATTTTTTCTTTCATGATACTTTTTAAAAATCTTTCATGAAATCCTTTTTGTTTCCTTTTCTTTTTATCCTCTTATTTTTTCTTCCTTGTTGTCTTACTTATTTTCTTTCATTTTAAATAAATATTTTATATTCTTTCTCTCGTAGTCCTTTTTCCCCTCTGCTTTTTTTCCTTCGCTTTCCTTCATCTTCCTTTTCTTTTTGTCTTTCTTATTTCTTTCATTTTAAATAAATATTTTATATTCTTTCTCTCGTATCTGCTTTTTTTCCTTCGCTTTCCTTCATCTTTCTTTTCTTTTAATCCTTGTCTTTTTCTTCCTTGTTGTCTTTCTTATTTTCTTTCATTTTAAATAAATATTTTATATTCTTTCTCTCGTAGTCCTTTTTCCTCCTCTGCTTTTTTTCCTTCGCTTTCCTTCATCTTTCTTTCTTTTAATCCTTGTCTTTTTTCTTCCTTGTTGTCTTTCTTTCATTTTAAATAAATATTTTATATTCTTTCTCTCGTAGTCCTTTTTCCCCCCTCTGCTTTTTTTCCTTCGCTTTCCTTCATCTTTCCTTTTCTTTTAATCTTTGTCTTTTTTCTTCCTTGTTGTCTTTCTTATTTTCTTTCATTTTAAATAAATATTTTATACTCTTTCTCTCCTACTCCTTCCTTTTGTATTCCTTTTTCATTTTAATCATTTTTCTATTTCTTCTATCATTTATTTCAGTCCGGCCTTTTTCTCTCTGTCTTTATTAATTTCACATTCGAACTGACATAATGACGATGGAAACGGTTCGTGCTATGATCGTTCACTTGGCTTGAATCTAATGAAACCGAACAGTAAGCAGATCCACACATCATAAAATGCATACATTAATTTGCATAAAAGATATTTTTATATATTCGCATGTATAAATAGTTGAGGCAACACATATTCTCTGCATATTATTTATGTCTTCATATCTATCTATATATCTATCTATCTATCTACCTACCTCTCTACCTCTCTACCTACCTACCTACCTAAAGTAGTTAATATCTCAAAGTATTTATCCCAATCGGTTCATATGTTTATCTCATTCTGTTCATATCTATCTATCTATCTATCTATCTATCTCATTCTGGTCCTATCTATCTATCTATCTATCTATCTATCTATATATATATATATATATATATATATCAATCTCTCTCTCTCTCTCTCTCTCTCTATATATATATATATATATATATATATATATATATATATATATATATATATATATATATATATATATATATATATATATATATATATATATATATATATATATATATATATATCAAATTAACTTCCTCAATTTTTTCATATCTCTCTGATTATCTATCTATCTATCTATCTATCTATCTATCTATGTTCATATTTCAAAGTATCTACCCTCATCAGTTCACATATGTCTATCACATTCTGTTCATATGTATCTCAATTTGTTCATTGTCTATCAATCTATCAATCTATCTCATTCTGGTCATATTTCTCACTCTCTCTCTCTCTCTCTCTCTCTCTCTCTATATATATATATATATATATATATATATATATATATATATATATATATATGCTTATATTCCTAAGTATGTATCCCTATCTCTCTGTCTATCACATTCTGTTCATATGTATTTCAGCCTGTTCATATCAATCGAATGCAATATTCGGTAGAGCAATAAAAATGAGTCTGTCGTTTTATTGCAGGCGTTATAATTTGCTTGTTGTAATCGACGAGCTAAAAAATGGCGAGATTCTGTAAAATGGGTAGTCCGATCACAATAAACAAAATTCTTATAGAATATTTTGTGTTTGTTTGTCACACCATTAAACTGTTTATTATCCTCCCTGTGTAGTCTTCGAAAATTTATTAAGCTTGTTTATTTTTTTTAAAGTTTCAATTCAATCCTGTGTTTTTGTATTAAGAAATATTGCAGTTAAAATTTAAAATATCCGATGTTAAGGGAGAAATAAAACGCGATTTTTGTATAGATTGTAGCTAAGTACATAAAAATGGGGCCGGGTTAGCTCAGTCGGTAGAGCGTTCGGCTAGAAACCACAAGGTTCCTAGTTCGATACCGGTCCTCGCCAACTTAGCGTATGAGTAGCACAGGATTCTGTGCGGTAAAGTAAGGAGCTGATGGTAGGTGTGGCGCTCCACCTCAGACGCCAAAACAATCTCCTTGGTCTAGCGCTATTGAAAAGGGGATAACTCCCTCGCTGACTGGCTGATACCGACTTTAGGCCACCCCGACGACTTTACTTACATAAGAATGACAATCAATGTGTTACTTATTAATAGGTATTCATTTTGACAGACAATGAAACAATGCTTATATAACCAACCTGTGAACAAAAGAAAATTGGGACATATTTTCGCAAATATGGTCTCTAATTATGTAGTGTCTTGAGTATGATACTAAACTGCATCTAATAGTGAAGTTCCAGTTCTAGAATTCTTGTCCTACTGTTACATAATCTATGCGGTTGCATAAGATTATTGTCAATCCCCTGTATTTCTAAAGGGATGGCCCTTTTCATATCACGGGCGGGACCTTCCGTGGAATATTACAGAAAGCCCGCGAAATACGTGAAGTCACGTGGGACCTGGTTGGCTCCTCAGTTTTCAGTTGGACGTCGGGCAGAGAAGATGTCCTGCCTTAACATCATACTCACTACATACGCGCGCTATGTTAGTCAGATGTTTAGTTACATGAAATGTTTAGTTAAGTAAATAAAAGTTTAAGAAAATAACACGGTCTTGTGATTAATCAATGTCTTGGTAACAAGACTGATCTAGAAGAAGAAATGAGTTAAGTGCGACCGACCACCAAGACGTTAGAAGAGATGCTAGAAGAAGAACATAAGACAGAAAAGACGCCAGAAGAAGAATAGAAGTAAGTAAAGAAAAGGGTATACAACACTACATGGAGTACTTCTTCATTGCCATTACTCCCAGGTCTACTCTGACCCAATGTGGTAATACCTGTTAGGGTCCCATCTATAGGTAAAATAGATCTATTTAAAATGATTCGTATTTGAAAGTTCCGTGTGCAAAATTTTAAAAAACTCTTAAGAAGCAACTACACAAAAATTGCAAATATGAACATACAATGAACGCGTTTCTCTAACCTCTATGCATAAAATAACCCTGGACAAGTTGAATGTGTATTTGTTTATAATTTCATTATGTGAACTAATTTTCACCGCAAGCTTGTGTGTTTGCTCTAAATACTGTGTAAATTTTGTAAACTACATAAATTATTATTTTTACTCAGTACGAACAGGATAAAAAAATGCTTAATTTAGGTTAGATTTTAGCAACTACAAATTCAGGTCAGTGCGCATTATACACGGAATCTTTTTTACAGAATTTCGCAGTCCAAAGTTAGGGAGGCATGTTATACACAAATAATAACAACGGTAACTAGTGCTGGTTTAGCTCAGTCGGTAGAGTGTCTGGCTAGGAACCACAAGGTTCCAGGTTCGATACCGACCCTCACCAACTCAACGTATGAGTAGCACAGGGATCTGTGCGGTAAAGTGAGGAGCTGATGGTAGATATGGTGCTCCGTTTCAGACTCCAAAACAATCTCCTTAGTCTCGCACTAGTGAAAAGGGGATAGACTCCCTTGCGATCCCGCTGATACCGACTTTAGGCCACCCCGACGACTTTACTTACTTACACGGTTAAAAGATAGTGATTTGTTTAAATTTGCTCTGATAACTGTGAGGAATAACAGATTGGGTAAAATCTAACACAATATGATTAAAAACTGAGGAATAACGGATAAAGTACAAACAACTTCATTCAATTGATATTCTGCCACGGTATGTTAACGAGGATTCTGACAAAGCCTCGTAACATACCGAGGCGAAATATCAATTGAATGAAGTTGTTTGTGTTTTATCCGTTATTCCTCAGTTTTTAATCTCTGATAACTGTGTATATCTTACTGTGTCCTAAATAGTTTTTGTACACAGTTCAGATAAGTTATTAATTAACTAGTCTTTAAATATGAAAAAATGTTTTTGATGTCTGTGAAAATATGATTATGCAGTACTGTTAAATAGACCAAGTAATTTATACTATTCTTTCTTAATTGAAAAATTTTCGTCAGGGAATTTTTTTTTAATTAATGTTCGTAATTCAGGATGAAACTGAGAATTAAAATCAGTAAAATCTCACATTAAAGATTTTTTTTTAAATCATTTTTTGCGTGTATAAAAATATGTGTGATACTTAAAAACAAAATAAATCAATAAAAATACGAGAATTCTGTGAACGTTAATGGCGTCAATTAAATTGGCATTTTTTTAAATAAAGATAAAATAGAAATAAAAATTTAAAAAATATAACGTCATAATTAAGTTCTAAATAACATGGCAAAATGACTTTTTATAAAAATACTGCATAATCAGAGTTCTTTAAAATAATGTCACTTTTCATACACTGATGCATTTAAGACACAGCGAGGAATCATCTAACAATATTTTATTATTATTATTATTAGTACAATAGTTAAAGTTTGAGTTTGAGTTTTGTTTAACGGCATATCAACTTCTGTGGATCACTTAATGCACGAAAAGTTATTATGGATTTCAGTCTTTAAAATAGTGGTTTTATGGAGGTATTCGGCTATGTTTTGTTATATCTTGTTGAAAAGGTTGCTTTTTTTTTTTAGAAAATTTAAAAATGTTTCTAGGTTTGTATTCCTAAAGAATCCTAAAGAATTTAAGAGTTAAAGTACCACTCTATGTCAAGTCAGAGGTCAAAATTTGGATCTTATTATATTACCATTATTCTTATCATCATTATCATCATCATGGAGGCGTGCCCACAGCACGGATTCACTTGACCCTCTCTCCGCCAACTCAGCAAATAATTAGCACAGCTTGGATCTGTGCGGTAAAGTGGGGAGCTGACGGTAGGCGTGGCGCCCCACCTCGAAATCAAAAAACAATGTCCCTGGTCTAGCGCTAGCGAAAAGGGATAGACTCTCTTGCTGTCCGGTTGATACCGACAATAGGCCACTCCACCAACTTTACGAATAGGTGCTGCTGAATTTATAACTTACTAAAGTAATTAGTACGTTTGTGTGTGCTATGCAGTTGTAAGAGTAATTAACCACCCTGTCGACTATGGCTGTAGAATACATCGACAGCACCTCTGCAGTGGGGTAAAATCCTCTAATGGAGCCACCCGTTGGCGAACCGTGATGCTTAAGGACGTAATCCTGGTGACTTAGTAGTTCATGACGTGCAACGCCCCACTTTGGAACTTGCTTAGGATAGATGGGCGGTCGGAGAGCCCACCCCACCCCAATCAATCGGCAGGTGACATCAAGCCCTAGTACCTATATGATTGTTCCAACCTATTGCTCTTATCGCAACCCCCAACCTTTTTTTATCATAACGAGAAGTTTCAATTTTGAAGCTCTGGGGAGTGTGGAGTACCCCTTCATTGCCATTACTCCCAGGTCGACTCTAACCCGGAGTTGTAGTATCTGTTAGGGTCCCATCTATGGATTAAATATAAAAAATGAGTTAAAAATGCGTTTAAAATGTGAGTTCAAAAATGTTGAATACCCATCAGGAATGAATAAATCAAAACGTCTTCGGCATAAAATAACCCAACTAGGGTTGACATGCCGTAAAAGCCAACTAACCAACCAACTTGACTCTCTATCGTCATCCATACCTATCGGTAAGTCTTTGTTGTAACTCGTTTATCAGGGTTAACAGAGAAACACAACGTCTATTAAGGACAGGGGAAAATATTTACTAAGAAAAGATATAAGGTGAACAGGGTAATTGATAGGTTGAATTAACAAGTCCTGAGAGATCTTGTTGTTTCTCTCTTCCGAGGTTTCGTCAGACATTATTTATAGGAAAACAGACGATTCCATTTTCATTCTCTAGGTACTATATGACATTATATTATCACCATTCTTATTCATTATTATCATCATCTTTAAAGCGCGCCAACAGTACGGATTCCCTTGACTCTCTCTCTCTCTCTCTCTCTCTCTCTCTCTCTATATATATATATATATATATATATATATATATATATATATATATATATATTAGATAAAACGTGACCTGTTAGGTCACCCATAGAGGTTAGGGTTGATAATTGGGATTAGGAATAAGTGAGTTTGCAAAGCGAATTGAATTTCTTTTTAAATCTGCTGTTTTGTGCTGCTTCCAGAATTTGTTCAAAACAGCACGCAGCACCCTTGTATAGTTCCCATGTAGCCTTTTCTGTGTTGCTTCGTTAAATTCCAAGTGATGTAACCATACAATAGTATTGACACGACTACAGCTTGGAAGAATTCCCGTTTTAATTTTATCAGAGAGATCAGATTTACATATGTTCACTAATCTGTTAATAGCAGTCAATGCTTTACCCATGCGTATGTTGATATTGCTTTCAGTAGATGAGATATTGTTACCGAGGTTTACGAACTAATGGGGCACTTCATTCTTATTATTCATGCTCTGGGTTCGACTTTAATTTGGCTCCCCGTGGAACCCAATCTAGACCCGATTTTTCTTCTCGACGGTCACTCGTCTTCTACGCATTTTAAACTCCGAGTCATCCTCTTACTTCCGCCTGTGATGTCAGTGGGTGGGTGGACATATCCTTTTCCAGTTCCAGTGTTTATACACTTCCGTAGAAAAATCGAAGCTACCGGGTTTTATCTAGTTATGTTGGCCTAATTACGAGTAGTCATTCACTCGTGATTGGCACACCTAGAACGAGTGCTCTGACCTGACTCATTTTAGTGTCAATTTTCAAAACGTCGCTCCGCAACTATCTGTCTCCTAAAAACATTATTTTCTTCTTTTTTTTTCAGAGGCTTATCATTTAAGGAGATGTCACCATCTTAATTAAAATAAATGATCTCTGTTTTAAGCTGAGTTCACGTAGAGACCCATGTTTTTTGTTGCTTGATCCAGTCTAAACGTGGACCATATTATCTTAGGATCATTCTTATTAAAGTACCACTCTACGCCGGGTCAGGAGTCAAAACTTGGATCGTAACAGGGGACAGTAAAACAATTTCTAAGTGCTACTGATTGGAAGCTGGGAAGTTTGTTTTATTTCAAACTAGAATCGGCTACCCGGCGTTGCCTGGCTAGAGGGGGGGGGTAATAAAAGTAAGTCTTTCAAGTCCATTGATTGTTTTGGTCTTATATAAGTGATTTATGTTTTAATCATGAAGGCAACTAACGACTTTCCCTTCTCTTACTACTTAAATCCTGATTTTTAAATATCTTCCCAGAAATTGATAAAATTTCCATCATTTTTGCACAAAAGCAAGCTCTGGTGATAGTGAATGTGTATATATATTTACTTTGTCATTAAATGATTTATTTTCGCACTTTACTTCCGACACACACACACACACACACACACATACACACAACTGCCCTTTATATATGCATAGATACTTTTTTTTTTTTTAAAGACGAGCCTTTTTAGTTCGTTATTTCAAATGTAAACG
This sequence comes from Doryteuthis pealeii, assembly GCA_023376005.1. NCBI lineage: Eukaryota > Metazoa > Mollusca > Cephalopoda > Myopsida > Loliginidae > Doryteuthis > Doryteuthis pealeii. Next base: position 73,720,704 of record CM042143.1, read on the forward strand.
TTTCATATTATTTGTTTCTGTTAGTGAATAACTTGAGAGAATAAACAGTAGTGCCATTTATTCATAACAAAACTTATAATAAAAACAATCGTTTTGAAGAAAGAAAGAAAAATGTTATTTTCCGCGTACACAGCTTAAATATAATGTGCCGTGCATTTGACTGATTGTTAGCGCCGGCCAATCAGATACGCGGTAGAGAATTTTACACTCGTCCAAAAACAATTAAAAAAATCAAACATCTGTTAGCGTCTCAAGTCGGTGGGTGGATCAGAGTTTGATCATCTCTGATAGGGTCAGCATGGAGTGGGAAGTGTGATGTTGAAAAACCCGAAACTTCCCAATGACCCATGCATACTACATCACTGACGACATCTACCAGCACCCCAAATCTAAGAGCGTATATTTAAAGTACCGGGATCTATGGCTGATTTAATCAAGTTACCACCAGAACAATTTTTTTTTTGAAGCTAAGCGTTGTTCATTGTTGTTCCATTCTGTTCACATTCTGTTTCAGCCTTACAAACTTATCGGTCGTGTCGACATCAATTTTTTTGCCAAAAAATCCAGTCTTTACAATTCGACCTGTACACGAGTATTTACAGTTAAAAAATATTTCTTTGGCTAGATCTACTCCGTTACACTTTTCATGGCGTTATTAATTTTAGTCTGGGATAAAAGCGAGAATCGCTTGGGGAAACGAAACCAGTCGGAGCGGGAGAAAAAGGGGTTGGAATCCAAAAAAAAAAAAACCGATCCGGTTGGGGGTGGAGGAAATAGAAACAAATGCTGATTACTTATCAGGAACCTAAAAATAAAATCAATACGCGTGAAATATATATACTTATTCGAGTTGCCGCTAGTTAATCCAGATAATAGAATCGTCCAGGCAACACGCACGCACACACACACACACACACACACACACACACACACACACACACACACACACACACACACACATATATATATATATATATATATAATATATATATATATATATATATATATATTCTCTGTTTTATAATAGTCTTTTAAGATTGGTTCCTCGTTCTTTTCGTCTTTGTGTTTCTTTATTAGTCTAAATCCAGTCTCATTGTCAGCGAGGAAATTGAATGTGTAGAAATATGACCGATTTTTTTTGTTTCCTTTGAATTTGTTTCTCTTCCCGCCTTTCTTCATCTTTTCATCAGTGGATTTTCATGCTTCTTTTTTTTTAATGCCTTCTTTCTCCTGTTTTATTTGTCTTCTTGCTTTTTTAACTTCGCTCTCACTTTTTCCTTCATTGTCTCCCCTCTTTTTCTTTCTTTTCTTCCTCGTTTTCCTTCACTTTTTTCCTCGTTTCCTTCACTTTCTTCCTCGTTTTCTTCATTTTCCTCCTTCTTTTTCTGTCCCCGTTTCTATCGTTTTCTTCCCTCTTTTTTCTTTCTTTTTTTCCTCGTTTTCTTCACTTCTCCCTTTTCTTTATTTTCTTCCATCGTTTTCCTTCATTTCCTTCCCTCTTTTTCTTTTTTCTTCTTCGTTTTTCTTATTTTTCTTACAACTTTTTTTTATTTATTCTTTTTCATTGTTTATTCATTATTTATTCTATTTTTTCCTTTAGTTTTTTCCTCTTTTTCTTTCTTTTCTCTTTTCCTTGTTTTGCTTCATTTTCTTCCCTCTTCTTTCTTCCCCCCTTTGTCTTTCTTCCCTTTTGCCTCTCTATTTTCCCCCGTTTTCCCTCACTTTTTTCCTTTCTTTATTTTCTTCCATCGTTTTTCATAATTTTCTTTTCTCTTGATCCTTTTTTAGTTACTGTTTTCTTTCTTTTTCCTTCTCTTTTCCTCTTTTTCATTTTTTTCTACACTTTTCCTACTTTTTCTTTGCTGTTTATTTCTTTTTTATCTCTTTTGTTTTTATTTCTCATCATTTACCTAGTTTTTATATCTTTTCTTTTCCTCTTTCTTTTTCTTTCTTTTCTTCTCCTAAGTCTTCTTTTTCTTTTCTCTTCTTGTTTTTCTTCTCATTTTCCTTCTTTTTCTTATTTTTCTTCATTTTTGTTCTTCATTTTTTCCTACTTTTTATTCTCTTTTTTCTCTCTTCCCATTTCCTTCTTTTTATTCTCTCTTTTCCTTATTGTTATTCTCCTTTTTTCTTCCTTTTCTTTACTAATCCAGTTATTCTTGGAGCCTGTATAAATCTTAGTTGGAGTGGGAGTGTGCTAACTTGTCTATAAGCAGTGACGCCTTTGATGCCTATTACAAGAAATATGCATGTATACATTCACAGAAATAGAAATTCTAAAAAATAATAAAATAAAATAATTAAGATTAAAGGAGACCCTTCCCATTGAATACTACCACCAGTCAGGCACCAGAACAACACACTTCCTCATGCACACACTCATACAAAATTACCCCCTCCCACATATACACTCACACACACACACACACACATACACACACATACACACACACACACACACACACACACACATACATATATATATATATATATATATATATATATATATATATTATATATATATATATACCAATCTCTCCACACGTGCAGGATGTTGCTCATAGCCAATTCTGGTTTCTTAAGCTGAGTTTAACAGGATTAAGAGTTTTCCTTCTTCTAGACTGGTTGCCTAAACAAGGGTAAAAAGTCCAGTCTGCCCTATTATTTAACCATAACTAGAGGGATAATAGTTGGCTGTATACCTATCCTAAGAGTATTAGCGATATGTGAAATCCAAAAAGCTTCGTCCAAGACTTGAATTCGGGTCGCCGAGTACATTTCCTACGACGATAACCATTACACTATGCACCTTCATACACATATATACACTCACTCAAGCAATCATATATATTTACCCAACCTCTATGCTTGGACATAATATAACACAAAGTCAATTTTTAAGCTCAGTAAAGATGGTTTGAATTCGGAGTTTTTCTTTCTCCTAGACTGGTTTCCTAACTAAAGCTAAACAACCCAGCCTGAACTACTATTTACCAATTGCTAGGGATGGGAGAATGGATAGATTCATGCCTTTCTACACGGCATTGGCACGATATAAATTAATGATTTTGTAACAATAGATCAAAGGTTGACCTATACACGAGTAATGGTTGTATGGTTGAAATTCAAACATAATGGGAACAACTAGCAGCAAAGCTTAGCTTAAAAAATAAATTCCATAAATTAATGATACACAAGTGCACATACGTAAGCACACACACACACAAAAATACAAACACACACACACGCATATATATATAACCCGGCCAGAGGTAGCTGCTAAAATGGTATAACTGCACTGATAAGAGTTGATACCTCGAAACACGTGTCTGTAGTTTACGCTCCCAATTTCGGTTGAGCACTTTATTTAGAAGGGATTTAATTGCAAAATTCACCGTATTCGGCGTTCAGCTAAGACTCACTTTGTTTACAAAGTTTGAGACCTCTAGGTGAATTCATTTCCGCTTAGAAATGTAGCGATTAAATAGCCTGCTATACTTGGCAGCTGACTGTGGCCGTATGGGTAAGAGGTTTGGCGAGCGTAAGTTCGTTCGGGTCTCGAACCCGACCAGAGGTAGCTGCTAAAATGGTATAACTGCTCTGATGATTGATTGATATATATATATATATATATAATATATATATATATATATATATATATTAGTCATCCACGGGCACAGTGTTTTGACGTTTACGTCTCATCAGTGCAACTCAACTTTAACAGCTACTTCTAGCAGGGAGCGAAACCCGACTGACTTTTCGTCTGTTAAGCTCCTCACCCTAACGGCTGCCGGCAACTGTCAGTAAGAGTCAAACAATTGATTGGTATATACTTACGTAGATGTATGTTTACAATCACCAGAGAACTCAAGTCTTTAAACAACAGACGAATAAATGTCTTCTGCTAAACGGTGAAAGTTCAGTTAACGTCTCCTCTAGATTGCTCTACCGGGTATTAGGAAAATATATATTAGTCATCCACAGACACAGTGTTTCGACGTTTACGTTTCATCAGTGCGGCTCGACTTTAACAGCTACTTCTAGCCGGGAACGAAACCCGACTGAATTATATATATATATACCAACCCCTCTGCACGAGCAAGATGTGACACATGGCCAATTTCTTAAGTTTATCAGGTTTGAATTCAGAGTTTTCCTTTTCCTATACATGTTGCGTAAAAAAGATTAAAGATCCCAATCCGCCCTACTATTTACCTATAGCCAGAGGGAGAATAATTGGATACATACTTTTCCCAAGGGTATTAGCGTTATGTGAAATGCAAATAACCCCGAGCAGGACTTGAACTCTGAAACCAGTCTAGCAGAAGGAAACACTCCGAGTTTAAACCAGCTTATCAGCCGGACAGCGTGAGATCAGGTAGATATTTTTGCTGACGTGGATCTCCATATCTACCGTCAGCTCCCTGATATTTTATCACACAGATCAGATTAATCTAGCTGTGCTACACATGCGCTGAGTTGGGGAGGACCTGTATGGACCCGAAACTTTGCGATTCCTAGGCGAATGCTCTACCGACAATGATAAACCGTTATAGTGGTGTTTCAATTTTATTTCTAATTAGACCCCCACCCTCAGTCTAGGAGAAGGACATATAATTTGCAGATAATCACAGTGAGTTGAGAGAGTGAGTAACAATAATATCTTTAAAGGGCACATTTATGTCTAAATCGCTCCCCAAGTTTTCAAGATATTAGCTTTCAAATTTGCCTCAAACGTCAACCTGGTGCGAGACAACATCATCCCCCTCGCAAAAAAAGACATTAGCTTTGCCCCTTCGCAACAAAAGAGAAGAGATTCTCAAATGCTCTTTCTTTTAGTTATGTTGGTTGATTGTTTTTTGTTTTATGGCATATCAACCCTTTTCGGGTCATTTGTTGCCGAATCAAGCCATTTTGATCAAAAATGACTCAAGTTGCTTATAATATCTGTTATTGCTTAAGTATTAACCCAATTAAGTATTAAACATGCTTATCACAGCTTAACTTCGGTGGTTTAGTGGTTTGTTTGGTTGGTTTTGTTTTATAGCATATCAACCCTTTTCGGGTCATTTAATGACAAATCAAGTAATTTTGATAAACAAAGGGCTCATGTTACTTACAGTGCCAGTTGTTGCTTAAGCAGTCACACAATTAAGTATTGAACAGGCTCATCACTGCTTAACTTCGGTGATCAAGCAGGAACCGGTGATCTCGGTATGAATTGGTCGTAATTTCTTTCAGTTATTATATAGAAAAAGCGACATACGATATCAGAGTAATGATATTACTGCGGTATTTAAAAACTCATACGTCAATGCAGTATTATTAAGAGATAAATAAAGATAATGAATAGGGAGAGAAAGAAAGAGAGAGAGAGAGGGGGGTTCGTTATTCTTATTTATTTCACGTTCTCTCTTCCTCCCACCATTGCAAATATGGTTTTGCATGTGTTTCCAGGAAGAAGAACAATTATACAAGCAGACACACGCATATATAGAGAGTAGGACGAGAAAGAGAGACAGGGACAGGGAGAGAAAGGAAGAGGGGGTACATTATCCTTATTTATATCACGTTCTCTCCTCCTCCATTGCAAATATACTGTTTGCATGTGTTTCCAGGAAGAAGCAAAAAAGACAGAAACAGATACACGCATATATAGAGAGAGAAAGAGAAGAGAGAGAGAGAGAGAGAAGAGAGAGAGAGAGAGAGAGAAGGAGAGAGAAGTTAATCTTTAATTATACCACCTCCCCCCCTTCCCACGACTATCTTTCACTCTCTCCTTCCTCTCTGTCTCTCTGTCTCTGTCTCTGTCTCTGTCTCTGTCTCTTTCTCTTTCTCTCTCGTCCTACTCTCTATATATGCGTATATGTTTCTTCTTCTTCTTTTTCTTCTTCTTCTTCATGGAGACACATACAAACAGTATATTTGCAATGCTGGAAGATTACGTGCATGCACACTCACTAACAGAAGCAACTAATGAAAAAAAGAAGTAAAGAATAAAAATAAAAGGTTTTGCTAATAACAGTCGTATTTAACATTCTCAGCACATAGAAATCGTTCAGGAGACGAATTCTCTCTTCATAGCAACAGGAAATTTGACGCATACAACGCAGCCATAATAGAGTTGTGTCAAAGAGGTTGCATTTCTCATAAATATATATACTAGCTGAACCCATGGACATTCAAAGGTTTAATTAGATTCAACCATCAAGGATCAAAGAACCCTATGACATTTTTCCAATGCTTTCCTTATGATTTACATATTAACATCCAAATAATACAAACGATATAGTCCAGGTTAAAATGAGCACGTCACGTGGTGTAATGGTTGGTTAGTTGGCTGGTTGTTTTTTTTACGGCATGTCAAACCTTGGGCAGCCCTATCGGATGAGTCTGTAGAAAGTTAAGACCCCACCCCAAAGGGGTCTCCTGTTAGCGGTGGGTGGAGACCATGATGCCTAAAGACGGAATCTTGGTGGCTGAGCAGTCCATGATATCAACAGTCCACTTTGGTCCTTACTTAGGCTAGACGGGCGGTCGCAGAAGCCCCCCCCCCCCAATCAATTGGCTGGTTACGTCAAGCCCGAGCACCTATATGGTTGTCCCGACCATATTGTCCTTATTGCAAACAACAATCCTTTCATCATATATGTGCTAGAAGGCGGTGGTTGGGGGTCTTAGTGACATGAGTATGACGTTAAACTGCATCTAATGCATCCAATTCTGGAATTCTGGAGAGTGTGGAGTGCCCCTTTATCGCCATCACTCCCAGGTTCACTTTGACCCGGAGTAGTAGTACCTGTTTGGGCCCCATGGTTAACTATTTTTCTATTTAAACCAATAGAAAAATAGTTTGTAAAAATTGTGTTTAAAAAATTTAGTTTAGATTTAAAAAATTGAATACATATGAAGAATGAATCAAACAAAATGCATTTGGCATAATAACCCAATGAAGATTGACATGCCGTAAAACCAACTAACCAACCAACTAGCCAGATTAGAATGGGAACTTCGCTTGGTGCAATGGTTTTGTTGATTGCTTGAATTTTACGGCGTGTCAACGCTTGGGTAGTCCTGTATGTGTATATGTATAATGATAGACAAATACCTAGGCCTCGTTAGAGAATTGAAAAAAAATGTGGAATATGAGGGTGAAAATGATACTAATAATTGTTGGGGTACTTGGAACGGTCCCCAAAGCTTAGACAAAAGACTTGAGAAACTGGAAATCAGAGGAAGAATTGAGACCATTCAGACAACAACATTGTTGAAATCAGATGGAATACTCAGGAGAGTCCTGGAGACATGAGGAGACTTGTTGTCTCCAGTGAAAGACCATCAGCTAACGCAGGTGTCAAAAACTAATGATAATGACGCGACAGAATAGCAAGCGCAGGATGTGTGGAAACAAAGACGAAACGGTTAATTACATAATAAGCGAATGGAACAAACAAGCATAAAAGGAGTATTAGGCAATCGTTTGTTTCTTCTTTCTTTCCTGCGTTTCATCTTTTTATTATGTTAGATTGAAACAGACTAGCTTATCGCTTCCGCCTGATCACCCCATCTCTTTATTTTCTCCTGCTCTGTCTCTTTCGTTCTACTTTTCTTTATTTCTTAGATTTTCTGTGTAACATATCCTTTCTCTTCTCTTCCTTTCTTTATAATAAAAACAGAATGGTCCATTATTTAGCTGAGGTGAGTACCCTCATAAGAAATAAAAATTCGGTGAATAAGCAACACCAGATAATCAGGATATACATTCTAGCATTTCATTTCATCTTGAATGATTTGGAGGGTCTCTTTTTTAACCAAAGGGTGTTGCAAGATGATAACGGTCGCACTTTTAAGGAACACAAGTATCATTATATATATATATATATATATATATATATATACGATTAAAATCGAATGGTTTAAAATCTACCGACTCACGTTTCTCGCAATAGCACGAATCTTTGAGGTATACCCCGAAGATTCGCGCTATTGCGAGAAACCTTAGTCGGTAGATTTTAAACCATTCGATTTTAATCATCTATTTAGCTTTTTATATTGAGCACTTTTTAATCGATTTTAATGAAAAAATCCCGAAGTAAATAAGATTGTATAGTTATTTGGTTGGTGGATTTAATTTTAACTGCGGTATATATATATATATATATATATATATATATATATATATATATATATATATATATATATATGAAACTACAAGGCTGATTCAAGTTTAAACAATAATTGTGCAATGAAGTTTCATTCTTTTCGATCGTTCTTTCAAGTTGATAAAATTGACAATATCAATTATTTTTAGAGAAATCCATACGTAAGAGTTTTTCACTCGTTTCATTATTGTTTTCTTTCTCTTTCCTTTCTTATTATACTGCATCGATCGAATGGTTCTTTTGTTCTTTGTCTTTTACATTGTCTCTTTCGTTTATCGTTTTTTCCTTTTCCTTTTTCGTTTATTTTATCTCCACTGGTGATCTGAACTTAAGCAGAATTCAGAAGTCTCATCACATTTCTTGGATTTTTGCTGATCCGGGCCACGCGCTAAACGAAATGTAAATTGACCTGCCCTTTCTCATTATAGTTGTAGCTGTTTCAGCAGATGACGTTGGCGTATTTCAACCAATATAATACACAATGTCTTTATATCTACCCCCGCCTCTCTCTCTCTCTCTCTCTCTCTCTCTCTCTCTCTCTCTCTCTCTCTCTTCTCTCTCTCTCTCTCTCTCTCTCTCTCTCTCTCTCTCTCTCTCTCTCTCTCTCTCTCTCTCTCTCTCTCTCTCTCTCTCTCTCTCTCTCTCTCTCTCTCTCTCTCTCTCTCTCTCTCTCTCTCTCTCTCTCTCAATACTTTAACAACTATAGCCAATAATCCCTGTGAGGACGACTCGTGATATGGTGGAAAGTGCTTGAGTAAAAAAAAATCGTAAACTTTCTCTACCATCTGGACCCTGATATACGAAAAACAATAAGAAAACTTGAATGTCTAAACTCATGTGTGTGTGTGTGTGTGTGTGTCTGTGTGTCTGTGTGTTTGAGTCTGTGTGTCTATGTGAGTCACTTTTTTTTATTATTTTATGACTCGAAAAGTGAAAACAAAAATCCAATAGACCAATTTACAAATAAAGAAATGTTTAAAATAGGAAAACAGAAAAAATTGAAAAAAAACCCCGAATAATTTGAACAGTCTGAAAAAAATTAAACTGCACTAAAAGGAACAGCAAAAGAAAACCAGAAAGAAAGAGTCAACTAAGATAATAGGTATAAAAATGCTCAATACACCAAGTAAGGGAATAATACAAACAACCTAAATTAAATCAGACACTAACTATCTACGTTTCACGTAAAGGATCAATCACAACCGTTCCGCCACGAGAAAATTATGACACAAGGTCACTTTTTTAAAACGGAGAAAAGCTGGTTTAAATTCAGAACTTTCCTTCAATTAAACTGGTTGCCTAACCAAGGCTAAAGAACCCGTCTACCCAACTATTTACAGCTGAAGAGGAGAAAATAGTTGGATTCATGCCTTTTCAATGGGCATTAGTTCGAAGCCTCGTCAAGGATTTGAACTTGGTCCCCGATTCCATTTTCTACGGCGATAACCGTTACGCTAAGGAGTTTCGTGATAGGCAATAATATTTCAATTCTGAGCTGAGCTCTGTAGATTGTCCATTATCATGACTTTCGTCATTTCTCGTAACTGTTAAGATGTGTTTCGTCATTATATGGTAAAAATTAATTCGTACATATTCGTACATTCACCTATTCGTACATAATATTATGTACACATTCGTACAAATTCGTACATATTCGTAGATTCGCTCTATTCGTACATAATATTTATGTACACATTCGTACAAATTTGTACATATTCGGACATTCGCTCATTTCGTACATAATATTGGGAAAATCTATTGATTCACTATACAAGTCGTAAGAAAGAAAGAAACAAGGCAACTGGGTAATTTCAACAACTTTTATATGATAGTGCTAATAATTGTGAAAACATATTCTTTCAGCGGTTATAGTCATACAATGAGAACAAAGTTCAATTTATATAGAAACACATATTTTTTGGTCAATTTATCTTGTTCTGGCTTCTAGTCGCTGCTTCTCTTAGTTCAGGATTATTGACTTAACTAGAAGCGGCTACCCAGCGTCAACTGGGTAGAGTAGGTAAAAAAAACCTGATGTATTGATTTTTTTACTCTTGATATTTATAAATGCTGGGCATCTTTAAATAGACTTTCAGTTCTGTTTCTACGTATATTCTGATTTTTTAATATAAATCAAATCTTCATAATTTTTTGCGCAAAAATCAAGAACAATTGATATTTAATGTGTATATATATTTACTTATTCATTAATTGTTTTATTTTTCATAGTTTCATCCGCTTCCCCTGCTTGCTTCTCTGGAATAGGACTTCTCGGTGCCCCTACCCCTTTGCGATTTCCGTATGATTTGGGGTCATGCCCATTCTTTGCATAGGGGACTATTCCGTCCATTCACGTTCGGGGGTGATGGGATAACCCATGTTTTTCATTTGTCTGATTTTTTTTTAGATGTGTCTTGTTAATTTGTATTATTTGGATTTTTCGGACTGTTGTCCTCATCTTTATTGTTATATACTCAACATTTTGGCAGATGTGCCCTACTATGTTTCTTATCGATTCGGGGTCCTTTTTGTCGAACTCGGGAACCTTATTGTCGAATTCGTGAGCCTTTATGTTGTAATCAGAAGCCTTCACAAAACTTCAAACCGAACAGTTTATTTAATCCACCAGGGTAGACTCTCCTAATTCCGCTAACCATGACCGGGTACAAGTGTTAAATTATGTTAAGTATTCTATGTTATTATCACCCGTGGTCAGGATTGAACCTGCAGCCTACTGATGATTGTCACATAGAACTGTATTAACTCATTCCTTATATCCGTTGTGTAGGAAGCACGTGGTGTAATGGTTAAAGTCATGGGAAATGGACTCGTCGCCCCGAGTTCAAATCCTGGATGTGGTAATTGCATTTCACTTTGCGCTAATACCCTTGGGAAAGGTATGAATCCTACTCTCCCTCCAGCTATGGATAAAGAGTAGAGCAGACTGGGCTCTTTAACTTTGGTTAGGCAACCGGTATAGGAGAAGAAAAACTGAATTCAAACCTGTTGAACCCCGCTTAAAAAATTGACCTTGTGTGACATCCTGCTCGTGCGGAGGGGTTGGTAAATATATATATTCGTTGTGCCATGCGTCCAACTAGACAAGAAGGTGCCGACATTAACAAGAAACACATGAAGAAAGTCGGAGGGCACATCGGCCGAAACTCTTGCGTATATAACAATAAAGACAAAAGTCCGAAAAATTCATATTTTTATAATAATACTCTT
>CM042143.1:73734593-73764593 GCA_023376005.1 Doryteuthis pealeii
ATGTGGTAACCACCCAGCCCAGCTTAACCAATTTCTTTGATCAAATGAAAGTGATGAGGAAGAAGGGGAAGGCAATGTCTATTAAGGCCTGATAATTTTTTCAGAAGGTTACAATGTTCCTGACAATCTTGTGGATGATGGAAGAAAATTCGGTGTTTTAGCATCATTACTTAATAAATAGATTTACACAGCCACTCCCAGGGATAAAGTGTTTCTTGTTGCTAATTGCACAGAGACATTGCATATATTTGCCGATTTTTGTTGCAATTAATTTAGAACAGCTGCAGGATGGATGCGTAGAAACCAAGTACAAGACTATATATACAGTAGGGTAGTTTGATTTTTCACTTTTTAAAAAATATTGAATTTTATCAAACGGTGAAAGTGGTGTGTTGGTATGAATAAGTAAAAGTCGTCGGGGCAGCCTAAAGTCGGTATCAGCCAATCAGCGAGGGAGTCTATCCCCTTTCCACTAACGCTAGACCAAGGAGATTATTTTAGGGTCTGAGGTGGAGCGCCACACCTACTATCAGCTCCTTACTTTACCGCACAGATCCCTGTGCTACTCATACGCTGAGTTGGCGAGGACCGGTATCGAACTAGGAACCTTGTGATTTCTAGCCGAACGCTCTACCGACTGAGCTAACCCGGAAACTAGATCTTGTACTAGCAGCATTATTCGAGGAAACAGGATCAATAATTTCAATATTTAAAACAGAAAAGCTTGTCATATTAAACGAAACAAATAAAATATTATTACTAGAATTCAAATTGAAAATGTGTCCCATCACCACCGACACATCTAATAAGTTAGCTATAACAGTGATAACATTTTAAAAGATTAAAATCTATTTCCTCAAACGAAGGCAAAGTTTTGAAGAAAGATATTTTGTGTAGTAATTATGTATGTTAATTTGTAACTTTTGCAATTTGGGAGACGTTAGAGTTCGAAAATCGACCTACCCTAATATACAGTGGTACCTTGACTTACGAATGTCCCAACTTACGAGGTTTTAGAGTTACGACCTGTCACTCGATCGATTTTTTGCTTTGCGTTGTGAGCTGAAATTTGACGTACGAAAGGAGCTTCAAATACGCTTATGTTAATAAGTTCACCAATTTAAGTTTCCAAATTTATTACGCAAAAGAAAATATTATTTATATAAAAGATAAACATTGAAACATATTACAGCACATAATTCATTACATCCTATTTATTATGTTTTATACAATACACTGCTATTTTTCTTATTTAAAAAACGTAATAAAAAATAGGGTGTTTTGGACAATGTTTGGAACGAATTAATGGCATTACAGTTTATTTCAATGCGGAAAATTGATTTGATATTCGAGGAAATATATATATATATATATATATATATATATATATATATATATATTCAATATCGATGATATAGTTTATGCTACATTTATGAATAGTATATGGATATATATATGGATATATAAGGGGCCGGGTTAGCTCAGTCGGTAGAGCGTTCGGCTAGAAATCACAAGGTTCCTAGTTCGATACCGGTCCTCGCCAACTCAGCGTATGAGTAGCACAGGGATCTGTGCGGTAAAGTAAGGAGCTGATGGTAGGTGTGGCGCTCCACCTCAGATGCTAAAAAACAATTTCCTTGGTCTAGCGCTATTGAAAAGGGAATAGACTCCCTCGCTTACTGGCTGATACAGACTTTAGGCCGCCCCGCCGACTTTACTTTATATATATATATATATATATTTATACCAACTCCTTCGCATAAATAGAATCTGAAACAGGGTCAGTTTCTTAAGCAGAGTTTAACAGATTTGAATTCAGTTGTTGTTTTTTTGTTGCCTAACCAAATTCAAAGAACACAGTCTGTTCTATAATTTACCCATAGCTGAAGGGAGAATAGTTGAATGAAATATACGTCCCACTGTGGTATAATGGTTAAACTAGTGCCACAGGTCCATTACGACAGAATAGCGAGTTCGATTTTCGCTGGATGCCCAATTACACACAGAAAAAATCTCCACGTTAAAAAAACCTTTTGTTGATCCGGCCTGGTGAGAGGCCAAGAAAACAACAAAAACAAACAAACAAACAAACAAACAAATATATATATATATATATATATATATATATATATATATATATATATATATAGAGAGAGAGAGAGAGAGAGAGAGAGAGAGAGAGAGAGAGATCTAAATGATTTTAATGCCATCCATTGACGAAAACAGAATAAACACTTTGTACAATCCTATATACAACATATTGTACATGTGTTTGGATGTTAATAGTTGTAAAGAGGTGATCTTGTAAAATTGGCATCTCCTGGTTCTGTTATGTTTATTAAGATCGGCATTCTGTATACTTTGTTTCTTATAAACTCAATTACGACTGCCTCCGATGATTAAACTTGCGACGGTAGCTGTAATTGTTGTAGAGTAAAGCTTCTCTGTTTGCACCTTTCACCTATCAGACACGATACTGGTTTTCTTCTCACAGAAATAATCCTTGTCTCCTCCTACGTAATGTTCTGTTAACTCGTAAGCACAGGTAAGTTTATTAAGTCGAATACTTTATCGGGTGGTGTAATATTTGGCAAGCTAGAAAATCATATCTAGTGTTATTTATGCTCAGAGGTTAGAGAAACACGTTCATATTTACACATATATACTGACCCCTCCACATGAGCAGGATGTGGCACAAGGTCAATTTCTTAAGCGGATTTTTTCCTTTTCCTAGACTGGTTGCATAGTTGGATTCATACTGTTCCCAAGGGTAGTAGCGCTATGTGAAATGCAAACAGCCTCGTCCAAGATTTGAACTCTTCTTGCCGTGTCCATTTCCTACGACGTTAACCATTACAACACGCATCTACTTTATCTACATATTTACATTTTTTTGTGTAGTTGCTACTTAAGAATTTTGAATTCTTACCAGGTGCATCAACAGTGAGTTTGAGTCTTACTGGGTACCTGTCATATAGTACCTAAATAATGATAATGGAATTGTCTGTTTTTCCTATAAATAATGTCTGACGAAACTTCGGAAGAGAAAAACAGCGAGATCTCATTTGTTAATTCAACCTAGCAATTAATAATTCTGTTCACCTTATATCTTTGCTTAGTAAACCCTTTTCCCTATCCTCTATACTCGTTGTGTGTATTCATATTAGTTCTCAATAAACTCTGATACTCGAGTTACAACAGTACAATCTTAATTTAACTCACTGCTTTTTTCTCTTTCTTTTTTCCTTTTTTTCATCTTTTCATCATATTCAATCAAGATAGATTAGCGTTACCGCTTCTGCGCGCTCACCCCATTTCTCTATCTTTCCCCTCCTCTCTTTCGTTCTTTCTTTCTTCCTTATTAGATTTCTCTGTGTATAATGTCCTTTTTCCTTCCTTCCTTCCTTCTTCTTCTTCTTCTTCTTCTTCTTCTTCTTCTTCTTCTTCTTCTTCTTCCGACCTGGTGACACATCTAAGTAAAACTTAGTTAATAACTACTTTAACTAACCTTTACTGACTCTAATACCAGGCGAAAGGCGAGGGATACTAAAACAAATCAGTATGATTATACATTTGAATTCTTACCGGGTGCATGACATAAGTTTTTGATTTAAATTTAAATTTGAAACAATTTTTAAAATTTGCGACGAAAATTTTAAAAAGGAATTATTCCTTTCTTGGTTGGATCGAGATTTTTTTTTTTTCACCGCCTTTTAGAATTTCTTCATTTCACCTGTCAAATCAGATAACAAATCTCGTATTATCTTCTTCTTCTTCTTCTTCTTCTTCTTCTTCTTCTTCTTCTTCTTCTTCTTCTTCCCTGCATTCTCTTTCCTTTCTTCTTCTTCTTCTTCTTGTTCCTCTTTTTGTTGTTCTTGTTCTTGTTCTTCTCTGCATTCTCTTTTCTTCTTCTTCTTCTTCTTTCTTCTTCTTCTTCTTCTTCTTCTTCTTCTTCTTCCCTGCATTCTCTTTCCTTTCTTCTTCTTCTTCTTCTTGTTCCTCTTTTTTGTTGTTCTTGTTTTTGTTCTTCTCTACATTCTCTTTCTTCTTCTTCTTCTTCTTCTTCCCTGCATTCTCTTTCCTTTCTTCTTCTTCTTCTTCTTGTTCATCTTTTTGTTGTTCTTGTTCTTGTTCTTCTCTGCATTCTCTTTCCTTCTTGTTCTTGTTCTTGTTCTTCTTGTTCTTCTTCTCTGAAATTCCCAGCATCTTTTCCTGGGGAAAAATACCTCATACCCCTTCACATCTGACAAAACCCAAATCGCTAATGTGGTTCCAACGAATACTTATCTTATTTAGGGTTATGTCTCCCACACGACACGTGTGTGACTCTTTCTTGCCCATCTGCAAACTATTTCTTTTCCGGTTGATTTTTTGAGAGCTATTTTTCAAGGAAAGAAATCCGAGCAGAAGGAAGTGATCTGTAACTTCGCACAAACCATCATTCTTTGCTAGTATAAAAAGGTTATCATGGAACTCCATTAAAATGATCGTTTTGAATTTTACGACTCAGTTATAGATTTATCATTTATACTAGCAGGACCTGTGGATATACCACAGTATGATACTTTAATTATTACAACATTTGGTATGTTTACTTGAGAGACTGCGAAATAGTTCAATATGTAAAAAGTATAATAATCTTGATTTAACTCACTGCTTTTTTCTCTTTCTTTTTTCCTTTTTTTCATCTTTTCATCATATTCAATCAAGATAGATTAGCGTTACCGCTTCTGCGCGCTCACCCCATTTCTCTATCTTTCCCCTCCTCTCTTTCGTTCTTTCTTTCTTCCTTATTAGATTTCTCTGTGTATAATGTCCTTTTTCCTTCCTTCCTTTTTTATAATAAAAAGGGAATGGTCCATTATTTAGCTGAGGTGACGGCACTAATAAGAAATAAGAATTCGGCGGATAAGCAACTCCAGATAATCAGGATTTACAATTTTGTGTTTCATCTTGGAGGATTTTGAGAGTTTCATTTTTAACCAGAGAGTGTTGCAAGATGATAACAGCCGTACAATTAATGATCACTGACAATCCCTTTCTTTCTCATTTTCAATAAATTTATATTGTAAAATCATTAACAGTACTTACCCGTATTATATACAGCTTTTAAGATGGTTACTGATATTCAAAAGTACTAAAGTTGGCGTAGTGGCCTATTGTCGGTATCAGCCGGACAGCGAGGGAGTCCATACACTTTTCGCTAGCGCTATCCTAGGGAGATTGTTTTCCTGATGGTGAGCGCCACACCTAGCATCAGCTTCCCACTTTACCACACAAATAAGATTACCCAAGCTGTGCTACTCACGCGCTGAGTTGGCAAGGGACGGAACCTGGAACCTCGCAATTCCTTGGCGGGTATTCTACTGAGCTAAATTGGACTCTTTCTTTGGTATCTTTGTTTAATAGCATATCAACCATCTGGGGGTATTTAATGCTAAAGCCATCCCTGTGAAAGAAGAGTAGTGGCACTATTTAACCCATAGCTGAGGGGATAAGGGGAATCATACCTTTCTCATGGGCATTTGACCGAAGGTGAACATAAAGGAGTTCAGTCGGTAGAGCTTTCGGCTAGAAACCACATGGTTCCTAGTTCGATTCCGGTCCTCGCCAACTCAGCGTATGAGTAGCACATGGATCTGTGCGGTAAAGTAAGGAGCTGATGGTAGGTGTGGCGCTCCACCTCAGATGCCAAAAAACAATCTCCTTGGTTTAGCGCTATTGAAAAGGGGATAGACTCCCTCGCTGACTGGCTGATACCGACTTTAGGCCGCCCCGACGACTTTACTTACAATGTCACAGTCCAGTATGTTAACTAATACGTCACTGGGACTCCACCTTCATAAAATGGATAACATGAACAATCCGAATAAAAATAAAAATGTTACATGAAAAAATTAAGCAATACTCAACAAAACTCCGCTTTCTTTTTTTTTTTATTAATTATTATAAACTCATTGCACATTCGGTTTTCCGGTTAACGCCGGGGGTCCAGCGAGCTTCGGCCGCTGGACTTGTCGAGAGTTTAATAATAGCGTCGATCCAAGGGGGCTATCACCCAGGCAACGACACAATTTTTGTTCTTTCCCACCCATGAGCTTCGGCTTTGTGGTGGGCCACGTTAAAACGAGGCCTTGTTCCCAGTCCATACAAGTGGGGTATGCGACAAATATACTCAACAAAACTCCTCTGAAATTTTTAACAGAATATTTTCAATCAATCAATCCTTTAAGATTATATTTGAAAGGTTTGATTGATTGATTGATTGATTTTAAAGACATGCCAACCGGTCTAGAGTTATTTTATTCCAGAGGTTACTGAATCGCATTCATTGTATGTTCATATTTACATATATGCGTAGTTGTATCTTAAGAGTTTTTTTACAGGTTCAATCAAATATGAATAATTTTTAAACATATCTATTTGACTCATGGATGGAACCCATAACAGGTACAACCACTCCTAGTCAGAGTAATGGTAATGTAGGAGTACTCCACACTCCCCAGATCACCAAAACTGGAGCCTAATCATGAGATGCAGTTTAGTGTCATACCCAGGACACTGGGTTGGGAGAGGTGAACAGATAGTGAAATTTGAAATACCCCATAATACAGGTAAAAATACCAAGAAAATTTGGTACAGCTGCGGGGGATATTTGGTAGGCAAAGAGTTAAGTAATGAATTAATGATTTATTTGCGTTTAGTTCTGTTAGGTGGTCAGACCGGGGGGGGGGAAGAAACGACAAAAAGAAAGTATAAGACAAAGTGTTAAATATCTGTTGTTCATTTTCTCCACGCAAATACCTTAAAATACCTTTTGCTAATGATATTGATTTATTTAAAATTTTATCTTTTTATTCGTTTCTAATTTTTTAAATTCTTTATTGTAGTTCAGTTTATTTTTAAAGCCGAATCCTACTCAATGAACTCTTGTGGTTTGTTTTACTTTTTTCCGAAAACAAAACATAAAACACCCATCCCACCCCCCAAAAAACAACTTATATTGATTGGGTCGACCATGTTTATTTGTATATGAGAGATGGTGGATAGAAAATATTTCAGTAACAAAAAGAGCAGTTTAAGCCAGGGTTGCCAATTTAGATTTGTGAATTGGGCTAATTTTGAAAGTCCTGCGCTACTCTTTGGTTGGTTGGTTGGTTGGTTGGTTTGTTGATTGGTTGGTTGGCTGGTTGGTTGGTCGGTTGGTTGGTTGGATTTTACAACATGATAACCTTGTTAGATTATTTTATGCCGAAGACATTTTGTTTTATTCATTCTTAATGGGTATTGAACACTGTTTAAACTCAATTTTAATTCAATATTTAAAACACGTTCTTTAAACTCATTTTTAAAAATTTAACCCATAGATGAGACCCTAACATGTACTACCAGTCCGGGTCAGAATTAACCGGGTAGTAATGGCAATGAAGGGGTACTCCATACTTCTGAGAGCTCCAAAATTTGAACTTCATTAAACGTAGTTTAATCTTCTTTTTGGGATATGTAAAGTGTCTGGAAGTGTTGTGACAGGGGACGTTTTGTTGAGGTGCCATCGCTAGCAGGTAGACTTGTATATTTGCATATACCAATTCCATTTTACAGGATACTTTTAAAATAAGCTGGGCGAATTTCTGTCAATGATTGATTATACGAGTTTACTGGCTGGAAAGTTCACATGATGGCATCATATCTACTGTTGCTCAGCAACCATGATTAAAGAGGTGAGTAGATCGCAAGGGGAACTATATTGAAAAATAAACTTCATTTGTTCACATTTCACAAGAGTATCTTGGTCAGCCTGGGATCTTTTCACTTGACCCTCACATATATATTTACCAACCTCTTCGTACGAGTAGGATGTAACACAAAGTAATTTTCTTAAGCGAAGTTTAACAGGTTTGAATTCAGAGTTTTCCTTTTCCTAGACTCGTTGCCTAACCAAGGTTAAAGAGCCCAATCTGCCTTACTATCTATTCATAGCTGGAGGAAGTTAGATCCATACATTTTCCAAAGAAATTAGCGCTATGTGAAATGCAAACAGCCTCCTCCAGGATTTGAATTCTTTTCATCCATCTCCTATGACAGTATCAATTATATCACGCGCCTCGTTCATCATCACCATCAAGGCGTACCGACAGCATCTATGCCTTTGACTTCTTTCTTTCTTTCTTTCTTTCTTCTCTCTCTCTCTCTCTCTCTCTCTCTCTATCTATCTATCTATCTATCTCTAATCTCTCTCTCTCTCTCTCTCTCTATATTATATATATATATATATATATATATATATATATGTAAACAACTCTAGCTATTTTCAGCCGACAGTGTATTTGGGAGAATATGTGCATTTAATTTTAGTCAGACCTAATTTTTTTTAAAGTTAATTCATTTATGGTTAATTAGGCGGGATTTAACTACTTAAATGTAAGGCTAAACAAATATATTCAGAGATTGATTTTTCTCGATTTGTTGAGCCTTACATTTAAGTAGTTAAATCCCGCCTAATTAACCATAAATGAATTAACTTTTAAAAAAAATTAGGTCTGACTAAAATTAAATGCACATATTCTCCCATATATATATATATATATATATATATATATATATATATTAAGTCTTCACGACAGCATCCAGTGTCCGCTCAGAGTTTATGAATGTAGGGTTTTGCTGGCCGTCAAGCAATTGTGTGTTCCTGTGTAGGAGTTCATATATATGCTTATAATGTAATTACGATTTGAAGACACAAATATACATATTGGTGAGCTATCCGTATTGACTTGACTTATCCGATAACCTGGATTAGTCATGTAGCATGACTGGGCATGAATAGCTGGGTGGGGCCCATCACCAGGCCTGATTTTAATTCACAGTTTTCCTTTTCTTAGACCAGTTGCCTTACCATTATTGAACTGACAGTTTATCGCCTATGCGATTTTCAAACCAAGTTTACAAATTGCATAGGCGAGAAACTCAGTTGCCAAGCGCCGTTAACTTTATCTTCGCTACCATAACTTATATATATTGTTCATTTACCTGTATTTTTATGTTTCCTTAATATTTCGGGATTAAAATCTCATCCACAGAAGATCTCGGAGTCGGTGTGGAGGAAGTAACTTTTGTTTTTCTGTAGTTACTACTTCCCACACTAACTCTGAGATCTTCTGAGGGTTGGATTTTAATCCCGAAATATTAAGGAAATATCTTTTTTAAATTCAGGTAAATGAACAACATACTTGTTACTTTTTCTTCCTTCACAATGTGATAAGCCTTCAAAATCAATCTACAAAACAACCCAATACACACACACACACACACACACACACACACACATATATATATATATATATAATATATATATATTATATATATATACGAATGTTGGAATTGTAAGGGTGGAAAGCGACAATCTTTGCCTATGAATTTTTTACTACTTTACGAGATACCACACTGTCAAGAATTACAGCTATTCCTAATTGGATAAAAAAAAATAAAAAAATAAAAGACCCACGAGCACAAGACAGGAAATGTACTCGTTTTATAAAGAAAATGTTTTTATTGTTCCAGCATCAGTTAATAATATCTTCATTGATTATCATAACATTTTATGATTATTTAAAAGTTGTTTTTTTTACATTCTTTTAAACACTTTTCGTTTTGCTGCTCCTTAGTGAGTGCCTCACATTGCTGGCCTTGTCCCAAACTATACTAAGCTTAGTAGTGAGTTTCATACTACAGAGTCGTGGGTTTAATCCTACATGGTGCTCTATATGTCTGGCCTTGTGCCAAACTATACTAATCTCAATAAATTTTTAATCATTCAGGTCACTATTTTTAACAATTCAGACCTATCAATCCTAACAGTCATAAAAGTGTCAAAGAAAATCAAATAAAAGACAGGTATGTAAGCCGGTTAGATCAGTCAGTAGAACATTCGCCAAGGAATCGGAAGGTTCCGGGTTCGATACCGGTCTTCGCTAACTCTTGAGTAGTACAGTTTGAGCAATCTTATCTGTGTGCTAAAGCTTCTGGGAGCTGGTGGTAGGTGCGGCGCTCCACTCCAGCAAAACAATCTTCCTGGTTTAGCACAAGCGAAAAGTACTACTCTCGTATACATATTTACTAAACCTTCCGCGCGAGTAGGATTTAACACAAGGTCATTTTCTTAAGCGGAGTTTAACAGGTTTGAATTCAGCGTTTTCCTTCTCCTAGACTGGTTACCCCATCAAGGTTCGGCTGATATCGGCAATAGGTCTCTTCGCTGACAGATGTAAGCCAGCACTCTCTCACACCTAAATCTGGAAGATTGTCGTGACATAAGGTTTGAATTCAGCGTTTTCCTTCTCCTAGACTGGTTACCCCATCAAGGTTCGGCTGATATCGGCAATAGGTCTCTTCGCTGACAGATGTAAGCCAGCACTCTCTCACACCTAAATCTGGAAGATTGTCGTGACATAAGGTTTGAATTCAGCGTTTTCCTTCTCCTAGACTGGTTAACCCATCAAGGTTCGGCTGATATCGGCAATAGGTCTCTTCGCTGACAGATGGAAGCCAGCACTCTCTCACGCCTAAATCTGGAAGATTGTCGTGACATAATCTTTTTATGACTGGCCTTATGCCGTACGAAATAGTTAAAAGATTGTTTACTGGTAAGGCATGAGTGAAATTGTAGAAAATGTTGTGTCACATGTTACGGAATTGAGATGAAGAGTAAAAAAAATAAAATAAATAAATAAAATGATGATATTCAGCTTTGTGTAACGAAAGTCATGTGAAGGGATTTTGAACAACATGGCAAATAAAAACTGGTCGTCACTGTCAAATGATGACAGTTTGGTAGTCGCACTATACGCGGCGAAAGAACGGGGGGGGCGAGAAAAGTCGGGAAAAAAATGGGTCGTTAAGAGTCACGAGCTCGATGAGGAACGGAGAGAAAAATATAGGGCAATCAAAGGATTTAACCGCATTTTGATGTGGACGTTTCCCATGATCTATCCGACCATCCGGGAAGCTATGTTGAGCAGTTCCTCCTTCCAAGTGTTGGATCATCTTATCTCCTTTCTTTTCCTTTCCTTTCCTTGCCTGTAGGATAACAATCCGAGGAAGAAGGTGCGAAAAATAATTATTTTTCTCTTAGCATGTTGTAGAGAGAAGACATCGATTTTCATCCGTCCTTTCCTTTGACCACTCCCCCCCCCCTGCACACACACACATCGTTTCCACCGTTGGCAAATACGCAAGTCGGGCACATACCGAAATATCTTGTCCGTGAGACACAATGCCAAAATCTTTCATTAAATACAGACATATCTTATAAAATCTGTCGCGACCGAAATAACCAAGGAAACATTACCCAATTGGTAAATGGGTCGTATTTTATTCATTCTACACACACACACACATACACACACACTCACTCACGCACATACACATACACACACACTCACACACACACACACACACTCACACACACACACACACAAACGTACATGTACATGCTCACACACACATGTATGCAAATGCACACATACACACACATATGTACACACACATTCACACACACACTCATAGACACACTTGCACACTCACAAACACACATGCACATACACATACATGCACACACACATATATATACACTCACACATACATACAAATGCACATGCATATACACACATACGCACATGCACACACATATATAAATATATATGTACACATACATGCATACACATGCACACACATGCAAATACACACATGCACAAACATACACATGCATATATATATGCACATACACACATGCACACACATATATACACCCATCCGTGCACACACGCATACATGCACATGCATATACGCACATACATATATGCACACACACACAGATATACACACACAAGCACACATGCCCATGTACACATACATGCATGCACATACACACATATTCAGATCCACACATACACACACATACACACGCACGCACACGCTCATGTACACACATACACGTATACTCACACACACACACACACACACACACACACATACACACACACGCATCGATTTTGCATCTTTATTCATGTTTAATTTCTAAGAAAATTGCTAATTATGAATATCATCTCAGCTTTGTTGCAGGGAGCCTTGTGTTCATGGTGCTAACAAATTTCTTAACTCCAGAATTCTTACTGCCTTTTCTCTCGGGGCGATGGTGGTTAATAGGCGAGTTAATTGTGATGTTGATTTTGATGTAGTTTATAATAAAGATATGTCACGCTGAACACCATAAGCCTGATATTTCAGGTTCAGCTCAACTATGGGTTAAATAGTTTCAGTACTGTTCAAGAATGGTTTTGGCATTAAATAACTAACAAAGAACTCTGCTTCAGGGAGATTATATCAGATACTAAGCCTTAATATAGCAACCATTTTAATGGGATGATGAACTAGCATTAAACAAAGATATCTGTCTTCTGGAACAAATTTTTAATGTATTTTGTGTTTAATTTTTTTTTGTTTTTGTTTTTTTTTTTTGTGAATTTTGTAAGTTCAGGTCAAAGGTATTAAATAGATTATCAATAAAAGAGTTGTGGTAGTAAGCAAACAAACACGGTCGGACTTGCAGAAGCTTTATTCTACATAGAATACAGTGGTGGATTTTTGACCAGTTTATATAGTAATTAGAAGGGGAGGGGAGGTAACTCAGTTACCTATTACAAGAGTCGATGCCTGATTACTAATCTGACCTATTATTGAACGCAAATAATGGAATACGAAATAAAATAAGGCTAAATTGGATGGAAGCGCGTGGTGTAATGACTAGAGTCGTGGAAAATGGACTCGTCAGCCCGAGTTCAAATCCTAGACGAGGCTGTTTACATTTCACATAGCGATAATACCCATGGGAAAGGTATGCATCAACCTGATCTCCCTCCAGCTATGGGTAAATAGCATGGCAGACTGGGCTTTTTTAACCTTGGTTAGGCAACCGGTCTAGGAGAAAGAAAAATCTAAATTCAAACCTGTTAAACTCCACTAAAAAATTGACCTTGTGTCACATCCTGCTCGTACAGAGGGGTTGGTAAATATGTACAAGGCTAAATTGGGCTCAGTCCATTGTTTCACGACTAAAAAACCTTGCGTATATATATATATATATATATATATATATATATATATATAATCTCACAAACAGACAAATAATATTTGAATTTATGAAAACAAATATCTTGTTGGAATATGGTTTCTGAATGTCTGAGATTTTAAACGATGTTTTTTCTTGTTTTTAAATGATGTCTTTCGGGCTTTTCTTTGTGTGTGTGGGGGGGGGGATAATTTAAAAAAAGTTTTTCTTTTCTTTTTTTGAGGGGTAAGAGGCGCTCAAAGCAGTCTTGATTGATGAGAAGAGAGCCCCTTAGATTTGAATAAGGTACATATAAGTGTATGTATGAGGGCATGTGTGTTTGTGCGTGTATTTGTGTGTCTGTGTGTGTGCGTGCGTGTGTGTGTGTATATGTGTGTGTGTGCTTGCTTGCATGCATGTGTGTGTGTCTGTGTGTGTGTGTGTGTGTGTGTGTGTGTGTGTGTGTGCGTGTGTTTGATTTAATTTGGCTTCTTTGTTAAATGGCACATCAATCATCGTGGATTCTTTATTACCAAAGCCATCTCTGCAGAAGAACAATAGTGGGTGTATTTAACCCATAGTTTAGAGAATGAGAGGTTCATGCCTTTCCAAGAGTAGTTACATTTACAAAGCCCTCCATACGAGTTGGATGCAACACAAGGTCATTTTTAAGCTGAGTTTAACAGATTTGAATTCAGAGTTTTATTCTCTTACAGGGACCGCCATACCAGGGTTAAAGAGCCTAGTCTGCTCTACTATTTACCAATAGCTGGAAGGAGAATAGTTGGATTCGTACCTTTCCCAAGGGTATTAGCACTATGGGAAATACAATCAGCCGCGTCCAGGATTTGAACTCATCTCCCCGTGTCCAGTTCCTATGACGGTACCCATTGCACCACGCGCCTCTAGGGTCTAGGTTTTGTTCAAAGTCAAGGAAAGAGTCACTGGCAAAAATAAGTTTGTGAACTAAGAGGTTAGACTTGACGACCGACAGTAAAGGGTTAAATACTTCTGCAAGCAGATGCTTTGTAACTCTAGAAGACACAAACTGAATACCAGTGCCGAAGTCAAACGTGCTTAGTACAAACAATCTACTACTCTCTTAAGTTACCTTAAAATGCCGTAATGAAATATCCGAGGCCTTGCGCACTAAACTTTATTACGATGATAAAGAAAGAGCCACTTAAGATGGATAGTAATGAGAGAGAGAGAGGGGGGACAGAGAGAGAGAGAGAGAGTAAGGGAACTGCGCAAGGGATTATGGGTAGTTTGAGGTGTAACTAATCAGAAAGGGTGGATCTTTGGAGAGGTTTACGTTGACGACTGGAGCGTCACACTTAGCGAAAAACTAAAACGGTTTACAAATCCAAAGTCGGATTAAATGTCAGTGGGAGTTTTATTCTCGTCAATGTACCGAAAAAATGTTTCAGCAATTAAAACTTTTTTTTAAGGTTCTACACGTTTATTTTGGCAAACAGTTTGACAGCAGGTTTACCCAAAAAAGAATGATCAAACGTACCGATATCACAGCCTAAAATGTACCAAATATGTAAAAAAAAAAAAAAAAAAAAAAAAAAAAAATAGATAGATAAATAAATAAATAAATAAATAAAAACCATAAAATATAGGACCAGCAGAATGAAAATGAATTTATCATACGCCATATTATTTTAGCCATTGTTGAATTTATCAACTACTAAAATTCTCTCTCTCTCTCTCTCTCTCTCTCTCTATATATATATATATATATATATATATATATATATATATATATATGTGTGTGTATGTGTATGTGTGTGTGTTTATGAAGCCGGGGTTTATATATATATATATATATATATATATATATATATATATATATATATATATCCACAGACACCATATTTCGACGTATCACGTCTCCTCAGTGTGGCTATACTTTACCAGCTACCTTCGGTCAGGATAGAAACCCGACTGATTTTCCTTCAGTCCGGCGTCTAAACCACTTGGCCATCAGCCACCTGCAGGGAAGGGGTAGATTTTAACTGTTAAATACATACATAGGTATATATGTTAAAGCCGTTAGAGAGCTCACATCCGGTTTATATGAGAGCCTTGCCATCTTTTAGCTTAATTTACGACTGACAATCAAATTTTTACCCTAGTGAGCTCAACCAACAAGGTGTTGGGAGCATATATATATTTTTGTCATCCACAGACACCGTGTTTCGACGTATCACATCTCCTTAATGTAGCTAGACTTTGCAAGCTATCTATCTATCTATCTATATATATATATATATATATATATATATATATATATATATATATATATAAGATCAAAACAAAAAAGAAAAAAACTACAAAACTTACTTCAATATACATGTGAGAGGGGGACTTACTTTTTAAATGTATTATTTTGAACATTCAGACTGTTGTCTCTATAGTTGTCTTTATAGTGAAATGCTCATACATTTCTGCCGATGTACCATCTGGCCTTCTTCAGATGTTCCTTGTGATCCATTGAGGCAGACTGCTCTCACTCCGCTACAAGTGCCAAGACTTTGTCTATCCGAGCATAGCAATAATTCAACTTAGGAAATCATTTTGAATAAATCAAGTTGAATCATTGCTATTGCTATGATAGAAAATGTCTAGACACTTGTAGCGGAGTGACAGCAGTCTATTCCCAATGGATTACAAGAGGCACCTGAAGAAGGTCAGACTGTACAACGTCCGAAATGTTGCGTATGTATATTTCACTATAAAAATGAAGAAAACTGCCCGAAAAAAAAATAACAACGAAAAATATTTATAAGTCCAAAAATTCAAATACAAGTCTTGGCGTCTAACTATATTTTAAGCTCATCTAAACATTTTTTACGTTTTACTTACATTTCCTATTCATGTTTATGTCCATATCTTTATATATATATATATATATATAATATATATATATATATATATATATATATATATAATATATATAAGTCAAGCTATTTAAAATGAGTATTATTTGGATTATTCAGACTATAGTCCTCATCTTTATTGTTAGCTATACAACGTTTCGGTCGATGTGCACTCCGGCCTTCTGCAGGTACAATAGTCCGAATAATCCAAATAATACTAATTATTAAGCCTCATCTAAAAAAAATTCAGAGAAATAGTATTCAAAATGATTTCTCAAGTTAAATTATGCTATGCTCGGATAAAAAACGTTTTGACACTTGTAGTGGATTGAGAGCCATCTACCCTAAATGAATTACAAGGAACACCTGAAAAAGGCCGGAGAGTATAACGGCCGAAACGTTGCGTATGTATATTGAACAATAAAGATCAGAACTAAAATCCGAAAGACCCAAAAAATAATTATTCACTTCAAAAGCTCTGACAGACAATCTTCTTGCTTTTGTTATTTTTAGGGGGGTGTCGTTTTTTAAGGGTTTTCTTCTATTTTTTTTAACAACAGCTTCTAACTCTTATTTTTATTTTTATCTACTTAAGCTGTAATTAACTCCTGATGAAGCCCCCCTCTTTCAACCCCTCCTCCTCATCCTTTCCCTGCCTCCCACTCTTATCTGTGTTTCTTTATTTTACAGTTTTATGTTCACATAATCTAAGACTAATTTGACCTCTCTGTCACAGTTTGATATATATATATATATATATATATATATATATATATACCTTATCTGCTTTAACATTTCCTACGTACGTTTCAATTATAAATCTATTATTTTATATCTCTTTCTCAAGCTGAAAGTCTGTGAAGAATTTTTACTCCAACCACGCAGGTTAACTCCATTGCCCGGAGAGATAAGACAAAAACAAAAAAAAAAGAAAAGATATCAGTATCTTCTCTGACAATTTTATTTACGCGTTGCCTCTTTACAACTAAATAGAAATTAGAGAGTTTGTTTTTTTCTATTTCTCTTATTTTCTAGATTCTCCTTTCCAATCTCAGTGCAAATCAGTTCACTACTACACATCTATGAGATCCGTCTAGAAAGCAATGAGACTGGTCTTTATTTCATTTTATATTTCAGATTGGCAACCCTTATAGAAAACCAATAAATCATTTTTTTTTTTTTTTTTTTTACTTTTCAGGGTGGTAGCAGCCGGGGTGGGGTAAATTTTTTTTACCACTTATAATATTTTAACAGGGTTTTATTTGAATAAGTAAAAATAAAAGCTCCCAAACCACAAAAAAGTTCCCTTGAAAAATTATGGTTAGAATGAATGAAAAATTTAACTCTTTGAGGATGGATGACGACTAAACACGCTTACGCTCATGGGCCTAGATGACGTGTTAACACAAATACTGACTAGCCTGCTTTTTGTGTCAAATAAAGTAAAAAGAAAAAGTAAAGTCGTCGGGGCGGCCTAATGTCGGTATCGGCCAGATAGCGATGGCGTCTATACCCTTTTCAATAGCGCTAGACCAAGGAGATTGTTTCGGTGTCTGAGGTGGAGCATCACACTTACCATCAGCTCCTCGCTTTACCACACAGATCCCTGTGCTACTCATACGCTAGGTTGACGAGAGCCGGTATCGAACCCGGAACCTTGTGGTTCCTAGTCGAACGCTCTATCGACTGAGCTAAATTGGCACTTGATTAAAATACTGTATTGAAAGAAATAAAACAAGAAAGGAAAAACTATCAAAGCAAGGTACAGACAACTTTAAATGTACTTGCCGCTAACCATGTTTGCGGCCTTTGATAACTCAACTTTGCCTACGTTAAGCCGCTCACCATGGCTCTCCAATCACTGCGATTCTGCCGAAAGTCGCTGACAGTAGCTCTCATTATAATTGAGCAAAAGGAGTCAGATTACAACAATAATATAACTTTATTTGAATAGAATGAGTTCTGAGGTGAATAGATAGTGAACTTTGAAATATCCCATCATACTGGTAAAACTAATTTGACTTCTCTGTCACGGTTTGCCGGGTTAGCTCAGTCGGTAGAGCGTTCGGCTAGAAACCACAAGGTTCCTAGTTCGATACCGGTCCTCACCAACTCAGCGTATGAGTAGCATATGGATCTGTGCGGTAAAATAAGGAGCTGATGGTAGATGTGGCGCTCCGCCTCAGATGCTAAAAACAATCTCCTTGGTCTAGCGCAAGTGAAAAGGGGTTAGACTCCCTCGCTGATACCGACTTTAGGCCGCCCCGTCGACTTTATATATATATATAACTTACTATTTGCCTACTTGAAACCGCTCAAGGTGGCTCTTCCATCACTGCGATTCTTCCGTATGCCACTGACAGCATCTCTCATTATAACTGAGCAGGACTCAGATTACAATAATAATAGGACTTTATTTGAATAGAATGAGTTCTGTGGTGAATAGATAGGGGACTTTGAAATATCCCATCATTCTGTTAAAAGTACCAAGAAAATTTGGTACAGCCGTCGGGGAAACTTGGTAGGCAAAGAGTTAAGGCCAAATTTTAATTTTTTTTTTCGACACCACAAGACATTCATCTCTGCCACGGCCGTGAAAACATTCAGTTTATATTACGAATATGAACACCAGATTCTGTATTAGATTTCAGTACAATTCGACAGAAACCTTTAACTATCTTGAAAACTAGACATTAAATGTACATGTATTATTTTGATTTTTCGGACAGTTGTCCTCATCTTTATAGAGAAATACATATACACAACGTTTGTCTCCCATGTACACCCGGCTTCTTCAGGTGCTCCTTGTAATCCATTGATAAAGACTGCTCTCACACCGCAACAAGTGCCAAGAATTTGCCTATCTGTGCATAGCAATGATTCATCTTGGAAAACCATTTTGAATGATTTGACTGTTGTGCAAACAGAGCGTAGAAAAATCTATGATGATCCCATTTAAATAAAGACATCATTGTTTTTGTATGCCTATCAGTTTGGGAAGCGTCACGATCATTTAAGAAATTATATTGCTTATTGACATTTCCTGTACATCAATTGAAAAGTTGTGTATGTGTATATCACAATAAAAATGAGGACGACAGTCCGAGAAATCAAACTTATACATATTATCAAGCCTCGGCTCAAAAATTCAGACAAACCAAATAGACAGTTGAAAACTGGTTGTAGTTTGAAATTTTTACACACACCTAATAGATACAAAAATATACTAACACATCGACATCTTTGTGGGTTACATGATGTTTTTGAAGCTTCAATTCCAGAAGTAGTCATATAAGATCTATTTTTTTTTTGTTTATCGAAAACACCCAATATCGGTATCAATGTCAGCCAGACAGCGAGGGAGTCTATCCCCTTTTCACTAACGCGACACACCTACTATCAGCTCCTCACTTTACCACACAGATCCCTGTGCTACTGATGCGCTGAGTTAGCGTGGGCCGGTATCGAACCAGGAACCTTGTGGTTCATAGGCAGACTCTCTACCGACTGAGCTAAACCGAAATTTTTTTCACTGACTGTTTTTGTTTTTGTTATTTTTTGTCCAATATCATAAAAACATCGATATCATAACAAACTGCATTTATAACGGGAACCCAACAGATCCACGGATCGTCTAGGTAGTTTTATTATTGTCACCACCAAGCAATTTTAGAATTCGTCACTGTCACTCCTTTGTCACTTTTGCATTTATCTATTCATTTTATTTATTCATTTATTTATTGAGTGTGGACAGAGCCGGGACTCGCCTTTTTTCTTTTTTTTTTTTTTTTTTTTTTTTTGCTATCATCTAATTTTTTCCTTCTTTATCTCTTTTTAAAAAAATATTCTACTTCTTTTCCTCTTTTTTCTTTTTTCTTTTTCCTTTGTCCCCCTCTTCTTTTCGTCGTCCTCATCATCAGAACTTGCATTTTTTTCATCCTCTTTTTTGCATCATCTAATTTTTCCCTTCTTTATCTCTTTTTAAAAAATATTTTACTTCTTTTCCTCTTTTTTCTTTTT
Organism: Doryteuthis pealeii; assembly: GCA_023376005.1. Taxonomy (NCBI): domain Eukaryota; kingdom Metazoa; phylum Mollusca; class Cephalopoda; order Myopsida; family Loliginidae; genus Doryteuthis; species Doryteuthis pealeii. The sequence continues at coordinate 73,754,607 of CM042143.1, forward strand.
TTTTTTCCTTTGTCCCCTCTTCTTTTCGTCGTCCTCATCATCAGAACTTGCATTTTTCATCTCTTTTTTGTATTATCTAATTTTTTTTCCTTTCTTTATCTCTCTTTTAAAAAAAATATTTTACTTCTTTTCCTCTTTTCTTTTTTTTTTCTGTCCCCCCCCCCCACAAGTCTTCTTTCCGTCGTCCTCATCATAGGACATTTTCCATTGCCAACATCTCGCAGACCTTCATCTTAACTTATACGAAAGTGACATATTTGACATTTTATGACTGAAAAATACTTAGGCAATTTTCAATGTAATTAATCGATAAGACGTTGGAGAGTGACAATCCCATTTGATGTCATCCGGTTAAAAAGGGAGGAAGATGGCGATGTGTCGTCTGCTAGTTACGTATCGACTTTGAAAAGGTCATCACAAAAGATGAAAAGGAGGACAAAATACAGAAACGAACGAACAAAAAAAAATGATGACTAACCCTTTATAATTTGGATTCGTCGCGAAATAATATCTTTCTGCTTGACCCATTTCTTTCAGCGTCCATATGGAAATGTGTTGTTCTTGTAGCAGAGATGCAGAATTTGCAAAAAGAATAAAGAAAGAATATTTCTCTTTTAAATTGGAAGAAAGGAAGGAAGAATAAAAAAAGAAAGAAAAGTGACGACTTGGTAGGCTGGTTGCTGATTTGTGTTTGAATGTTGGTATCTTTTCGAATCGATCCCAATCGCATTTCCAGATACAAGAATTCGCAGATATTATGCATGGTTTGCCTATGATGACTTTAGAGAGCAGAAGACAAAATGTCATTTATTAAAGCGTATATATATATATATATATATATATATATATATATATTTATTTTATTTTATATATATATATATATATATATATATATATATATATATATATAAAGATTTTATTTTTATTTTTATAGTGTGTTAGAAGCATTAATTAAAATGTAATAATATATTTTTGAAGGCAAAATAATGCAAATTTATGTTGAAAAACATTTATTTAAAAAAAAAAAGAAATTAAATAAATATGTTTTTCAACATAAATTTGCATTATTTTGCCTTCAAAAAAAAAAAAATACATATATATATATATATATATATATATATATATATATATATATATATATATATATATATAAGTTAGGATTTCGTGTACATGAAGACAACAGCGCTTGGTAACTGACAGTTTGTGATTTTCAAACGTAGTGGATATTTTGTTTGTGTTTTTCTTTACATACAGTGGTGTAGTGCATTCTGGGAAGGGTTGACTCGATTTATTTTGATTCAGTTTGGGCTGCACGCTGAGAATATTGATACCTAACCAAAAACAGCTGTACGGCCACTTAACTCCTCTCACGCAAATCATTCAAGTAAGACGAACAAGACTTGTTGTTTACTAGATGGAGAAGTAAGGACGACCTGTTCAGTGACGTTTTCCTGTTGACTTTTACACACACACACACACACACATATATATATATATATATATATTATATGTGTGTGTGTGTGTGTGTGTGTGTGTGTGTGTCGTTGTTTTGTAAGAAAATAACTTTTTTAAAAACTTAAGTAACTTATTTAGGGGTGATACTGTATATAAAATGACAAACGTCGTTTGATTTATAAATATATATATATATTTAGCAATGTTTTTAATACAAATATGAATTCCCAGTACCATTGATTAATCAACAATGCATTGTTTATGTATTACTTCACCCAAACTTTCAGCTATATTATGTATTCTGTCATAAAAGACCGATTCCCGCTAAAATTTAATGTGTTCCTCGATATTCTTAACTTGTTGAAAACGTTAACCAGCCATAGAACGTGTGCATATAGAAAAGCAAGTGAAAGTCTAAAGGTGACAGATTTTAGAAGATACGTTATATGTGAAAGGACTCCTCATATTCAAATATGATTGCTTGTTGCATTACATTTGCGACCAAATATCAGGCTATGTCACGCAACTAAATCACTGTTCGAATTCCTTTGAGAGAGAAATATCTTTTCCAATATAACATTCAAACTGCCAACTAGATCACTGCAGAGTTGTACATGTTCCAGTAATTTATAATAAAGAATTCTTGCTGAATCCCATCAGACATTAAATGACCCACAGAGGTTGATATGCCGTTAAACAAAACTTAAACTCAAACTCAATCAGACATCGAGAAATACATTCCTCCAGAATGTTCTGTTTAGGATGAGATGCTGAGGTCCTGAATATAGCCACAATGCTAAAGATTGTCCTGAATATAGCCACAATTTTGAAGGTTGTCCTGAATATAGACAGAATGTTGAAGGTTGCCCTGAATATAGCCACAATGCTAAAGATTGTCCTGAATATAGCCATAATATTGAAGATTGTCCTGAATATAGCCACAATGTTGAAGGCTGTCCTTAATATAGCCACAATGTTCTGTCCTGAATATAGCCATAATATTGAAGATTGGCCTGAATATAGCCACAATGTTGAAGGCTGTCCTTAATATAGCCATAATATTGAAGATTGTCATGAATACCCACTATGTTGAAGGCTGTCCTTGATATACCCACAATTCTGAAGGATGTCATGAATATAGCCGAATGTTGAAGGTTGTCATGAATACAGCCAGAATGTCGAAGGCTGTCGGGAATAAAGACAGAATGTTGAAGGCTGTCTTGTTTAGAGGGTAGCGAAGATATGAAGTCAATTGCGCATAGTAACTGATAGTTTCTCATCTATGCAATTTTCTAATTGTCTGAAATAATTTTATAATAGTCAAATGATGGTCTGTTGAGCTTTCCTTTCTTTCTGGAAAATATATTATATATATATATTATATATATATATATATATATATATATATATATATATATATTCTTCTTTCCTTCCTTTTTTTCTATTTTGTTTTGATTTTTCGTTCATTTTTCTGCTTTTCCATTTTTTTTTCATTTTTTTCTTTGTATTTTATAATTATTTCCTTTTATTTATTCAACCATTCAACATCTATTCCAAATTAATTCTTCTTTGTCTTTTTAATCAATTCTTATTGCTTCTACCATCTCTTCTTTCTTTTTTTTTTCACCGCCATTCAATGGATATGCACGCGTACATATGTGCACATAGACTTTTATTACATTCAAATGTAAGTTTGGGGGGAGGTCAGCCACAATTACGTCGAATTCCATCCGGTCTGACACGACCAAGCCAATAAATGGACATCATGTGAATCAAATTTCTAATAATATCTGAAGGAAATTAAAAACAGAGCCATAGTTTTCATGTTTGGCTGGTTGATTGGATTTTACGGCATGTCAATCATTGCTGGGTTATTTTATGCCGGAAACTTTTTTTTTTATTGATTCTTGATGTGTATTCTTTTTTTTTTTATCTATTTAAACTCAATTTATGTTCAAACACAATTTTTAAAAACCCATTCTTTCTATTTAGATCATAGATGAAACCCTAACAGATACTGGGAGTAATGGCGATGAAGGGGTACTCCACACTCTCGAGAGCTCCAGAATTGGAACTTCACCACTAGGTGCAGTTTAACGCCATACCCAGGACACTAATTCCCTTAGCCATCGCCTTCTAATACATATATGACAAAAAGGGTTGAGGTCAGGACAATCATATAGGTACTAGAGTTTGACATGACGAGCCGATTGATCAATGGGGGCCTCTCTGATCGCCTGTCTAGCTTAAGTAACGGCCAAAGGGAGGTGTTGCATGTCATGGACTGCTTAGCCACCAAGATTCCGTCCTTAAGCATCATGAATCGCCATTGAGGGGATTTTTATGCCTTATAGGGTACAGTCGGTGTATTCTACAGCCTCAGCCGACAAGGCGGTTCGTGTTTGGAACAATGTCATCTATACATATATAAAAGGCAGTTGTGTGTATGCATGTATGTGCGGAAGTAACTACAAAAATAAAACAATTAATGACAAAGTAAATACATATACACATTCACTATTACCAGAGCTTGCTTTTGGTGAAAAAATAATGAAGATTGTATTTATGCCTGGCAATATATTCAAAAATTAGGGTTTGAATGATAAGAGAAGGGAAAGTCATTTGTGGCGTTTGTGATTAAAATATAAGTCGGTTATTTAGAATCAAAACAATCAATGGATCTGCGAGACTAACTTTTTATTATCCCTTCTCTATCCAAGCAACGCATTTTACAGAGCATTTCCCGTTTTCCCAAATCTTCTAAAATCCTTTTCTGATTTTTTTTAATATGTATCATTAAATACGTCTCTGTGCATTCCGTGTTGAAATATAACCAGGAACATACTCAATTACACCCATCACTGAAGATGGCACTTCGGAGTTCCGAAAGTAATGAAGGATGAAAATCTTGGTGTACTAATCAACAGATTCCACCGTGATATTAAGAAATTGTCCCGAAAACTTGAAAGGATCGAAAAGAAACTCGTCAGACACGAGATGTCCGTTTTATTTAATAACGTATGCATTAAAGAAAAAAGTGCTTCCCAAACAACACACCACACACACTCTCTCTCTCTCTCTCTCTCTCTCTCTCTCTCTCTCTCTCTCTCTCTCTCTCTCTCACACACACACACACACACACAGATACACACACACACATAGATAGATAGATAGATAGATAGATAGATAATTTAATATTGTATGATATTATTTGTATATACTAATTAAATCATGGAATTTTCACGATTGCAGTTTGTATATCATATTATCTTTGACTAGTTCCTTATTACATAAACAGCGCTAATTTACCTTGCCTGAATGATAGTTATATAGCTTAGTTTACTTGAGCTAAAGACCGAAAATATAGGGCACCTAACTCACTAGTTTTGTATTCTTTGTTTTTGAGTGTGGTTTTTCATTAGACGATATTCTTTCTGCGAAAACTCGCAAAAGAACCAATATAAAAATGTCGTTTAAGGAAGATAAACATTTTCCAAGATTTATTTATTACGCTTTTGATAATCCATACTTTAGAACAAAAAGGGCGTGGCTAGTCAGTAATAAATCATAACATTGCCGATAAATAATGCGTGTTTTTTTTTTTTTGTATATGCCTAATATACAGACTAACCATGTACATGTTTCCAAATACGAGGCGTATCAAAAATACTCTGACTACTCCGTAGTGGCTAACGTACTGGACTGCGACATTGTAGTAACCGAGATCGAACTCCAGTCGCGCTATTATGTTGCTTTTGATTAATACATTTGGAAAAGATATGAATCCCCTCATCCACCCAGTTAAATGGGTTAAATAGTACCACAACTGTTCCTCTACATAGCTTTGATTACGGTCAAGTCACACTGAAAGCTCCGATTTCCGCTAAAACGCCGAATTTAAGCAGCGATGAGCCTGTTCAATACTTAATATGGTGACCACTTAAGCAACAGCAGGTACTGTAAGCAACCTGAGTCCTTTGTTCATCAAAATCACCTGATTCGGCATTAAATGATCCTAAAAGGGTTGATATGTCGTAAGACCAAGCAACCAGCCAAGAATGGCTTTGGCATTAAATAGCCCATGCAGGTTGATATGCTATTAATCAAAGAAACCAAACAAAACCACCCTGACTCTATATCGATACACTGTATATCCTCTTTGGGCTTCAGCACTCTCGCATGTATATGATTACACAGGTGCGCTATCCTACATTATTCCATGCCAAAGATAGTCCTGTTGGCTGGGCTGTAGAATACACCTCAACGGGGCCACCTGTTGGCCGCGGGTGGTGGCCGGTGATGCTTAACGATGGAATTCTGGTGACTGGGCTGTTCATGACACGCAAAACTCCATTTTGGCCCTTACGTTGGCTAGATGGGCGGTCGGAGAGGCACCCACCGATTAATGGGCTTGCCACATCAAGCCCTAGCACCTATATGATTGTCCCGACCGTGTTGATCTTATGGCAACCCCCTATATATGTGGGAGAAGACGGTGATTGAGGATCTTAGTATCCTGGTTATGACGTTAAACTGCATCTGGTGGTAAGGGTCGAATTCTGGAGATCTGAGGAATGTGGAGTCGATGAAATGAAAAATGTGTTTTAAAAATAAGTGTTAAAAAAATTGATAACCCGACAAGAATGAATAAAATAGAAACGTCTTCGACATGAAATAAGCTAAGGGTTGTCGTAAAATCCAACCAACCAACCAACCAACCAACCATCCAACCAATGAACCAACCTAAGAGCCAAAAGTTTCCAACTTCGATAACGGCCCTTGCCAAATCAGCGCATGAGTAGCACGGCTCCGCGCTGTGCTGTAAAGTGGGGAATCGATGGTAGGCGCGGCTCCCCACCTTAGATGCAAAAACAATCTCCTGGTCTAGCGATAATGAAAAGGTGATAGACTCCCTCGCTGTCCGGCTGATACCAACTATAGGCTATTCCGCCGACTTTTCTTATCATATCCATAAGTGCTTAGCAAATGCCGTTGACAAACAATCATACTCGATGATAGCGAACTGCTAACCCCTTACCTATCGGGTGACAAATGCGCAGTAAGAAAGCGGGTAATACACTCCAGGAAAACGGAGGTGGGTGGGTTTGTGTTGCTGTCTTATAGATCGCCAGGTGGACCAGATCGTTTTTTCACTGCACCAATTGCATGGATTTTCAGAGCGAGTTAATGCAGGATTGGTGGTGGAAGTAAGGATGCGTCAACAGCGAGTATACATGGGATTGGTCAGTAAGAGGTTAAAATTAGATATCCGTTACGGTCACGAGAGGAGCTGTCTGCATCCGTCTCATTCATGTATAGCGTTATAGTTTAACCACTCTCTCTCTCTCTCTCTCTCTCTCTCTCTCTCTCTCTCTCTCACACACACACACACACACACACACACACACACCACACACATTGATAGATAGAATTGGCAATTTGATATTGTATGATATTATTTGTATATATTAATTAAATCATATATATTATATATATATATATATATATATATATATCTACCTCTGTATCAGTATCTGTCTATCTCTGTCTGTCTCTATCTTTTTTGTCACCGTGCATCCATCCATCTGTCTGTCTGTCTGTCTCTCTGTCTGTCTGTCTGTCTCTCTCTCTCTCTCTCTCTGTCTCTCTCTCTGTGTCTCTCTGTCTCTCTCTCTCTCTGTCTCTCTCTCTTCTCTCTCTCTGTCTGTCTGTCTGTCTGTCTGTCTCTCTATGTTATTCTCTCGGTCTCTCTGTCTATCTCTCTGTCTTTGTCTCTATCCCTATCTATGTCTCCCTGTCTCTGTCTCTGTCTCTGTCTCTTTGTCTGTCTGTCTATCTGTCCATTTCTCTCTCGCTTTCTCCCTCTTTATTATTATTATTATTATTATTATTATTATTATATTTGCTTGCCTTTTCTATCTAAAGTGCAAAGTGTAATATTCCTCCCCTTTCTTCTCTCACCTTGTCCATTATTTATTTGATAATAGGGCGTAACCTTTGAACACATGCGTTCATGTCTTATTATATTAATAACATAGATATTGGAAATGCATTGCTAATGATTTTGTTATAGAAATACATTGAAAATCAGTATAAAAGGGTTTATTGTAGGTCAGGAATTAATGCAACCATTAAAGATATATTATGTGTTTTTTCACACCAGTGTAAGCTGGTGGTCTTTCACTGGAGTCTGAGTGGCAACAAGTCTTTTCGGGTCTCCAGGGCCCTACTGAATATTTTAGCCGCTCTTTGCAATGCTGTTGTTTGATTGGTCTCAATTCTTCCTCTGTTTTCCAATTCCTCCAGTCTGTTTTCCAAAATCTTTAGGACCATTCCAAGGGCACCAACTACAATTAGTATCACTTTCACCCTCATTATTATTATTATTATTATTATTATTATTATTATTATTAATTTGTTGTTGTTGTTGTTTATTAACCTACATGATTAAATCCTTCTCTTCTTCAAAGTTAAATGATTATATCTTACGATTAATATTTATCAGTTATGTTGATTACTTATTTGAAAGTATCCACGATATTACTAAAATTATCACTTTATAATATATATATTATATATATATATATATATATATGTATATATATGTATAATATTAGTTTTGGTATATATCTTATTTCATGGAAGCTTATCTGTTACCATTTGGTTTCATGCTCGTTTAAACAGAGCAATCTTCAGGCAGTAAATGAAAGATTTAAAAAAAAAAAATGGAAAAAATATTGACAATATACACACACGTGTGTTTATGTGTGCATTCATGCTAGCGTATGCACACGTGTCCGCTCTTATCTTTTGTGATGCTGGTCGTCCACACACCCACCCCAGCAGACAAGCCGAAGCGTGCCTGATGGGGTGGCCAGTTTACTCGCCGACAACTCGACCATGAAAAAGGTAGTACTAGTTTACTTGGTACTAGTAGCATGTAAGAAAGAAGACCTTTCTTGTCCTGACCTGACATAATATTCTATGTCATATTCCGCCCTATAATTAATTTCTCAACTTAGTCAAATCTCTCAAGGTTACTGTTATCCTCATCTTTTCTTGTTTCTTTTCCTCTTCACATAGATTAATAGTAACTTTCTTTATCATTCATTAATCTCTTATATGGATTATATTTCAATATCAGTTTTAATTATCAATATATGCTTCTGCTGGTTCTAGATTGCTGCCTTTCAGAAGGGTAACAGTGCCAAAAAAAAATTATGTTCTGCGATCTGATTTGAAACCCTACTGCTTGTTCCGTTTATCAGATGTGCAACGCTGCCAATTTTATTTATTTATTTATTTATTTTTTACCCTCAGCATCTTAAAATCGAAAAAGAAAGAGCCAACCAAGACTGAGAGTCTAGCTCCTAAAATAACTTGATTCAATCCACAGTTAGTGATTACTTCTGTGCAATTTATCACCCATAGGGCCAAGCCAGATATTGAATTAATAAGCAAAGCTTATTTTGAGTTATTAATGATTGACAAAAACAGTTCTGAATAAGATAGAGAGCTATGAATATTTTATAGAAGAAACCTGACCTATTTCTTTTTTTTTTTTTTTTTTTTTTTTTTTGGTAATATCATACTGTTAAATGGATTTAGAAACGTTTTTAGTGTTTCTATTCTTTCAGAGAAAATAAAAGACATATTCTGGGTAATAGGCCACAAGATCAAATAAGAGATTGAAGATTACGTTACTCCAATTCTCAAAGGAGAACGGACCTACCTACCAGTAAAATCAGCATTTGAGAATCTAAATAACTCAGTGAAGACTACCGTTAGTACAATTGTGATGTCACCTTCTTGTCTAAACACATTCAAATGCGCACACACATGTACCAGAGAGAGAGAGAGAGAGAAGAGAGAGAGAGAGAGAGAGAGAGAGAGAGAGAGAGAGAGAGAGAGCAAGGTAAATGTCTTAATCAGCCCATTGTATATCGGAGGTGCTGAAAAGTTCTAGGAACAGCCAATAAAGGAATGACTTTTTTTTTCAAGGGGCCGGTTTATTTGAGTCAGTAGAGTATCTGCCTAGGAACCGCAACGTTCCAGGTTCGATACCCGCCTTCGCCAACTCAGTGCATGAGTAGCAAAGCTTGGATCTGTGTGGTAAAGTAGGGAACTGATGGTAGGTGTGCTGTTCCACCTCAGACGCAAAAACAATCCCCTGGTCTAGCACTATTGAATAGGAAATAGACTCCCTCGCTTTCCAGCTGATATCGACATCATACCAGGACACTTGTATCGGAGGTTCTGAAAAGTTCTAGGAACAGCCAATAAGGAATGACTTTTTCTTTTTTTTTTTTTTCAAGGGGCCGGTTTATTTGAGTCAGTAGAGTATCTGCCTAGGAACCGCAACGTTCCAGGTTCGATACCCGCCTTCGCCAACTCAGTGCATGAGTAGCAAAGCTTGGATCTGACCCTAATAGGACCCTAAAAGGTACTACCACTCCGGATCAGGACACTTGAATTTCTGAATAAATATGTAGAATAGAATGGATGTTTCTTGGCCCATGGTCATTCCCTTCT
>CM042143.1:73769593-73945722 GCA_023376005.1 Doryteuthis pealeii
GTACAAAAAATCTCAATAGTTTTTGACACACCTTGTATGTATAAAACAAAAACGTTTTCAGCATAAAATAACCCAAGGGTTGATGTGCCATAAAATCCAACCAACCAACCCAAATAACCAACCAACCAACCAACCATCCAACCAATGTGCAGACATTTGATTCCCCAATTTTAACATTTTGCAAACAGATCTTAGCCATTTGCTTCAATTGTTTTTTATCTTTATTTATTTTTTTTTTTTTTGTTAATCATAAAAGTCTAGAAATTGATGGGATCATTCTTCTACATTTACTCTATTGATTAAACAATGATTTCTGTACATAAACCAGACAACAAAGTGTCCTGGGTATGATGTTAAACTGCATCTAGTGTTGTGGTTCTAATTCTGGAGCTTTGGGGAATGTGGGATACCATTTCCTTGTCATTACTTCCAGGTCCACGCTGACCTGGAGTGGTAATACCAGTTAGGGTCGCATCTGTGGGTTAAATAGATCAAAAGTAAGTTTTTTTTTAATGATTCTAAAAAGACATTTGAATATTCAACAAGAATGAATTTAAAAAAAGCGAAATAGACAGAGTGGTTAGTATCAGCTGCATAGTGAGGGAGTCTATCCCTTTTTCACTAGTGCTAGAGCAGGGAGATTGTTTTTGCATCTGAGGTAGAGCGCCACACCGTCCATCAACTCCCCACTTTACTGCAAAGATCCAAGGCATCATAATCATGCACCTAGTTGGGGAGGACTGGTATTGAACCTGGAACCTTGTTGTCCTGAGCCAGACTGAGCAAAACTGGCCCTTAAAAGAAAAACGTATACAGCATAAAATAGCCCAAGATTGACAGGCCATAAAATCAATCAACCAGCCAACCAACCAATGTGCAAATAAAACAGTGTTGCAACGAGATGCAAAAAACAGTTTCCCTGCATCCACAGTGCTTTGGAGACCTTTCTTTTGGAATTACCTTCGTATGTAAAAGGGTTATATTCAGAATGTGTAGACATTTGATATATTTTCCAACTTTGTTGACAGATTTTAGCCACTTGTTTCAGAAATGTGTGTGTTTTTTTTTTCTAATTCTGTTTTTATCTTTGAGTTAATTATCATAGCCAAAAGTCTGCAAATTGATGGAATCATTCTTCTGAATTTACTTTATTGACTAAACAATCGTTTTTGTACACAAGCCAGCTAAGCAAGTAAAAATGCAGAAATTTATTTGGTTACTACAAAGACATCTGGCACTTATCTTTTTTTTTTTTTCTTTTTTTTTTTTTAGGTAATTGAGCTCTGATAGAGTCTCGTCTAGAGGAAAAATACAGGGAAAAAGTAGAATGAGATGCAGATAAAAATTGCCTGCAATATTGATGAAGTAACTAGCCTGTGTCAGAAGATACATTCAGCGGTTATCATTGCAGCTTGGTTAAAAACTTGAAAAGAACAGATTGTTTGTTCAAACATTTATCTGGCTGAGCAAAGTAGAAAGAATAACAAAAGTTGAATGAAGAAAAAACAAAGATACATCATACATCACAAAAGATTAATCATCTTTTTGTTTTAATTTTAGAGTCTAGCCTGATTACAGTTTTCACCTGTGGATTATTCAGAGTATAGAATTTTGTTTTATTTACTAAGCTTTCCTTAGTCTGGGACAGAGGCCTAAGGTTCATCAAAGTAACTAATGTACCTAAGTGGTAACCTATCCATGTATAGAGTGCAGAATATTTTTATTTAATAAGTTTTATAACCCGAGTATCAGAGTTAACAGAGTAATAATAGGAAGAAATACAATGAATATAGGGGAAAGGGTTTACTAAGTAAAACTTCATGGTGAACAGAGTAAGTTGTAATTATTTGATTGAATGAACAAGTCCCGTGAGATCTCATTCTTTCTCTCTTCCAAGTTTCATCAGACATTATTTATAGGAAAAACAGACAATTCTATTTTCTTCTTTTAGGTACTATATGACACTAAGCTTTGTTTAGTCTGGCACCCAGGCTTCAGGTTACTCAGGGTACTTACTGTACATAAGTTGTAACCTATGTACTGAACAGTCTCATATCTACTTATCTTCATCACAAAAGATTAATCATCTTTCTTTTTTAAATTTTAGAATCTAGCTTGATTGCAGTTTTCACCTGTGGATTATTCAGAGTGAAGAATATTCTATTTACAATGGATTGGTGCACAGGTCTCAGATTGCTCATGATACCTACTGTACTTATCTATATACTGAATAGACTCATCACTACTTCCACCCCGTTGGCTGGGGTAGAAGAATACACCTTCACCTCTGCAGAGGAGTAAAATCCCCCCATTGGGGCCACCTGTTGGTCGTGTGTGGTTACCTGTGATGCTTAAGGACAGATTCTTGGTGACTGAGCAGTCTATGACATGCAATACTTCCCTTTGGTCCTTGCTTCAGCAAGAGGGATGGTTGGAGAACCCCTCATTGATCAATCAGCTGGTCATGTCAAGCTCTAGCACCTATATAATTGTCCCAGCCCCTTTGCCCTTATGGCAAAACCCAAATCCTTTTTATCATATATGTGCTAAAAAGTGGTGGATGAGGATCTTAAATTGCATCTAATGGGGAAGTTCCAATTTTGGAGCTCTGGAGGAGTGTGGAATACCCCTTCATCACGATTACACCCAGGTCCACTCTGATACAGAGTGGTAGTACCTGTTAGGGTCCCGTCTTTGGGTTAAATAGAAAAAATGAGTTTTAAAAAATGTGTTTAAAAAGAAATTGAGTTTAAAAATAAAATTTTGAATGCCCATCAAGAATGAATAAAACAAAATGTCTTCAGCATAGAATAACCCAACAAGGGTTGACATGCCATAAAACAAACCAACCAACCAGCCAACCAACCAACCAGCAAAACAATCATCATCACTACTTATCATTGGTCATCTGATGGGAACTGGTGCTTTCAGCAAAGTGTACTATTTACTATAGTTTGCTTAGTCTGGCATTGAAGCTTCAAGTGACTTACAGTTGCTGCTCTTACTAAGTCGTCACCCATTTATGTACTGAGCAGGATCATTACTACTTGTTTACAGTTAAATCATGCTGAAAGCACCATTTCCTGCTAGATCCCCAAAGTTAAGCAGTGAAGAGCCTGTTCAATATTTAGTTGGGAGACTACTTAAGCAACAATTGAATCCAAAAATGTCTTGATTTGGCATTAAATGACTCAAAAAGGGTTGATATGCCGTAAAACAAAACAACCAGCCAAAATCATTGAATTCTGAGTTGTTATTATTTACATTATTTACATATATCGCACTATGCATACCTTTCCCAAAGTAGTAATGCTGTATAAAATGCAAACAGTTTAGTTTTTCTTCTCCCATACCGGTTGCCATACCAAAGTTAAAGAACCCAGTCTGCCCTACTATTTAGTCATAGCTAGAGGGAGAATCAATGGATGCATACCTTTCCCAAAGTATTAATTCTATATGAAATGCAAACAGATTAGTTTTCCTTCTCCTAGACCGGTTGCCATACCAATGTTAAAGAACCCAGTCTGCCCTACTATTTACCCATAGCTAGAGGGAGAATCATTGCATGCGTACCTTTCTCCAGGATACTAGTGCAATGTGAAATGCAGACAGATTAGTTTTCCTTCTCCTAGACTGGTTGCCATGCCAAAGTTAAAGAACCCAATCTATCCTACTATTTACCCGTAGCTAAAGATAGAATAATTGGATGCATATCTTTCACAAGGTATTAATCCTATGTGAAATACAAATAGCCTCTTCCAGGATTTGAATTCAGGTTGTCAAGTCCATTTCCTATAATGATAACCATTACATGATGAGCGCCTCCTTGATCTGTATATATAAACAATGGATGCACATTATAAAATATGCAGGATAATTAATTTCTATATAATTAAGAGTAGGAAACAAGTGTTGTTTATGTTTCTAAAAATAAATATCCAATGATCCAACCAGTGTTTATTATTATTGTTGATTTTCATCATATAACTCTTAGTCAATAAATTTTTTGCCACCCTGTCAGTAGAGTAGGACTTAAAATACACTGATCATATTGACTACAGAGGGGAAAGATATGGGGATTGTGGAGTACCCCTTCATTTCTATTACTCCCAGGTCCACTCTGACCTGGAGTGGTAGTACCTGTTAGGGTCCCATCTATGGATCAAATAGATCTGTTTAAAAATTATTCGTATTCAATAGGACTGTGTATAAAAAAAAACACCCTCTTAAGAAACCACTACACAAATAATATGAATATTAATGTACAGGATGTTCCGAAAGTCTTGTCATCCCCTATATATATTTTTAGTGGTAAAATAATTACATAATACAACCTGGGGACTTTTACTTGCCTAGAGAACCCTTATCAATCTAAATCTACTCAACAGGGCAGATTGGATTTTTTTTAGCTTTGGTATGGCAACCAGTCTAGGAGAAAGAAAACTCTGCACTTAAAGCAGCTGTACTCTGCTTAAAAAATAGACCTTGTGTCACATCCTGCCTCTGGCATAGGGGTTGGGTAAATACATACATATACACCTTCATCCACTCTTTTTGGATCTTATTTGATTATGTATCCTCTTTTCAGTTTAGTTTACTCCAGTCATTATACTTGTATGAATTGTTTTTATATCCATTACATGTACAAAAAGGATAATCACAACTAACAAGTTTAGTATAAAAATGCATTGGAAATGAGTTTAGTATGAAAATGCATTGGAAATGAGTTTAGTATGAAAATGCAAAAAAGTATGAAAATGCATTTGAAATGAGTTCATTATAAAATGCATTTGAAATGGGTTTATTATAAAAATGCTTTGGAAATTAATTTACAATAAAAAAAAAAATGAGTTTAGTATAAAAATGCATTTGAAATGGGTTTATTATAAGAACTAGCCAAAAAAATAAAATATATTGTATATGTATAAAATATATTGTCTGATAGGGTGGGATTTAAAAATTCAATGTCCGAGAGTTTGTACCATAAGTAAGTAAGATCATTAATTTATTAAAGGAGTAAAAAAAAAAGCCCCAATTTTAAATGGAAACTTGGTTCTGATAACTTAAATATATATTAGAATAAAACAAACTACATATAAATATGTAATACCGGCATGTATTTATTAAAACTTGTTTTTAAAAACAATAAGGGCCTTCTAAGGTTGTATGTTCAAATTTTGAGTGCATTTATTCTATGTTATGACGATTTTGAGTAATATGACATAAGTGGTGACATAATTTTGGTTACAGACAAATAGAAACTAATCTCCATTATTAATATCAATGCATTGGAAATGTGTTTACTATAAAAATGCATTAGAAATGGGTTTACTATAAAAATTCATTGGAAATTAATTTCCTATAAAATTATTTATAATACCAATACACAGAGATTATGTGTGTGTTCAATTGGGATTATGTACACACATACACACATACACATAAAATATGGACATATACTGACACACATACACACCCCTACAAACACCCACATGCACAAATACACAGACATCTATCTCTGTTCATATCTATCTATTTATCTTGGTCTGTTCATATCAATCTATCTACCCCAGTCTGTTCATATTTATCTACTTCTCTTTGTTTTTATCTATCTATCTATCAATCTCAGTCCATTCATATCTATCTATATTTCCAAGTCTTTTCATATCTATCTATCTATCTCAGTCCATTCATATATATCTATATTCCAGAGTCTTTTCATATCTATCTATCAATCTATCTATCTATCTATCTATCTCAATCCATTCATTATTTATATTTCTGAGTTTTTTCATATCTATCTATTTATCTATCTATCTATCTCAGTCCATTCATATCTATCTATATTTCCAGTCTTTTCATATTTATCTGTCCATCTCAGTCCATTCATATATATCTATATTCCTGAGTCTTTTCCTATCTATCTATCTATCTATCTATCTATCTATCTATCCCTGTCCATTCATATCTATCTATATTTCTTAGTCCTTTCATATCTATCTATCTATCTCAGTCCATTCATATCTATCTATATTCCTGAGTCTTTTCATATCTATCTATCTATCTATCTATCTATCTCAGTCCATTCATATCTATCTATATTTCCTTAGTCTTTTCATATCTATCTATCTATCTCAGTCCATTCATATCTATCTATATTCCAGGGTATTTCATATCTATCTATATCTATCTATCTATCTATCTATCTCAATCCATTCATTATTTATATTTCTGGTTTTTTCATATCTATCTATCTATCTATCTATCTATCTATCTATCTCAGTCCATTCATATCTATCTATATTTCTTAGTCTTTTCATATATATCTATCTATCTCAGTCCATTCATATATATTTATATTCCTGAGTCTTTTCCTATCTATCTATCTATCTATTTATCTATCTCAGTCTATTCATATCTATCTATATTTCTTAGTCTATCTATCTATCTATCTATCTATCTCAGTCCATTCATATATATCTATATTCCTGAGTCTTTTCCTATCTATCTATCTATCTATCTCAGTCCATTCATATCTATGTATATTTCCAGTCTTTTCATATCTATCTATCCATCTCAGTCCATTCATATCTATCTATATTCCAGAGTCTTTTCATATCTATCTATCAATCTATCTATCTATCTATCTCAATCCATTCATTATTTATATTTCTGAGTTTTTTCATATCTATCTATCTATCTATCTATCTATCTATCTCAGTCCATTCATATCTATCTATATTCCTGAGTCATTTCATATCTATCTATCTATCTATCTATCTATCTATCTATCTCAGTCTATTCATATCTATCTATATTTCTTAGTCTTTTCATATCTATCTATCTATCCATCTCAGTCCATTATATATATCTATATTCCTGAGTCTTTTCCTATCTATCTATCTATCAATCTATCTCAGTCCATTCATATCTATGTATATTTCCAGTCTTTTCATATCTATCTATCCATCTCAGTCCATTCATATCTATCTATATTCCTGAGTCTTTTCCTATCTATCTATCTATCTATCTATCTATCTATCTCAGTCCATTCATATCTATCTATATTTCCTGTCTTTTCATATCTATCTATCCATCTCAGTCCATTCATATATATCTATATTCCTGAGTCTTTTCTATCTATCTATCTATCTATCTATCTATCTCAGTCTATTCATATCTATCTATATTTCTTAGTCTTTTCATATCTATCTATCTATCTCAGTCCATTCATATCTATCTATATTTCTTAGTCTTTTCATATCTATCTATCTATCTATCTATCTCTTTTCATATCTATCTATCTATCTATCTCAGTCCATTCATATCTATCTATATTTCTTAGTCTTTTTCATATCTATCTATCTATCTCAGTCCATTCATATCTATCTATATTTCTTAGTCTTTTCATATCTATCTATCTATCTATCTATCTCAGTCTTTTCATATCTATCTATCTATCTATCTCAGTCCATTCATATCTATCTATATTTCTTAGTCTTTTCCTATCTATCTATCTATCTATCTATCTATCTATCTATCTCAGTCCATTCATATCTATCTATTATTAGTCTCATACTAAACAAAGAATTCAACTGCTAAATAAAACAAAACTTCTACTTGAATCTTTTTTTCTAAAAAAAAACACTTTTTCACTTTTTCCTGAAAGGATATTTGATATCATTCAAAACTAGAAACCTCTTCTCAGGATGAGGAATTTCAAATATTATGCAACACTCTTTTTCAAAACCATTTCACGTCTTTCATGTTCCATTTCTTTCATTTATTGATTATTTACATATTGATTATTTTGATCTGTGCCTTTGGCCTTTGCCAACTGAACAAGTTCAAATGTTCTTTCTATGTATCCCCGTGCAACCACACCCGCTGTTTCTCTCCAAAAGGAAATCACTTGCTTAATGCTTTCTATTTTTTAATAGGGTTTCACCAGCTGTCATTCTCACAATAGCAAAAAAAAAAACTTTCAGCTTCTTTGTTATTTTTTATCACTGGTCTTTAGCTTAAATGCTGGGTCGGTGAGCCTTGATCTACTTGCACAACTGACATTAAATTATGTTTTAAGAATTTAGATGAATAACTCAGTTTATGTTGAGGGGAGAATATTAAGTGGATAATTGATTGATTGATTTTAATGGTCTTTCAACCTGTTTAGGGTTATTTCATGCCACACACTTCATAACTATTTATAATTTTAGTGTTACTGTTAGAATTCTTGTCACCATTGTAAGGTTTCAGTTGGTTAACGCCAGTCTGTAGGTTTCCACTGTGATATGTATCAGTCCCAATGTAGTGTTTCCATTGTAAATCCTAGTCTGTAGTGTTTCCATATAATCCTCATATGTATGTAATTCCAGTATATGTCCCTTGCAATCCTAGTATGTAATGTCCCTTGTAATCCTAGTATGTAATGTCCCTTGCAATCCTAGTATGTAGTGTTTCTTGTAATCCTAGTATGTAGTGTTCCTTGTAAATCCTAGTCTGTAGTGTTTCCATATAATCCTCATATGTAGGTTTCCTTGTAATCCCAGTATGTAATGTCCCTTGCAATCCTAGTATGTAGTGTTCCTTGTAAATCATAGTGTGTAGTGTTTCCTTGTGAATCCTAGTCTGTAGTGTTTTCATATAATCCTCATATGTAGGTTTCCTTGTAATCCAAAAAGATAGATCTTGCTGGCAGAAGATTCAATTAACAATTGATTTGAGGACAGTTACCAAATCCTAGTCTGTAGTGTTTCCATATAATCCTCATATGTAGGTTTCCTTGTAATCCCAGTATGTAATGTCCCTTGCAATCCTAGTATGTAGTGTTCCTTGTAAATCCTAGTCTGTAGTGTTTCCATATAATCCTCATATGTATGTTTCCTTGTAATTCCAGTATGCAATGTCCCTTGCAATCCTTGTATGTAATGTCCCTTGTAATCCTAGTATGTAATGTCCCTTGCAATCCTAGTATGTAGTGTTTCTTGTAATCCTAGTATGTAGTGTTCCTTGTAAATCCTAGTCTGTAGTGTTTCCATATAATCCTCATATGTAGGTTTCCTTGTAATCCCAGTATGTAATGTCCCTTGCAATCCTAGTATGTAGTGTTCTTGTAAATCATAGTGTGTAGTGTTTCCTTGTGAATCCTAGTCTGTAGTGTTTCATATAATCCTCATATGTAGGTTTCCTTGTAATCCAAAAAGATAGATCTTGCCAATTAACCAGTTACCAAATCCTAGTCTGTAGTGTTTCCATATAATCCTCATATGTGTTTCCTTGTAATCCCAGTATGTAATGTCCCTTGCAATCCTAGTATGTAGTGTTCCTTGTAAATCCTAGTCTGTAGTGTTTCCATATAATCCTCATATGTATGTTTCCTTGTAATCCCAGTATGCAATGTCCCTTGCAATCCTTGTATGTAATGTCCCTTGTAAATCCTAGTATGTAGTGTTCCTTGTAAATCCTAGTCTGTAGTGTTTTCATATAATCTTCATAAGTAGGTTTCCTTGTAATCCAAAAAGACAGATCTTGATGGCAGAAGATTCAATTAGCAATTGATTTGAGGACAGTTACCAACGATCTTAAATGCTTTCTGTGTTCGTCTCTGATTGGCCAATTTTTACTGGAATTACCGGCTGCTGTTGGGAAAGTTCATGAATAGGAATAGTGATTTGGCATACATCTTTTACCAAGCATATTCCAAAAGTTCCATAGCAATGTTTTTTTATAATCATCCTTTTTTTTCTATAATAATCATTAGCTTACACACAATTATGTGGTATCAAGTTGACATGCAGATAAAATCAATTAATCAATTGATCAATCTTTTCTGATTCTATTTTGATCAAATCGTATCAATCATACATGTATGAATAATGACATCTTTAATATGTTTATTGAACAAGTTAATATTTATTTTTGTTTTCTTATTTTCTTGTTTCAGGAACCATGGCCAGATTCACTTCATGGTTGCCTAGATGCTGAAAATACGCACTTTTCAATATTGAAAAATATTGAAGGTGAAAACAAAGACGAAGATGAGTACGAAGAAAAAAAGAACATCATCAACAAAAACACCAAGATTTTTCATGCCCCAGGCTATGATTACCAGGTAAGAGTTTTTTTGTGTGACGCTCTAAATACAAGGGTAATCCCATAGGTAAGGTCTCTATTGTAACTTGAGTATCAGAGTTAACAGAGAATGTAGGAAGAAACATGAGTATTAAAAATAAGGAAAAAAGGTTTACTAAGCAAGATGCAAAATGAACAGAGTAATTAGCAATTGCTATGTTGCATTAATAAGTCCCGTGATGGCAATGAAGGTGTACTCCACACTCCCCAGAGCTCCAGAAATGGAACTACACCACTAGATGCAGTTTAAACTTATACCCAGGACACTAGGACCCTCAGCCACCGCCTCCTAGCACATATGATAAAAAGGGTTGGGGGTTTGCCATGAGGGCAATAATGTTTTGACAATCATAGAGGTGCTAGAACTTGATGTGACCAGCCAATTGAGTGGAGGGGTCCCCAACTGCCTGTTTAGCCTAAGTAGAGGCTAAAATAGTGTGTTGCATTATGGGTCACCGCCAAGAATTGGCCCCACTGGGGGAGGGGGGATCTTACCTATCTGCAGAGATGCAGTTGGTGTATTCTACACCCCAAGCGATATGACTTGATTCTAATTTTTGTCCATACCTTTTGTTCACATTGTCAAATCCATGTTTGCACAATTATCATTGTATCAATATTCCTAACTGTTGTCTGAATTTCTGAGGTTATGTATTTTCACTATTCTACATGTAAAGTAAAAAGTCGACGGGGCGGCCTAAAGTCGATATCAGCCAGATAGCGAGGGAGTCAATAGCGCTAGACCAAGGAGATTGTTTTTTAGCATCTGAGGTGGAGCGACACACCTATCATCAGCTCCTTACTTTACCGCACATATCCCTGTGCTACTCATACACTGAGTTGGCGAGGACCGGTATCGAACTAGGAACCTTGAGGTTTCTAGCCGAAAGCTCTTCCGACTGAGCTAACCCGGCCCATCTAGTCTAATATCCCTGTAACTGTTGTCTGAAGAGCTAAGGTGATATATATTCACTATTCCATACATAATTTAAACCAGTATCTTTGTAACTATTGTCTGAACTTCTGAGGTTATGTATTTTCACTATTCCACAAATGTATTTTCCTTATTCCACATATTACTATACTTTGTTATTTTTGGTGTATTTTTCTGGCTGATATATTCTACGGTCTTCTTTAAGTGTATTTTGCATTCAATAATATCTTGAACAAGATTTTAAACATTTTAACTAAGAAAACTTAAAGCCATCAGGATGAGTAAATGCATTTTGTTTTCAAATCTTTTTTTTTTGTGTAAATTTGTGATTTTCATAGTTTATTTACACCAACTGATGACAATCTTTGTTTCTCTAACTTTAACTCTATTTACTTTCTTAAAATCCAAAAGATAAAATTTCCTGGAAATTGAAGTTTATTTTGTTTGAGAGTTGAATTAAAGGAAAATGCTTCTTTTTTTTTTTCCAATTTGTTGCTCTAATAAATAATTTATTTTTTATTTTCTATTTTATTTATTTCTTTCTTTAAATAAATGCCAGCTCTATTAACTTGCTAAGTGTTTGGGAGCATCCACACCTAGACTTTTGGTGTCCAGGAGGGAATATAGGAGCAGCTGTCAAAACAATGATGCTCTACCCCCACAGAGGTGACGGAGGGGGGTGATGCGGTTCAGAAGGCTTCTTGCATTCTTTGCCTTTTCTGTCTTGAGTAGTTGAAGCTGAGGGGGAGAGGAAACCACAAACAGGGGGTCTAGGGGAAGTTTATAACCAAGGACATTGTTGAGAGAATGTAACTTGTTACCTCACATGAAAACGAAAACACTGAATCCATTGTCTTTACATTGGATTAATTTCAGAATTTAAATGCACAAAATCCTTCAAAATTTTGTGGCTTTGAAATAAGAAATATTTACAAAAGACAACTGGCCTTTTTTTTATACGGGGTAAAACTTACTTATTTTTATTTTGTACTGAGTTTTCCAAACCATTAAGTAAAGAAAAGTCGGCAGGGCGGCCTAATGTCAGTATCAGACAGACAGCAAGGGAGTTGATCCCCTTTTCCCAAGTGCTAGACCAAGGAGATTATTTTAGCATATGAGGTGGAGCATCACACCTATCATCAGCTCCTCACCTTACTGCACAGATCCCTGTGCTACTCATACGCTGAGTTGACGAGGGCCAATATCGAACCAGGAATCTTATGGTTCCTAGGCGGCCTAATGTCAGTATCAGCCAGACAGCAAAGGAGTCGATCCCCTTTTTCCAAGCGCTAGACCAAGTAGATTATTTTAGCATATGAGGTGGAGCATCACACCTATCATCAGCTCCTCACCTTACTGCACAGATCCCTGTGCTACTCATACGCTGAGTTGACGAGGGCCAATATCGAACCAGGAATCTTATGGTTCCTAGGCGGCCTAATGTCAGTATCAGCCAGACAGTGAAGGAGTCTATCCCCTTTTCATGAGCACTAGTCCAAAGAGATTGTTTTAGCATCTGAGGTGGAGCACCAAACCTACCAATCAGCTCCTCACTTTACTGCACAGATCCCTGTGCTACTCATATGCTGAGTTGGTGAAGGCTGATATCAAACCAGGAACCTTGTGTTTCCTAGGTAGGCGCTCTACCAACTGAGCTTGTAACTAGTAACTGGTAGAAAACCAAGTTTTTTTAATGTCACATATGTACATAATAGAAGAACGGAAAACAACTTAACAAAATAATATGTATTTCATTACAACCGAATTTGATACATTAAGAACAGAAAATAAGATAAATAAAAAGATTGTTAGTTTTCCATAACACCACAGTCTAATACTGACAATAGGCCACTTCACCAACTTTACTTTTATTGTCTTGCTTCCACTGAGTATAGCATACAGAAAATGGACTTGGGTTTGCACATAGATCTCAGATACTCTTAAAGTAAAGGCGGTCAGAGAGGCCCCCTCCGATCAATCGGCTGGTCATGTCAAGCCCTAGCACCTATATGATTGCCCCAACCCTATTGCCCTTATGGCAAGCCCCAGCCCCTCTTTATCATATGGGTGCTAGAAGGCGGTGGCTGTGGGTCTACATGTCCTGGGAATGACGTTAAACTCTATCTGATGGTGAGGTTCAAGTTTTGGAGGTTTGGGGAATGTGGAGCACCCCTTCATCACCATTGCTCCCTGGTCCACTCTGGCCCGGAGTGGTAGTACCTGTTAGGGTCCCATCTATGGGTTGAATAGAAAAATGTATTTATAAAAAAATGTATTATCCATTAAGAATTGATTTATTTAAAAACTTTATCGGCATTAAATGACCCACTGAGGTTGATATGCCATAAAACAAAACAAACCAAACCATCTTAAAGTAAATAAAGTCAGCAGAGTGGCCTATTGTTGGTCTCAGCCGGACAGCAAAGGAGTCTATCCCCTTTTCACTAGCACTAGACTAGGGAGATTGTTTTGCATCTGAGGTGAAGCACCACACCTATCATCAGCTCCCCACTTTACTGTCTAGATTCACATCAGAGCCCATTCCATCTTTTCGTACATCCAGGCACCTGAATGTAATAGGTAACTGAGTTACCTCCCCTACCCTTCTAATAACTATATAAACTGGTAAAAAATCTACCACTATGTAGAATAAAGCTTCTACAAGTCCGACCGTGTTTTGTTTGTTTGCTTACTACCACACTGAATCAAACCATGCGTCCCATATCATGCCTAAATCATGTTGTTTGCATTCTGAAGTACATGAGTCTGATCTAAACAGGTGAGACACAACTGATTTCTTTTACACTGCTGTACTGGTGTGTTATCATTACCACTTAAGCTACTCATGTACTAAGTTGTGAGAGGGCCGGTATCAAACCCAGAACTTTATGGTTCCTAGGCAGATGTTCATCAGACTGAGCTAAACTGGCCCTTAACCCTAAAATCAATGAATATTTCAAGTAAATATTTAATTCTATTATTTTCCTGACTTGAAGAGATAGTATTAACATTATATGTTTGTTTGTTTTGTTTTTAACTGGGTTTTGCAGCCATTTTTTTAGGCCAGATGACTATTCAGATAAAATGGTTTCATTTTAGTGGCTTGAAACTTTGTAGTGATAAAGAAGGTATAAGTGAATACAGGCAGGGAGAGAGAAATTGTAATGATAACCAAGAGAGTGGGTAAGTAATATAAGAGGGACACCTTTAAATCTACTTCTCTTGTAATGATTAATTATTCTATAATAAGAATATTTTGAATTTTAAAACATGAAACCTATATTGAAAAATGAAAATATTCTGAATATTTTGGACTCCTCTTGTAATGATTACCAAGAGAGTGGGTAAGATATATAAGATGGACACCTTTTAACAGAAAGGGGACAGGTCCACCTAAAAATCAGTCTGAGCCAAATCTCCTAGTATAGTTTTAAACTTTTCCAAGGATGACTCTAAAACTGCAAGAAAGTTTGGCTGGAATTGAGCAAAAAATGGTGAATCCTCATTGGTACTGATGGTTTGGTTTGGTTTGGTTTCTTTGTTTAATGGCATATCAACTTTTGTGGGTTATTGAATGCCAAAGCCATACTCGTAGAAGAACAATTGTGGTACAATTTAACCCATAGCTGGAGGCAGGATGAGAAAGTTCATACATTTCCTGAGGGTATTAGTCTGAAAGTGAACATAATAGTGTGAATGAAATTCAAACATTTACAATGATATGGGCTACCCAATCTACTACGTGTCAATTTTCATAAAGAAAGATTCATATTAGATATATGAAACCTGCCCTTCTTGGGCTCCCAAGCAACCTTGGGCTCCATTCAGTTGGGGGTTTGAGGGGAGTACATGCCAAACCTTAGTACTTGTGCTATAAGTAGTAAAAGTAAAGTTGGCAGAATCAGCTGGACAGCAAGGGAGTTATCCCCTTTTCACTAGTGCTAGACCAAGGAGATTGTTTTTGCATCTGAGGTGAAGTGCCACACCTACCATCAGCTCCTCACTCTACCACACAGATCCAATGTGTGCTACTCATGTGCTGAGTTAGTGAGGACCAGTATTGAAACCCAGAACCTTGTGTTTCCTTTGTGCTGTTGTGTTTGTTAATAGAAGGTAGAAAATCAGTCATCATTAGCATCATCATCAAGGCGTGCCAACAACATGGATTCTTATGACCTTTTCTCACCATCCATCTCTATCAGCCCTTGGTAGGTCCTCTAGATGGCATTCAGCATTCACACAGAACTGTTGAATGTAAATTTTTACTGGTTAGCCAATACTGGTATGTCCATGTGTAGGAGTCTATAGGAGAATGACACATGAGTTCTTCCTTAATAGTTATAGTTTATTTTTATTGATAAACACCTATACTATCAGTTTTTCTATTTTGATGATGATGATGAGGAGGAGGAGGAGGATGGTGGTGGTGATGGTGGTGGTGATGATGATGATGGAAATACACATTGAAATTTTAACAATATCACGCATTTTCTTGCCTCTTAATTAAATAGGAAAAAAAACAAAAAAAAAACTAACTCCTTTTCTTTTCTCATGAATTACACATCCGAAGAATGGATCGCTGAAATAATAAGTTAACAACACCAAGAATACAATGACAGAATTCAGTTGTCCGAACACTTTCTGGTACCTAAAATCATGTTTTCTTGTCATTCTTTTCATTCGTTTCATGCATTATGTTATTTCACAAGCAGCTGCAATATTTTATCTCAGAAAATTAATTGGTATTGTTTCGTAATATCTCTTGTTGAAAGAGAGAAAAAAAACTCTCATGATCCTTCTTTTCTTAAACAATGAACCCAAGCCAGTCTGTCTATCCCTGGGAAGTGTCTCACCAGGCTTTCTGCCTTTTTAGCAGGCTTCTTAGTCAGCAAAAACAAAACCTTTGTACCATGAAGAATAAATTTACAATGCTGGTCAAAACAGAATTACTCATTCGCTTCAACTTAGTTTTGTTTTTTTTAAGTTGGTTAAATTATTTGTTTCTATTTCTCTCGAATGAATGTTTTCTTAAACGTTTGTTTGTTTGGGGTTTTTTTTTCTATTTTTTTAGACATTGTTATTTTTTGTAAGAAAACAGAGTGACAAAAAAAAAACAAGACATTGTCAATGTAATATGTGTTTAAATTGAAAGAAAGTCTTGTCTTATGCTTTCCTGACTGTAATAATAGAGATTTATGTATACTTTTTTTTATAGGAAGTTAAATTCTGACTCACTTCTAGTTCACTGCTACCCTCATATCTGAAATTTAATGAAACACCATAAAATCAACGTCATACAATCACCCACCTCCCAGAAAAAAATGACTATTTGCTTACTACAAAATCATTTCTTAGTTTACATACTAGTAGAACTACATGACAGGCTGGCTGGTTGGATTTTAGGGCATGTTAACCCTTGGGTTATTCTATGCAAAGTACATTTTTGTCTTATGCATTATTGTTGGGTATTAAAAATTTTGGCTTTCAAACTCATTTTTTAATACTCATTTTTTAATACTCATTTTTTAATACTCATTTTTTAATCTACTTAAGCCATAGATGGGATCCTAACACTTACTACCATTCCAGGTCACAGTTGACCTTGGAGTAATGGCAATGAAGGGGTACTCCACACTCCCCAGAGCTCCAAGTTGGAACCTCACCACTAGATGCAGTTTACTGTCATACCTAGGACACTAAAACTCTCAGCCACCACCTTCTAGTAAAAATATGATAAATATGGTTGGGAATTACCATAAGAGCACTAGGGTCGGGACAATAATATAGGTGCTAGGTTTTAATGTGACAGGCTGATCAGCATCAAATAACCCAACAAGGGTTGATATGCTGTAAAATCTAACCAACCAATCATCAAAAGTATGAAGTTAATCCTAAACGTAAGGTCTCCAAAATATTTAGAAATCACAGAAATATTTATTTTTTATTGTCAATGATCATCATTTTAAACTTTGAACATCTATTTATTTTATTTCTATCGATTTATTTTATCTATATTTCGGTCGATGCATTTTTGTAGGTGCTGTGGCAATTTTTGTATGTCCATGTCATACCAACTTGCTGCCATGTTGTTGAGGAAGTGTTGAACCTCATCCTCATTGCAAACTCCCAACACCACTTGGGGAGGTTTTTGACATTCATTCATGACTCAACATACACTTCTGTTAATTGGCGATGAATTTCAATTGGTCCAATGCCTTTGTGTTCAAAAACTTAATAACTGTGTAGTGGTAGCGTTGATCAGGAGTCCATCAGAAATGACTGCCAAGACTGAGCATGGCAGCAAGGAGGACATTGGGGAAGGCACATGCACAACAAACACAACAGTGTTGCCAATAGCTGCATGAACAGTTTCTCTGCATTCCCAGGTATTTAGAGACCTTACTTTTGGGAGTAACCTTGGCTAAATCAGTGTTATTGCATAAGTGTGACATCCAATGAAGATCAAATACAATACATAATTGTATTGTTTATTTGTGACTACACGTATATAATGAAGGGAGGCACCTCAACATGGTGTAATGGTTAACAAGCTAGTCTTGCATATTTGTTACTACTGAAAAGTGAGTTCAATCCTTGCTGTATGCCCCATACTTTTGACCTTGTGTCAAATCCTACCTGTAGGGTATATATATTTTTTAAACTAGCTTGTTAACCATTACTAAACTTCAAGGTATGATAAGTTCAACTATCACACAATACTGTACCCTAGAGCTACATTACGTATGTAATGGCGAGAGGCACTTCAACATGGTGTAATAATTAACAAGCTAGTTTTGCATATTTGTTACTACTGAAAAGTGAGTTCAATCCTTGCTTGATGCCTCATACTTTTGACTTTGTGTCAAATCCTGTGTAGGACACAATACTGTACCCTAAAGCTACACATTAAAGTACTTTTGCCTCCCAATACTGTATTTATTTAGCTTATTCTGATACAATGTTTCAAGTATGGAGCACCCACAATGGTAATGGTGGGAGGCACCTGGTTAGCAAGCTAGTCTTGTAAATCTGTTACTACTGAAAAATGACCACCCTGTCAGCTAGGGCAGAATAATATACTGACTGCATCCCTGCAAAGGGGTAAAATTCCCCCAATGGGGCCACCTGTTGGCCATAGGTGGTGACCCGTGATTCTTGGTGGCTGAGCAGTTCATGACATGCAACACTCCACTTTGGTTCTTACTTAGGTTAGACAAGCGATCTGAGAGCCCCCACCTACCCCAATTAGTTGGCTGATCATGTCAAGCCTTAGCACCTATATGATTGCCCTTATGGCAACTCTCCAACCCTTTTTATTATATATATGCTAGAAGGTGATAGCTTAGGGTTTTAGCGTTGTGGTAGTACCTGTTAGGGTCCCATCTATGTTTAAAAAAAATTGAGTGTGAATGAAAAAATTGGATACCAAGCAAAACCAACATGAAAAGTGAGTTCAAGTCCTTGCTGTATGCCCATACTTTTGACCTTGTGTCAAATCCTACCTGTAGGGTATATAATTTTTTTAAAGACTAGCTTGTTAACCATTACCAAACTTCAAGGTATCATAAGTTCAACTATCACACAATACTGTACCCTAGAGCTACACTTGAAAGTACTTTTACCTCCCAAGTTGCTGCATAAATCAAAAGCTACAAAATTGTAAAAAAAAAAAAAAAAAAAAAGAATTAAAAAAACTTTGCATAAGTAACACACATCTTTTTAATTTTTTTTTTTTTTTTTTTTCTGGTGGGGTGGGGGATTGTAATTTCCTTCCAGTCAGATTCAGCTCTCATTATCTTTTGAACATAACTTTTCGCAATAAGAAACAAGGAATCAGTGACTTTCTTCACTTGTAAATTTCTGTTTTCCTTGGTTATCTTACAGCCAATCAGGATTTTGTGACGGAAGAGACGTGAGCATTTGTGTCTGCTTAGGAAAGTCTGTGCACACGTGTTGTTTTGGATTTTTATATTCAGATAGAATGAGTCATTGGCCAATAAAGACACTGCTTTCATAATGAACTGCACTCTACACCCCAAAACCCCCCATCCCACAAGCTCCGACAACCTCAGTTCCACCCCATCCCACAAAAGAAGATCAGTATATTTATCTTTTGAATGTACACAGGCAATTTTTAGTATTTCTCGTCATGTTCATAGAGTTGCCATTTCGTAAGCTTAGCTTAGTTTGGCCCAAGGCCAGGTGAATGGAGCACCCAGTGAGAATCAAACCTGCTAACAATGGCCTGCTAGCCAGTCATTAAACCACAGGAGGTATCATAAAGAAAAACTTTTTCTTATTTTGCTACAATATTCAATGTCTACAAGTATGAACCGGTTTAGCTCAGTCAGTAGAGCATCTGCCTAGAAACCACAAGGTTCTGGGTTTGATACTGACCCTCACAAACTCAACACATTAGTACGTAGTACAGCTTGGATCTAGGTATTAAAGTAAGGAGTTGATCATAGGCGGCACTCCTCCTCAGATGCAAAAACAATCTTCCTTGTCTAGTACTATTGAAAAGAGGATAGACTCTCTCACTGTCAGGCTGATACTGACAGTAAACCACTCTATCTACTTTACTTTACTTACAAGTATGCTCTATATACATACTATGTATACAGCATGTATTTAACCAATCCCTCCACCATGTGCAGGATGTGACACAAGGTCAATTTTTAAGCAGATTACAACTGGTTTAAATTCAGTGAAGTTTTCCTTCTCATAAATAAGTTGCCATGCCAAGGTTAAAGAAAATCAGGTCACTTCCTTGGAGCATACAGCTAGTGGAGTGGCCATGTTTACACTGTAAAAACAGCAAGCAAAATTGTGCAATCAGACTCAAACTTCAATCATGGGACCACAACAGTGTCAGCTATAAGCACACATGGGCAGAACACAGTGTTACAATAATAAAAATATGTTATGACAAAAGTGTGGATAATTTTTTACTCTCCCTTGTATATATAAATACATATATATATATATGGATACTCATATCAATGCTTGTAAAGATAGATGGTAGCCCATCAATATTTGATGACATCCTTTTAAGACATGATGAATATGTGAGATACCCCTTTACATTGGGTATATAACTGGGTTTTTACTAGGTCTGCTTCATTGCTGCCATCCTCTTCTTCTGCTGGGTTTTCTTCCTTCTTCTGGGCTGGGTGTCTGTGCTTATTTCTTGGTTGTAATGATTGAGCAAGACTTTATTCTTTATTAAAGAACCAGGCCAAAAGGGTTTTCAATTGCGTGGTGAGAAGCTGGCATCTTAGGAGCAAAGGACCCATGTGTCTGCTTCTTTCTACTAACAGCCAAATCAGTTACCTTCTCATTCTCGCCTTTAGGAAGAAATAACAGTTTGGAACTAATCTGACAAAATGTAGAAAAATATAAATGGAAAGGTAGATAAAACCAACACAAACAATTGTTTCAATTAATGTTTTGTCTTCATTCTGAAGAAGTCTTTTAATAGATAAAGACAAAATATTAATTGAATCATTTTTTTTGTGTTGGTTTATCAACTTTTCCATTTATATTTTTATATAATAATTCGTATATATATATATATATATATATATATATATTACATGGGAATTTCTGTGACCTGGGGTTTATGCAGTGTTGCGATCATCAGACACAATGAGGTTTATGCATTTGTGCATTTATCAGACAGAATGAAAACTTCTCATTGTGTCTGACGATTGCAACACTGCATAAAACCCCAGGTCACAGAAATTCCCATATGATATATATATATATATATATATATATATATATATATATATATATATATAAGCAAGTCTTTTATTTTCTTATATGGATGCATATGCCTGATTCAATTTATGTCCCTTTAACCACCCATGCCCCCCCATACACACACTGTTTGCTTTTCTGTTGATTTGTCATTTAATTCACCAACCATCCAATCCTTGGCTTTTTACTACTCTCAGCTTCTGGATTCCTTGTCCATGACTACATGCTAACAACCATTGCAACCATCCCTTACCATCCAACTCTTTCTCTCCAACTTGTCTGGTCATTTGCTCTCAAAAAAATTATTTACTTTTTTTTTTCTTTCCTTTTGTTTTTTGGAGTTTTTTTGTTTTTGAGTTTTTTTTGGCACATTAACAACTTAGGAAATGAACAATCTGTTTGTGACAGTTGCCTCCCCTTCTTATTTTTCCCATCAACTTTGCCAGGGAATTCCATCAGATATCTAATTTCCTCTCTTTCTCTCTTTCTTTTTCTATTACTCTTATCTTCTTTATGTACCCTTTCTTGTCTCTGTCTCTGTCTGTCTGTCTGTCTGTCTCTCTCTCTCTGTTTCTTTCTCTCTCATTATCTATCTTTCTTTCTTTTTTCTCTATTTCCTCTCTTTCTCTCTTTCTTTCTCTAATACTCTTATCTTCTTTATGTACTCCTTTTTTTTCCTTGTCTCTGTCTCTGTCTCTGTCTCTCTCTCTATCATCATCTATCTTTCTTTTTTTTCTTTCTTTTTTTTTCCCCTCTCTCTTACTACACTTGTTTCTCCCTTTCTCACTCTTTTTCTGTATTCTATATTCTTTGCTTTTATTACTTCAAAATTTATTAACTTTCCTTTTACCCTCCACTCTTCTTTTGCCACACACACACACAGACAGACAGACTGACAGATACACACACACACACACATGCACACACATACATATATATATATATTAATACATGAGTTACAGATAAACATATAAACGATGCACACATATGCACACACACATACTTATATACATATATATAGGTGTGTGTGCATCTGTGCATGTGTGTGCAGTTTTTATATGTTTATCTATAACACCTACACAGATGGATAGATATCAATATATGAAGATAGATAGATAGATAGAAACAGACTGAATTAGATAGATAGATAGATAGATAGATAGATAGATAGATAGATATGAAAAGATAGACAGCAGATATATATATATATATATATATGAAAAAATATACTTCATACTTGAAAAATAACAAATATTCTTTGTCTTTTGATGGAAAGAAGTAGGTTGGATGGTTGGTTGGTTGGTTGGCTGGCTGGATTTTATGGCATGTCAACCCTTGGGTTATTTTATGTTAAAGACATTTTTGTTTTATTCATTATTGTTGGGTATATAAATTTTTTACTTTTTTTACATTTTTTTACTCAATTTTTATCAGAATTATTTAACACGTAGATGGGGCCCTAACAGGTACTACTACCATACAGGGTCAGATTGGGTCTGGGATTAATGCAATGAAGAGATACTTCACATTCACCAGAACTTTCTTTCTTTCTTTCTTTCTTTCTTTTTCCACATCGGTATATTTCTCTTTCTATCAGTCTCCATTCATAAGTTTTTTCTCTCTCTTCTTTCTTTCTTCATAAATTTTTCTTTTTTTTATTTCTTTCTTCATTCCCAATTTTTCCTTTTTTATTCTTTCTTTCTTTTTCTTCTGCATTTGTATATTTCATTTTTACCCTGACTACATTCATAAATCTTTATTTCTTTCAGGATTCATAATTTCTGTTATTTCTTTCTACATTCATATATATATATATATATATATATATATATATATATATATATATCTTCTTTAATCACTGTCACCTGCTTTTTTCTCTATCATCTCCCTTTCTGAACATTCATAGCAAACCTACTAATTCAAAACAGCAATATCTCTCTCTCTCTCTCTCTCTCTCTCTCTCTCTCTCTCTCTCTCTCTCTCTCTCTCTCTCTTTTAACCTCTTTCTCTTTCTCTCTCTCTCTCATCATTTCTTTTATGGTTCTTCTCTCTCTCCTCTCTCTCTCTCTCTCTCTCTCTCTCTCTCTCTCTCTCTCTCTCTCTCTTCTTTTTCAAACTCCTTGATTCTCTTACCCTAACAACTTCCAATTCCCATGTCCTCAGCCTGTCCCCTGTCTCTCACCTCATCTAGAAATGATTGTCATTTAACTGTCCTGGAGCCAATAAAGGAAGAGGAAGAAAAAATACTGTGAGAGAGAGAGAGACTTTTTTTTTTAAATATGCTTAGCAATAATACTCTCCTCCCTACCTATTTTTGAGGGGGGAGGTCAAAAGTCTTGTTAGTCTCATCCCCTATTTAGGACAGTTATCTCAGCCTAAGGGCCAAGATGACATGTTGACTTATAATAACTGCCTTTGTTTTTGGGAGTTTTTTTTTTTTTTTTTCTTGTTTGCTTGGCTTTATTTTTTGGCTGAAACGAAAAAAAGAAAAAAGAAAAAAAGAAAAGAGAAAAGAGAAAAGAGAAAAGAGAAAATACTATAAGTGCACTTTTCTATCAGGTTGTTACAAACCCCTCCCACAACTTTTTTTTAGATTGTTGAAGAAATATTAAAAACACCTTTGAAGTTTTCTCAGCCGTCTACCAAATCAACCAAAGTCTGTCATTTACAAGTGTTCAGAAATATTATAAAGTTAAAACAAAATCGCTTCGACCTGATCTTAGGGGAAAAAAAATATTGCCGTCAAAATTGGAAATCTGATTCAGCAAACTATCACAGAACCGGAAGGGGAAGATCTACATACAGTATACTCCTCATACATTATACTCCTCGTGTACTATACTCTTTATGTAGTATACACTTCATGTAATATACTTGATATATGCAGTATATTCTTCATGCAGTATACTCCTTATCCAGTATACTCTTCATGTAGTATACTCTTCATGCAGTATATCCAGTACATTCTTCATGCTTCATGCAGTATACTCCTTATCCAGTCATGCAGTATACTTGTCATGCAGTATACTCCTCATGCAGTATACTCCTTATCCAGTACATTCTTCATGCAGTATACTTGTCATGCAGTAAACTCTTTATCCAGTATACTCTTCATGCAGTATACTTGTCATGCAGTATACCCCTCATTCAGTATATTCTTCTTGTAGTATACTATCATGCAGTATACTCATTATCTAGTATAATCTTCATGTAGTATACTCCTCATGCAGCATACTCCTTATCTAGTATACTCTTCATGTAGTATACTCCTCATACAGCATACTCCATATGCAGTACACTCTTCATGCCGTATACTCCTTATGTTGCATACTCTTCATGGAGTATACTTTTCAAGTAGTATATTTGGCATGCAGTATACTCCTTATTCAGTATACTCTTCATGTAGTATAAAGTAAAATGTAAAGTTGTCGGGGCGGCCTAAAGTCAGTATCAGCCAGACAGCGAGGGAACCTATCCACTTTTCACTAGCACTAGACCGAGGAGATTGTTTTTTTAGCGTCTGAGACGGAGCGCCACACCTACCATCAGCTCCTCACTTTACCGCACAGATCCATGTGCTACTCATACACTCCTCATAAAGTATAGTCTCCATGCAGTATACTCATGCAGTATACTCCATGTGAAGTACACTCTTCATGCATATTCATGTATAATCCTTATGTAGCATACTCTTCACGTAGTATACTTCTCATGCAGTTTTCTCCTCAAGTAATATACTCATGCATTATACTCCACAGGTAGTACACTTCTCATGTATTATACTCCTCATAAAGCATACTCCTCATGCCTGTTACCTATTTTGCTGAGGCAGTATAAAGTAGTAAAGTCGTCGTTCTGGTCTATTGCTGGAATCTATCCCTTTTCGCTAACGCTAGACTAGGGAGATTTTTTTGATGAGGTGGAACACCACACTTACTTACACCACTTTACTGCACACATCAGATTAACCAAGCTGTGCTACTCATGTGCTGAGTTAGTGAGTACTGGCATCGAACCCAGAACCTTGAGATTCCTCGGCGGATGATCTACCGACTGAACTAAAATTTAGACAATGATAAAATAAATGAATGAATGAATACACTAATACATACATAAAACAAATGAATGAATGAATAAATAAATAAATAAACGAATGAACAGAGTTTATCAAGTTATTAATGCTAATTTTCTGTTTTCTTTTCTTCTTCTATTTTCTTCTTTTTTTTCAAACTGTGAAGTTATAAAAATTTGATTTTTTTAATTATTTTTCTATTTCCTAGATCCCACATGGAAAACCCTTGATCGCCACCATTAGTCCTGAATCTTTAATGATTATATCCCCTTCTTCAAGTGACAATACATCTCCAGTGACAACCAGTACGGACATCTCACCAATCACAACTAGTGGTGATACATCCTCAGTACAGACAAGCACGGACACAGCTTCCATTTCGACATCTCGAACAGACATCTTTGTCCCTTTTAAAGCTTCACGCCAACCATCTTCCCCTTATTCAAGCACAAGCTCCAACCTCTCCCCCACAGCAATATCATACACAGACACACCTCACTACCCTCCGTCAACATCAGTCATGTTTTCCTCCCTTAGACATAATAATACCGACAGGTTTAACCCGGCTTCAAATATTAATCCAACCGTTTTCCCTGTATCGACTATAACTGATATGTCATCCTCTCTCACGGCGAGCACTGATATCTACCCGGCCCAGACAAATAGCACCAGTGCTTCTTCTCAAAGTCTTACAATGGAATCAGATAGTCCTGGCCATTCTTACACTCTGCAACAGTCAGGCATCGATGTTTTTCACCCACCACCCCCGCTGTTTGGGTCTTGCTCAGATGTCGATACAGGACAGTCCGTTAGCTCCGACATTTCTTTTGTGGATGCTCCCAGTACCGATTTGTTTTCTTCAATGACATCCAGCAGAGAAAGCTACTCGTCTCCATCGTCTTCATCCCTTGCCACCTCTTCCGAAGGATTTCCCGGCCTTCCTCAATCCGCAACAGATATATTCCACCCGCCTCCACCCCCGTTCTCTTCCAATGCCGCCGACGTATTCCCCTCTCCTGCAAATGTCTCCCCGGAGAACGACCAGTACGGAACTGATGTCTTGCCTTCCTCAACTAGCACCACAGACATGTCATCTTCTTTCTCCTCCCTCGGCACAAGTAGTTCGGATAATTACCCACAACTGGCTAAACGTGACCCCGACCCTGATACCTTTTACCCACCGCCTCCTCCTTTTCAATCAAATGTAGATGGCCCCTTACCCACAGACAAGAACTTTTCCACTACGATAGCTGAAAGTGCGAACTTATCTCAGCCCAGTGAACCACAGAAAACTACAGCGCCCAATTCTTCAACAGAGAAAAATGCTGAAATTTCATCGTATGCCTTGCCTAAAGCTGATATTTGCGCCATCAGCAATCCCAGAAAAAGTTCCCAGTCTCCTGTAAATACAGAAAAGCTACCCGATATCATCAACGATGTTCTCAGTTCCTCTCCAAAACATTCTGGTACGACCCCCAGCACTAACATCTTTGCCCGAACACGGACAATCGAAATTCTCCAAATACAGAAACAACTAATGCTAAAACATCAAATATCAATAATAATAATCTCGCTCTCTCAACTAGTACGGAACTTTTCCCCCTTTCTACACCATCAGACATGTCGGCTCTCTCGACAAGTGCAGGCATTTCCCCCCTCTCTTCAGTTGCTGATATTTCCCCCTTTCTCTCCCCAACGACTGTCGATTTTCCTCCCCCTTCT
The DNA here is from genome assembly GCA_023376005.1 of Doryteuthis pealeii. Taxonomy (NCBI): domain Eukaryota; kingdom Metazoa; phylum Mollusca; class Cephalopoda; order Myopsida; family Loliginidae; genus Doryteuthis; species Doryteuthis pealeii. The sequence goes on from CM042143.1 coordinate 73,796,215, forward strand.
CCTCCCCTTCCTCCTCCACCTCAACTTGAGTCAGATGTAATACTTATAACGACACCTGTCACTGATATATCTTCCTCCGTCTCCATAAGTCCTGATATCTATCCTTTAACGAATAATACAACGGATGATTTGCCCATTCCTGCAACTATAAGTGACATCTCCTCTTTGTCGACAGATGCAGATATGGTTATTCAAACAAGCACTAGGAATTATGTACCGACTTCCGTTTCTAACAGCTCTCAGCCTCACTACACCGATTCAATTTCGGGACAGGTCTGCACAGACACACATCCCTTTGCCTCAAAAACTGACATTGCATTTCCCTCTGATAACCGACCTAGAAACGTAGACAGATACACTTTTTCTTTTGAAACCGAGAATTCACCGCCTCCTTCTTCTACTTCAACGTCGAGCAGCGATGACGAATCTTCCCTTCCGGATTTTCCTGTCGCGGATATTTCGTCCACCCACTCTATGAGTATGGAACTTTACCCGCTCGCTGCAAGCGGTGGCGGTCCAGACCCTCAAATGTCAACAATTGGTGCTACGTCCCGACCAAGTCAATTTGAACAGCGAACAGTTACCGCTGAAGCCGGGGCTAAGCCTGGAACTAAGCATGGAGCTGCGGAAGTCACGTCTTCACTGGCTGATAATAAAGACAACACTTATCCGTATACCGATAAGAACGACAATGTCTTATTCCGAGAGACGTACGTCCCGCCTCCACCATCCGTGGACGATTCTTCTGCACCTATAGTCCTTCCAAAATTTGATATCTCACTTTTGTGTATCGATGGTGAAGATCTAAACTACCCGGAAGACCGCGCCGCTACATCTTTACCGGCAGCCGAGTCATTCCAACAAGAATCTTGCATGGAAAACACTTCTAAAATCACAGATAAGTATCCATCAACCACTACAGATACAAACGTGTTTTCTACTTCTATATCTAGCTCCGGTGTTTCCGTATCTTCTCCGAATCCCACGGATATACCCTGCGCTCTATTAGATATACACACATCATCGGGAGAAGACGCTACAAGCTCACACTTGTCAGTGCTTTCTGATGACAATAACAACAACAATAACAATAACAATAATTTTGATGATAATAATAATAATAATAACGATGATAATAATAATAATAATGTTCAATCAGTACCTTTAATTCGAAGCGAAGATTTTGGTTCAGATTTTTCAACTTCTTCAGAGAGCCCTTCGTTACCCGCTAGTGAAGATATCTACCCCCATTCCCTTACCAGTACCGATTATTCCCACTTATCCCGGGAGACGACGAACATATCATCGTCTCTTAGTGCCGATACATTTTTTACAGCCGCAAGTATGGATAATTATCTCCTAAGTAGCGATTGGTCTCCTTCAACGGATATATCCTCACCATCTTCAGACACCTCTTTTTTCACCACCTGTGCATCGCCACTGAGAGAAAAGGTCCTTCCCGATGCAACTAATAATAATAGCATGTCTCTGACAAGTACATCATCTTCAAACACTACGGACGCCATAAGTCCGTCCAGTATTCTCTCTTCGCCGATGAATAATACAACAACTGATTTGCAGAAGCCGGTTACGGTGAGAAAACCTAAAAACGTCTCTGCGATCCCAAGTGCGGGCGCAAAAGAGCCAGTCCCTAGCGGACGCGCTTTCAAGAGACACCCTCGTTCTGGTTTAGAACTCGAATTGCGAGCCTCGTTTTCAGATCTTTTTACAGACGAAGAACTGTCTCCGCTTGCGAACAATCCACGAAGGCTTCGCAGAGATAATGCCGGTATAAGGCAGCCACAAGAGGTTCCAGTAAAAACTCGAATCAATAAACCCGCTCATTCTGATTCAGGTTTAACCCGTGCTATGAAATATCCCCACCAAAACGTTTCTCAAGTTGTTCGCTCTCTTTTAAAATCAGGTTTTATTTCTTTTACTGAAGAACCGTCAACAGAACCTGTTACTTTGCATACAAAACCAGATAAGGTCAAAGAACTCAGCGGTTCGTCCTGTGCTACCAATATTATCCCAGTAAATTCTGGAGAAGTTGACTTACCGACCCAAGACTGTGCTCCTTTTAAAACCAATGCTAGTCGCATAAACCAAAGTACAAATTCGTGTATCTATTGTGCGAATGTGAATTTAAAACCGCCTCCTCACGTCTTCAGTAACAACCAGCAAAACCTAATTGCTACAATGGACTTATTACCAACATACAGAGAATCGTTTCCGTGTTTAATTGATACAAACAGATTACCCACCACTGTGACCATTTCTCTTCCCGGGTCTTCTTGGGAATTTTCTTTTATTACCTATCCCGGTGAAACTTACCCTGAGCTTATGGAGATTTCTTCTCCGACCTATGATTGCTTATTATCCCCACAGGAAAGTGTTTTCTCTACTGGACAAATCAAGTACTTTCTGGATTTAACTCAATTGCATTTTCTTGGACATAGAACAACAACGGTAAGTAAAATGTTTCATATTTATTTGCTAATGTTCGGATACAAAATAGAATTGTCTCACTTTTGATAGTGGGGGTGGGGCCTCCCACATCACATGTCTGTTGGTCATGTGACAATGCGAGCCCCCCCTCTCTCTCTCTCTCTTTCAGGAAAAGAAATTTGTTTTTCTTCTAAATTCTTAAATAATCTTTTACAATTTACAATTTGAGGTATTTTTCAATAAATATGAAAGTTCTCAAATTTTATTATTGAAAAAAAAATGTTAATTGATTTCTTATGACCAGCAGCTTCGATCTTATAATGTATTATTTATGGCCTACAAGAGCAGTGTCAAATAGAGCACGGCGTCGATTCCACTGGGTGATTTGGACCAGAATACATAAAATCGCTAGACAAGTTGAAAACATCACACTTTTTGCTTTTGTATTTTTTTTTTCAGGTTGATTTGTAAACATAAACAATGTTCTATAGAAATTTTAACTTTTGATAAATTCAATAATTTTAGCAAAATCCTTTTTCGTGCTTGTTTATGATCAGACCCTTTGCGAATCTGAGATTTCCGGAACAGTTCCCGACAACATAGCTGAAGTCTTCGAAGTGTATATTTTGTATGTAATGTTGTGGTTAAAAAAACATTGGCCCTCGGAGATCTTCAGTTTATCAAATTTGACCCACTTTGTAAAAGGTTTGCACAACAAAAGTTAAAACTAGGACAGGATTTTTGTCGTTCTTTCGAAATTGAAATAAATATTGTACGCTAGGAACTACCAAAAACACACTTTTTTTTACTTTTAAAAAAACAAATTAGAAATTAATTAAATCGATTATTTAAGGTGAAATTTTAGTTTTAGTCGAAATATAGTAACATAATGAGCATCAGTAATAAAAAAGGAAAATAATATTACATATGTAATTAATTTTTAATACATTTTAAACATTTTATTCACCCCCAAAATTACGAATGCAGACGCTTTGCCTGAAGTACGTTACGTACAAAAACATAACACATTATTAAAAGCTTAAAGCACTTATAAAAGTCTCTTATAAATCAATAACAAAAACCCCAAAATACACCATGTACAGATTATTCACATGTTTATATTTCATTTCAATGTAATATTCTTTTTTTTAAAAATACAATGGAAAAATCCTGATTAAAAAATTCACTCGTTTTTGTTCAATAATATTCGCCCGAAATATTTTAAAACTATGGTAGCCGAGACGTATAATTTTTTTACAGTAACAATTCACTAAACGTGAATGATTACCAAAAAATCGGGGAATTATCCGATTTTAATAAAAATGTTCAGTGTTGACTTATTAATCAATGAATCTTATAATGCATCAGTTATTTCTTTTTAAAAATTGCAGATTTCTTTCAAGATTACATTCTCCCCCACCTTTTGGGGACTAAAAAACACTCAGGGTTTTTAGAACTAGGTTATATATATATATATATATATATATATATATAGCAGTAATGTATGTGTGTATCCAAGCATTAGTTTTCAATGGATGGTAGATTGCTCAAGGGAAACAAATCGAAATCTGAACAAAATTTTTTTTTTTTTAATTTAAATTTAATTTTTCGATTTTTTAATTAATTTTCTTCCAGATCCGTTCAATTAAAAGATTATTTTTCATTCCCTTATCTTCAGTGTTTTCTCTTTTCATGTTCTCTTTTTATGTATTCAAAAATTAGAGCCAGCCTTAAATACCCAATATATATGTTGCGCCCCAAAGATAGTGTCAGGGACAAAATTAATTGACCTAAAAAAAATGTTTTCATCTTTAAATAAGACAATTGGGGTATTATAACTTTCATTCATTGATATATCAACAATGATAGTTTCATTAAAAATCGGTTTATTCCCTGATTTTTGGTATTTTTTCTATCGGGAGGAAGGCTGACTTTGGTAAAGTCAAATATGTTTTTAACGCTTGAATTGTTGGTCCCTATTGTACACAATGCTCCATACTTTATGGGTCCGCCCCTAACCTGTTCCTTTTACAATATATCTCTCTACTTTCTCCCTGCTCACTATCTCTATCCCCTTCTGATTTCCTACTCTTCCTCTACAATGATTCCTGCTTGATTATTTACATTTCTGTACAGACATCAATTCTTGATAAGTACTTACCCGTGTTATACTCAAAGACAAAGATGAGATAAGGCTTACTGGAGTTGAGTTGGGACTTGGATTTGTGGGAGAAAAATAATTTCCATACACGGATATACGGATATCAGCAACACATGTGTTAACTCGACTACATCTTTATTTGTACCAAAGCTTTCTCTGACCCTTCTTCTAAAAAAACTCTTTCCTACTAAAACTCCAAGGGAGTTAACTGTACATTAGTGTAGTGTATATTGTCGTGTGACAAGTATTTTAATGTTTTGGTTTAAAGGTATGTGGTTATTTCTGCTGCGTGTTCACAGGGTTTCCTTTTGACCCCATTATATTTGGTGGTTGCGCTGAAAAGGAATTAAATGAAAGAAAAGGAAGAGACAAAGACAAAAAAGTAGTTTTAGGATTCAGCCTTTATTTACAGGTCATGGCTACCACGTGGAGAGGAATTTCCTACTGTCCAGTAATAGTGTCTGGTTCCAGTTAAGACCTAAGTCCGAATAGCCGAGAGATTATCTTGGGTCCTTTTTCTGCACATGCTCGGAGGATACTTCCTGTCTGAAGGCTTAGGGGAGAAGTTTTTTTTTTTTTTTTTTATTAAATTTTATTTTATATCCCCACAATATATAGACATACAAGAACCTGTTTTCACTTCAGATTTGTTTTTGTTGTCTTCGTTAAATATTTTTTAGGTATCTGTAGTATACCGAGGATCTCGGTAAGAACGAGATTTAGAATGAGAACCAAGATGACGTCTTGAATTGCATTCACTATTTATGTATGATGATGTAAATAAAACCTTTTGTTAATTGTACTTGAGTTTTTGTAATCAATTCAACAGTTTTTCTGCAACAACCACACAGTAGTTCTCCTTCGTACCGAATTTTACCACGACGAGCTCCTTTTTATCTCGTTGTTCTCGTGGGTTTAATTTGTATAGGTGCCCCGACGCTCACGCCATGAACGAGACAGAACGAGACCACACCCTATAAAGCCGTCCGTCAATGGCGGCTATGATTCTTTAGTTTGGTTCAAGCAAAACCTGACAAGTCAAACAGATGCGTTTCGCCGTAGGTAAGTCCATACTTTAACCTGGAGTTGTTCATTAAAGTATTCCACTACCTTATTTTGTAATCTTGACTGTCACTTCGGTAATATCTAATATATGTGGAGTTTTAAGGATTTCAATGTTAGTTTATAGATCGGTGGTTATTTCTGGTGCCTGTTCACAGGTTTTCCTTTTTAAAGGAAGGGAAAGGAAGAGACAAAGACAAAGGGTAGTTCTAGGATTCAGGCTTTATTGATGGGTCATAGCTACCTCGTGGAGAGGACATTTATTCCTGTCCAGTAATAGTGTCTGATCCCAGTCAAGGCCCGAGTCCGAATGACCGAGAGATTATCTTAGTGGTAGAAAGTGGTTTCTTTTTCTTGCACATATTCAGAGTGTTCTTCCTGTCTGTTATAAGAAGTTATTAGAATAAGAAATTTTTTAGTTATAAGAAATTTATTTATCAATAGTAGGTACAAGTTATAAAGAATAAGTAAAAGAAAAACTTTATTTTTGTTAAACTACTATTGAAGGGAGGCCATGCCTAATAGCGTGAAGCTAAGCCCATGGACATTGACCACCCTTGGACGCTCACAGGAAACGATACAAGACATACCAGACAACACAAACATATAGATATATATCATGAGACAAATTAGCCGTGTGAGAATCTAAATGCAAATCTGTTGTTTATAAGAGGCAATAAAATGCTTTTTCAAAAGTTTTTTAAGGACAAAATAATTTACCGAAACAAGCTTCACCTTTTCCTCTTTTCTTCAAACAATACCGACTGAACAGTGTTCCAGGAATTAAGTGCATTAAAACGAATCGAATTATGCCCAAAACTAACCGTGTTGATGATAGGGAAATTAAACAAACCAGTGGGCTCATGGAAGATCTTTTTTTTTTTAAATTTTATTTCAATCCCCACATATACTATATCGTTGATTGCGTATATTGCAATATATATAAAAATCTATAATTTAATTTGATACAGACCGAATCAGGAACAAAACTTCTTGATGCTTGTTGACTTTTGTAGTCTCAAATAGAATGTATTAGCGTCACAGTGAGTTATAGGTATGGTAAAAATCCCACGTGTTTTTAACCGCCTATGCATTAAAGTTAAACAAAACTCGGAAAACTCAAGTTATTAGATTATGAAATTATATTATTTGATATTTTTCGGAAATTCCCTTTACAACTATGTTGCGGGGTTACACGACTACTTGAACGTCTCTTTTTTATATTGTTATCGTTTACTACTATTACTCCTACTATTATTATTATTATTATTATTATTATTACTATTTCCCTCCTTGAGTGTTTTTCACACCAGCATAAGCTGATGGCCTTTCACTGGAGTCTGAGTGACAACAAGTCTCCTCTTGTTTCCAGGACTCCTCCAAGTATTCTAGCTGATCTTATCAATGCTGCTGTTTTGATGGTCTTAATTCTTCTGATTTCTAGTTCCTCTAGTCTGTTTTCAAAACTTTGGGGGGTCGTACCAAGTGCATCAACTACAGTTGGTATCACTTTCACCCACATATTCCATAGGTTTTTCAATTCTCTAGCAAGGTCCAGGTATTTGTATATCTTTTTGTTTTCTTTCATCTTCACTCTGTGATCTGCTGCAACAGCAAAGTCTACAAGGTGACAAGTTCTCCTTTACTTTGAAGGGACAAAAAACAAGGTCTGGTCTTCTGGTTGGAATAAGGTGATCCGTCTTTATCTCAAAGTCTCAGAGAATGGTATGCGTTTCATTCGCAAGAACAGATTCTGTTTTATGCATATACTATTTGTTGTATGGTAAAAGTTTAGTTTCTTGTTAAATTCCCAGTGGATCACTTTTCCAACCTAGTCGTGCCTAGCCTAGTATTCTTGTTGTGCTAGTTTGCTGCATTCGCTGAATTCATGGTTGATTGTCTCAACTCTCTCCACACATCCTACATTTGCTGCTGCTGTTATTATTATTATTATTATTATTATTATTATTATTATTATTATTATTTATTACCACTGATAATATTTTTTTTTTAAGAATCTATTCGCAGGAATGAGTCTTTTGAGGACAATAGATTCAGATGTATTTTATTCGTGCAAAAAACCTCTACCTAACACTTACTGCAACATTTTCGCCCCCTAACCCCTTCCCGTCCTTGACAAGTTTTCTTTTGCGACAGACTTTTAAAATGCAGCATTTGTCAAAGTGAAGCTATACGGCTCCATTGTTGCTGCTGCTGCTGTAAAGTTTGTTCCAGCTGATGGGAGCCATACAACTGACGCTAACACCTGTCACCTGTACACGAAACAGACAAACACGTATACAACCTCTTACATCTTTCCAGATACACACACACACTTACGTATATAAAAAGGGGGGGTAGATAAATATTTACTCAACTTAGTTTAATTTGACTCAAGGCCGAAGATGGTAATGCGCCAATCTTCTAAGTGGGTAGAACTTTGCCTGCATTCAAAAATATCTTTCGACATCTTGGATTTTATCCGGGCTTGGTAATCGATCCATGGTACGGTTGGCAAATATACAACTATTCGGTAGTTTGTGAATAGGGAAGATATTTAGTAGAGTCCCTACTCACCAAGGACCAGTATTAGTATATCCGTGATGTATCAACACTGAATAAACAGAAGGAAAGACAAATATTCAAATAAGTTCATATACACATACTGAAACATTTAATGTACATATAATATACATACAAGGGGCCGGTTTATCTCGCTCGGTAAAGCAGCTGCATAGGAATCGCGGAGTTCCGAGTTCGATACCGGTCCCCTTTAGGAAACTTATGCTATTGGAACAATTATAATGCCACTAAATCGATCGCAATCAAAAATAACCGAAGAATATGACTTACCAAGTAGGTAAAATGTACCGTGATTATTTTCTATACTTGTAAAAAAAACAACACACACACACACATTCCCTTTTGTTTCTGATTGGTTTACACACGAACAAATGTTACGTAATGAGAATGCGTCTCTTGGAGTACTCATTAAACGAGACTTAATACTAAATTATAAGGATCTGATTTAGCTCAGTCGGTAGAGCTTCCACCTAGGAATAGCAAGGTTCCGAGTTTGATACCGGTCCCCGCCAACTCAGCGCATAAATGATGATACAACTTGAGTAATCTGATCTGTGCAGTAAAGCGGTAGATGTACTGCTCCACTTCAGAAAAAAAAAAACTATCTCCCTGATCTAGCGCTAGCGAAAAGAGGATAGACTCCCTCGTTGTTCGGCTGATACTGACAATAGATCATGCCGCTGACTTTAGTTTTTCATACTTGTAGTATTTGAAAAGAATACACAAACGTGTCCAAATAGGTAAAATACATGCATACTGTTCCACGAATAAGCAGAACGTTGAAGAGGCACAAAAAACGGAAAAGTTTTTTTTTGAGATTGAGGAGTAAAATGGCCATAGCCAGGAGAGAAGACAATGTATCTATTGCACAAATAAGTTCTATGGTTTCAAGTAACTAATAATAATAATAATCCTTAGTAAATAATTATAGTTTCTATTAACTATTCTTAATACAAACAATTTAGTTATATAGCATCTAATACTAATAATTTGCAAACATCTATTTGACCCATAGATAGGACCATAACAGGTACTACCACTCCAGGTCAGAGTAGAATTGTCAATGAAAGGATACTCCACACAGATCCCCAGAACTGGAGTCTCAATATTTGATGTAGTTTTTTTATGTGCCTTTTATTTGCGGGGGGGAGTGAGAGGTTCTTACCCCTGCTGAGGGGTAAGAACCTCTCACTCATAGTATTCTAAGCCCGACTAAATAAAGCTAAGTAAATATCCTAAATGCTATTAAAAATGGGATGGATAGAGGTTGTGAACTGAAGGTCAACTTTCCTTCGTGATATAAACCGTATATATAAAGACGACTTGTGAGTTGGAGACTTTTTATATCAGTTTATGGGACCCAGGATAATTTTGAGCATCAAAAATGATCTGTTGAAATAAAACTTTCCTTTTTATTGTATTGTTATCTATTTATTTACATAGGATTTTTCTCAGACCTTTCTCTCGAACTCCAGTTCATCTCCCCTGTGTTTGTCGATTAGCGGAAAGCCACAGCGGGTCGAATTCCATACTGGCCTGGCTTGTATATTTTTCTGGCATCTTAATGTGTGCCGCTTCCTGCTAAAGTACCTACTCCAGAAAACCGAATATTCAATCTTTTTTCACTTTTTTTTTGTTCGAAAATTGACAGAATTAACATACATGTTATATACCCCTCTACTTGGGCGTATATAATCAGTGGAGAGTTCTCTGGTATATAATCGATGATAGATTAGAGATGATCTCCACATTTCTAACACACGTGGGCATGCCTATAAAGTCAGAAAACAGCATAGTTCACATGACTTTCGGAAACATTCTTTTCACGCTCAGAGTTGCCGAGGCATGGAATAGACTGCCTGCATCCGTTGAAGGCTGCCGAAACGCTGCATCATTCAAAGCCTCCGTGCTTCCTGTAATCCGCCAACACTATACCTGATACCCTTCTCCACACACATATGCACGCACGCGCACACATACATGTATATTATCACTGTACGCTATTCATGTTCCTGACACTAATGCATTATTCTATGTACTATACATGAGACTCTGATGAGTTGCGGTGCACCTGAGCACTGTACGCAATAAATTTCATTATTATTATTATTAAAAATGTTTGAGACAGAGAGATTAGATTAGAGATGATAGGAGATTATAGTTCTTTCTTTATTTCTCTGCTTGCTGAGTCTTCATCTAGCTCATCGGCTGCCATTTTCTCTTCTCTAGTGGGCATCTGCTGTTAAGGGTTGTCTTCTTCTTTATCAATTCTTCTTACAGGCTGGGCTGGACATTGCTTGTTTAATAATTTAATTAACAAACACAACAACTTGTTTGTTTCTTAATCAAGTGTTATTTCTTAGCACATGATTCCGCTGCGGGAAGAGATGGGTCCCGAAGTTGACAATACGTCTACGTTCCTTGAAAGCCGGGCCACATCTGCACTAAACTAGAAACTTATTCTCATGTATCTGTACCGGAGGTCAGTTGGGATCAACTAAATGTCACCGGTAATTTTCCATGGGACCCCGTTATTTTTAAGTTAAAAAAAAGTCATAGATTGACATGATGGAGATGATAGTTCTTATTTTATTTCTCTGTTTGCTGATTCTTCATCTATTTCATCTAACTCGTCTAGTTCGTCGGCCGCTATGTTATCTGGTTGATTTCTATTAAGGGCTGGTTTTGTTCGTTGTGCTGGGTTGGAAATTTATTAATTGCCAGAGGTGCATATTGCATCTGAAGAAGGTCAGTGAATATATCGGTCGAAAGGTCCTATGAACAGAAACAAGGAGTTTAATAAGCCTGAAAAAATCTTTGAATCTCTCATTTGATAACACTTCTAAGATTTTTTTTAAATTGAAAATTTGATAATCTATGTCTTTAGTTTTTAGCTCAGTCGGTAGAGCACTCGCTTGTGAATCACAAGATTCCTGGTTTGATATCGGTCCCTGCCAACTCAGCACATGAGTAGCACAGATTGGGAAATCTGATCCGTGCGGTAAAATGGGGAGCTGACGGTAGGTGTGGCGTTCTACCTCTGCAAAAAACAATCTCCCTGGTCTAGTGTTAACAAAAAGGACTCCCTTGCTGTCGGGCTGATACCGACAATAAGCCACTCCGCCAAAATTTACTTACTTACATTATTTAGTTGGATATATCATTTTCTTTTTCTTTTTTTAATGTATTTTTATTTATTTATTTATTTACATAGGAATGTTCTCAGATCTTTCTCTAGACTCCATTTTTCCCTCCTTCTTTTTGTCGATTAGCAAAAAGCCACAGCGGGTTAAATTCCGTGCTTGTCTGGCTAATACACATTTCTGACATGTGCTGCTTCCTACAAAAGTAGGTATTTACTCAACCCTTTCACCACAAGTAGGATGTGACAGAAGGTCTCTAGTATTGAGGCATCCATCAAGAATTGAATCCACTATTCAGTAGTTAGTGGATATGTGAGACTAGCTTGCTAACCGGGGGATTCCCTGTGGCGTAGTGGGTGACGTGCTAGACTGCGACTCCGTAGTAAGTGAGTTCGAACTCTAGTCGCGCTATTACGATAACTCTCGGACTTACAACCTTGAGAAAGGTATAAACCTTCTCATCTAGATATGGACTAAATAGTATCATTACTATTCTTCTGCAATAATGGATTTGGCATTAAATAACCCACAAAGGTTGATATGTCATTAATCAAAGAAGAAACCAAAGAAACCTAGCTAAACATTATACTACAATTAAATGCCCTTCTTCCTACAAAATATCTACTCCAGAAAACCAACGTTAAACTCTATCTGATGGTGAGGTTCCAGTTCTGGAGGTCTGGGGAATGTGGAGTATCCCTTCATCACTATTGCTCCCTGGTTTACTCTGACCCGGAGTGGTAATACCAGTTAGGGTCCCATCAATGGGTAAAATAGTAAAATGTGTTTATAAAAAATTGAGTATCCATTAAGAATGAATTTATTTCAAAACTTTGTCGGCATTAAATGACCCACCGACGTTGATATGCCGTAAAACAAACCAAACCATAAAACTGAAGCATTTACTGTTTTTTTTATTTGAAAATTAAAGATGCCAAAGGTGCCTATTAGACCTGAAGAAAGGCAGAAAATGTATTGGTTGAAAGGTCGTATTGAAGAGAAAGGAAGAATTTAATAAGCCCGAAGAATTCTTTGAATCTCCCATTTGGATTTGATAACACTTCTAAGATTTTGGGAAATTGAAAATTTGGCAATTTCTGTCGTATTATTTGGTTGGATATTTCCGAATTTTCTCTGTTGTCGTCGGTAATATTGATTAATCTTAGAAGAGCAAGAAGAAAAAAAATATTTGGCGGTAAGATAATTGGATTTTAAGATTTTCGTGTCGCTCTCACCTGAAAAAAAAAAAACATATCAAAATTAATATTGATTTCAACAACAAAAAATCCACATCTGCATACAAAAGTATTGCATCTGTGTTCGTTTTTTTCCGATTCAAGTTCTACCAGAAACTGTGTCGCCAAAACAACCGCTTCTTCTCGTACAAGCAATTTTCTGTGTAGCTTACAATATAACATAAAAGATGGCGATTTTTTCCTAATGGGGTTAGCTAATTTGAACGTTCTGCTTTGGAATAGCTCAAGAAAAAGAAAACTGGTTATTAGGGGAAAAAAGATTGAAAATGAATGAATATTTTTGTTATTAATTTTTAATATTCTTTTTATTGTTTTTTTGGGGGGTTTTTTTTTGGGGGGTCAGATAAGTGATTGTTTTGTTAATGGCTTTCGTAATTATTCTCAGCTGTGATAGGATTGTCATTAGCCATGACATTCTCGCGAACTGGCAACGTTAGCCTTATTGTGACTCTAACAACCCACCTAAAAAGTTAACTAATTGGTTTAGAAATAAATATATTTACTTAAAAAATACTTACTCCAGAAAACTGAATCTTCATTTTTTTTCCCCAGTTTTTGTATTATTGTTGGTTTTATTGTTTTGTTTTGTTTTGTTTTTTTTCATCTGTCAAATTATCCAGTCTTTTTTTGTTTTTATTTATTTTTAAAACATTTTAGGTCTTTTTTAGTAACATCTTGTATCTATGAATTATTTTGTTCATAAACTTCATTTTTTCCACTTGTTTTGTTTATTTTTTTTTTTTTGTTTTTGTTTTTTGTTGTTTTTTTGTTTATTTGTTTTTTCGTCTGTCCAGTTAGCCAGTATTTTATTACTTTTTTCCTCAGCTCATTTTTAGTAACATCTTGTGTAATATTTATTATTTATTTAGAAATTATTTTCTTAATATTCAATTGTTTGCCCTTGTTTGTTTTTTTGGGGTTTTTTTCTATTATGAAAATTTCCTTTAAAAAATCAAATCAAAAATGACTAAAGTATATGTCAAAAAAAGAAAACGCGAATTTAAACGTATATGAAAATTTTATTTAAAAATCACAATAAAAACTTGATTAAAGATGACGTGTCTATTAAAGATATGTCCCATTTCTTAACCCGAACGCCTTGGGACTTTAAGGCGCCAGATTCCAGTGCCCTTCTGCTACGTCATCGATCCCCACTGTTAACGAGAAAACAGTCAGTGGTCGGTTCGGCTTAAACCTGTAAGGACCTGAATGAGTTAACTCCCTCAGACTGAATTGGTAAATAAGTTGCCACTCGCTTCCAGGAGCAAACCTTGAAATTCGACAAATTCAACTTGAAAGAATTATACTACAGAAATCATCTCAACTCAATTAGGGTTTGCAACTCAAAGACAGCTTCCCTAAAAGCAACCTCTAAAATTCATCACCAACAAAACATACGAAATTTTCAACCCGCCTCTGCCGATAGGTTGGCGGGTCATTCTTCACTTCAAAGAACTTTGTTAACCGGACTCTGAGTTAAGTTCTCCGCAAATCACACCAAAATTTGCAAAAACTATCCTTATATCTATCTTTCCCCTTTTTTTTGTTTATACATATTAAATTTGTTGTTAAATATATTTGTCTTGTCTTGTCTTTTCATTCAGTGTCCGAACTTGAAAGTTGCGGTAATTCCCCCCACAAGTGAGAGTTAATCCTTTTACAGTTTTAATTCCCAAACTATTGTTGTTTTTTTGTTTTGAGTTTAAAGATATTTTTCTAGTAACTTGTATGATATTTTATTATCTATTCATGAATCATTTTACGCACACTTTCTTCAGACATGATGACACTAATATAATAAAAATTTGTAGACTACGGGAAACCGCTTCTGGCCTTTGAATTTTTTTATAACAAAAGAAATGTTTGTAAACCCATAAAGAGTGTAGTCGAGAAACTCAAGTAACCTTTTTCCGGGTCTCTCTCTCTCTCTCTCTCTCTCTCTCTCTCTCTCTCTCTCTCTCTCTCTCTCTCTCTCTCTCTCTCTCTCTCTCTCAAAAGTGAATGGAAAATTCCTATATGGCCTGTACCATTGTTGGGAATATTTATTTTATGTCAATCGTTAGAACAAATGACGACCTTCCTATTTTCAACATCAACGGCGCACAGTCGAATCCTTCGAAAATGAATCAACTGTTGATTGTAAAACTGTTATTTTGATAGTTTGTTGGCTTAAATGAGATGTCTCTTTAAAAGGATATGAGTAAAGAACAATTTCCTCGTAAATTCCTACCATAAAATAAACTGAACCCTCATTTTATGCCCGTGTTTTTGCAATAAATGTTTTATTTTTCTTGCACCCGTTATTTTACAATACTAAATATATTTTCTTTATTTGTTAAAGAATCAAGAAAATATATTTAGTATTGTAAAATAACGGGTGCAAGAAAAATAAAACATTTATTGCAAAAACACGGACATAAAATGAGGGTTCAGTTTATTTTATGGTAGGAATTTACGAGGAAATTGTTCTTCTTTACCAGGTTATGAAGAATATACGCCTAGTTAACAGGCTGACTGGTCTCTCCGTCTCTCTCGCTCTCATTTTAAAGATACCAGTAAAAATACTGATTCGATGCTGAGTATGGATGGCATCTGCCGTCTCGATGTTGATATGTAAGGGTTTAGTCGACTCATAGTGTTAGTAAAAATGAGGACATAAGACGCATTTTAACGGAGGTAATTGACACACGTGCTTACACATTGGCAGACTGGGCACTTTAACCTTTGTTAGGCAACCGATCTAGAAGAAGGAAAACTCTGAATTCAAAACTGTTAAACTCCGCTTGGGGTGGTCACTGCTAGAATAGGCTTAGTCCTAATTAGTGATCTATTTCACCAGTTTGTAATATTTATGGAAGTCATTTCTAATACAAAATTATGCTTTAAAACAAAATTTGTGTGACATCCCTGAAAACTTGCAAGTTTTTTAAATTTTTGGACAAAAATAATTTTGGTCAAATAAATTATCTATTTATTTATTGTTATGGAATTTGTGTGTCATCAAGTGTAACTGTTATTGTTGTTGTTAGAAGAGCAGTGCCTAGAAGTGTGAGGTGGGGGCTCGACCAAGTTGGGTGGCCTATAAACCGGGAAATTTTTCTCCAGCTGATCTTTAACAGTAAAATAAATATCAAGACTATGAAAGCTAATATTTTCTTATTTTATCCTTTTCTTTTCTATTTTCGTTTTTCTTTACTTCTACACATTTTATTTTTATTTCTCTTATTTTCTCATTACTTTCTTGTTTCGCTCTTACTTCTCTCTCTCTCTCTATCTATCTATCTATCTATCTCATATATATATATATATATATATATATATATATATATATATATATATATATATATAATGTGTGTATATATGTATATATATCCCTCTCTATATATATCTCTCTATATCTCCCTATCTCTATCCTCTTTTTTCCTTCACATTTTTCTTTTCTTTTCTCTCTTAGTTTCTCATTACTCTCTTCTCGTTTTGCCTTTTCTTTTCTTTTCTTTCTTTCTCATTCTCATTCTCATTTCTCCCATCTTGTTTGGCTCCCTCCCCCCCTCTCTCTCTCTCTCTCAACATATTTTTTCTTTTTCTCTCTTAGTTTCTCATTTCTCTTTTATCTTTTTCTCTTTCTCTTAACACATTTTTTTCTCTTTTATTTTCTCTTAGTTTCTCATTTCTCAATTTCTTTTTTTTTTCTCTACACATTTTTTCTCTTGGTTTCTTATTCCTCTCTTTAATTTTTAAAAAACTTTTGCTCTCTACATTTTTCATTTTTCTTTTTCTTTCTCCCCCCCCCCCGTTTTTTTCCCTTTGCACATTTTATTTTTTCTCTCTTAGTTTCTCTTTCTCTTCTCTTTCTCCGTTTATCCCCCCCTTTCCCTCTCCCTCCTCCGTTTTTATAAAACTGTAGCAATGTTCCAATTCTCAAAAGATGATCACTTAAAGAAGAAATAAGCAAACAGGTGAAAACGTTTTGTAATTTCTAATCTAAATAATCGAAGTCTGTCTATTCACCCATGTCTGCGATCTGCGTGTCCACACTCCAGTCATCGTTGTCGTACAATGTTATGTAACCGTAACACACCACCTGCTTTTCTCTAATATATATATATATATATATATACACACACACACACACACCTCCGCGCGAGCAGGATGTGACACAAGGTCAATTTCTTAAGGGAAGTTTAACGGGTTTGAATTCAGAGCCCAGTCTGCCCTACTATTTATCCATAGCTGGAGGGAGAGTAGTTGGATACATACCTTTCCCAAGGGTATTAGCACTATGTGAAATGCAAACATCATTGTCCATGATTTGAACTCGCATCGACGGGTCCATTTTCTACGATTCTATCCATCACACCACGCACCTCCAATTTCTCTAATATATAAGTGTCAGTCTCTACAACGAAAGGAGAGGGGAGGAAGAGGAGCTCTAATTTTTGACTAACGAGAAAAGAGCTCCTTTGGTTTGGATTCAGAGTTTTCCTTCTCATAGACAGATTGCCATACTAAGGTTAAAGAGTCCAGTCTTCCCTACTATTTACCCATAGTTGGAGGGAGAATAGTTCGATTCGTATTAAAAGATTACACTTATTTTTAATTATATTCTATTCGGTTCCATATAAAATCATTCAAAGGATTGAATTTAATACATTGGGGAATAAAACATGAGGATTGAATGTAGGGTTTCAGTTCGATATTTCAAAAAGTTACCATAACATAAACCTGAAGAAGCCCGGTGGATACAACGGTTGAAACGATGTGACCGAGATAAGAACCAAGTTGATTGGTTGATTTTTAAGGCATGTCAACACTTGTTTGGTTATTTTAGGCCGAAGACGTTTTAATTTATACTTTCTAACCAATAGATGGGACCCCAACAGGTACTGCCACTCTGGACCAGAATGGATCTGGAAGTAATGGTTATAAAGGGGTACGCCCAGAGCTCCAGAATTGGAACTTCACCATTAGATGCAGTTTAACTTCCTATCCAGAACTAAAACCCTCAGCCACCGCCTTCTAGCACATATATGATAATAAGGGTTGTTGATTTGCCATAATGGCAATAGGTTTGGGATAATCATATAGATGTTACGGCTTGACATGACCAACCGATTGATCTCGGATGGGGCCTTTCGGACCGACCGTCTAACCTAAAGGGCCAAAGTGGAGTGTTAAATGTCAAGGACTGCTCAGCCACCAGGGTTCCTTATTTAAGCATCACAGGTTGCTATCCATGACCAACAGGTGGCCCCATTATAGTCGGTGTATTCTATAGCCCCATTCGACAGGGCTAAGAACCAGGATGAGAACGGACATAAAAATATTCCTGATCAAATATTTGTGTCTCATGTTCATTGTTCAGGAATTTTTTTAAATGCCTTTTCTCTTTTTACCAATTTTTTTTCTAGAAATAGATTAACTTTCTTTTTGTCTTGTATAGTGATTAACAAACGTACAGGCGTGCAAACACACATTCACAAACACAAATGAGTCAAATTGTCTAGATAATTTCAACAGATTGTTCAGTTCATTTATCAAGTTACCCAATGTTTCCTGTTGTCTCGCATCTAGTGTTCTGGCTATGACGTTAAACTGCAGATAGTGGTGAGGTTCCAATTCTTGAGCTCCGGGGATTGTGGAGTACAGTTTCATTGCCATTACTTTCAGGTACACGCTGACTTGGAGTGGTAGTAGATGTTAGGGTCCCATCTATGGGTTAAATAGATAAAAAAAAAAATATTTTTAAAACAAGTTGTTTTTTTTTAATTGAGTACACAAGAATGAATAAAACAAAAAGACCTTCGGCATTAAATAACCCAAGGTTTGACATGCCGTAAAATCCAATAAACCAACCAACAAAATCGCATCTCTAGAAGTCCTTTTCATTTTCTCTCGTCGTGGTGTAATAGTTAGCAAGCTAGTCTCGCAGTAAATAACGAGTTCGATCCTCGCTGGATGTCCCATATTTGTGACCTTGTGTCAAATTTACTAGTGATGAAAGTGTTGGGTAAATAATTTTTTGTATCATTTAGATTTTTCGGACTGTTGTCCTCATCTTTATTCTTATATACACAACCTCTCGGTCGATGTGCTATCCAACCAGTTGGATATAAGGGTTGAGTTAATACAGTTCTAAGTGACAATCATCTGTAGGCTGCATGTTCAATCCTGACCACGGGCGATAATAACATAAAATACTTATATTTGTACCCGACCATGGTTAACGGAATGAGAACAGTCAACACAGATAGATTGAAGAGTTCGGTTCGAAGTTCCTTGAAGGCTCCCGATTACTATATAAAGGCTGCCAAGTTCAACGGGAATATTCCCGCGTCCGACAAGAAACACCTGAAGAGTGTACATCGACCGAAACGTTGTGTATATAACAATAAACATGAGGACAACAGTTCGAAAAATCTAAATAATATAAATTATCAAGCCTCATCTCAAAAATTCTGACAAATAATTTTTGTTCAAGTGTGTGTATGTGTGTGTGTGTGTGTGTGTGTGTCTTGGGGAAACCATTTTTCTCTTTAGGTTCCTCGACCTTTTTTATAGAATCTCGTGGTCATATTTGTCATTAAAATACGAGAAGGGGGTTCCCCGATTCAAGAATAAAGCGATTTTGCTACTGCTATAGAATTGTATAATTAAATGTCTTAGCCCTTAGGGTTCTTTCTTTTTTCTTTCTCTTTTCTCTTACTTTCTATTTATTTTTGTTTTGTTTTGCTATTGGTGATTTTTTTGTTTTTGTGGCTTCCGGGTTTTTCTTTTCTTTTAATGTAACCCAATCCAAACCTATTCAAAAGTATAGAGGTGGGGAAGTTCCTTCGACAATAAAAGCTATTTGTACACGTTAGTTGAAAAGGTAATATTCTCTCTCACTCACACACACACACACACACCTGTTGAACCAAAACCCACTTCCCTTCTCACAATCTCTTTTGCATTCAAACCTTGGCTACCTTGACATTTCCGTTATTTCAAACATACTCTCCTCCCCTCCCCCACCATATACACAGCTTTATAAGTTTACGTGGTTATAATGTACATGTAGTGACGGGAAGGATTATTCATTGAGTGTGTGTGCATAGTTGGGCACGTCTATGTACAGTTCGCTCTGGGGTTAATGGTCAGCGACCAAGTCAACCAAACTCAGGGCCGGACTGTCACCTGTTGAGGCCCTAAGCTAAATATAATTTGAGGCCATGCTCTAAACAAAATGTGTGTCCTAGGTATGTCCTGGTTAAACTGCATCTGGTGGTGAGGTTCCAATTCTGGAGCTCTCGGGTGTGTTGTATACACCTTCATTGCCATTACTCCCTGATCCACTCTTACCCGGTGTGGTAGTACCTGTTAGGGTCCCATCTATGGGTTGAATAGATTTAAATGAGTTTTGAAAAGTATGTTTGAAAAAAAAATGAGTTTTAAAAAATCAATTGAATACTCGACAAGAATGAACAAAACAAAAACTTCAGAATAAAATAACCCAATAAGGGTTGACGCACTGTAAAAACCAGCCAACTAACCAAACTAAACAAAATGTATATATTTGACGAATTAGTGTTAAAGAATGAACATGAATAATAAAATCTTTTTAAAAATGAGTCCCGGAATGTGTGTGGTCCTAAGCTTATTGGTAAGTCCAGCACTGGCAAAACTATTATTCCTATGTAGTGATATCGATCCTCACTAGGTTGACACATTGTGCTAGATTAAGTTAGTAAAGACCAGGACGCTCTGATATTAATGTTTTAGCGAGTTAGTATCTATTACTACTGTTGCATAGAGTCCTATCCTTGCTTGATGCTCCATATTTATTGACCATGTGCTAGACTAAGCTTAGTCAGTACCTCTAGTTATTTATTAAGCATAGCTTAGTTGTAGCATAAGGCCATAACAATGGGGCACCCAGTGAGAATCAATCTCATTTACAATAGTCTGCTAATCTAGCTTGGTAACCATTACACTACGTAGGTGCCCTTAGTTTGTTTTTTTTTTTTTTCCTTTTTTAATAACGTTTTTTTTTAGATATGTATTCAATAGCTTTTAATTGATAAAGAAATTAAGGATAGCAATTATCGCTTCTGTTAATTTAGAAAAAGGATTTAAAGATTTAGTTGTCGTGTATGAAAGACATATGTAATCCATGAGGCCCTCATGGCAGCCATATGTAATCCATGCGGCCATTGAGGGCTACTCAGTTTGACATGCCTGTATAAACGCATTTAACTTCCAAAAAAGAGACACCCCCACCGTGGTGTAATGGTGGCCAATAAAAAAAAAATGCCTTTTGGCATAAAATAACCCAACGGTTGACATGCCGTAAAATCCAACTAACCAACTTACAGTTAAATAAACAAAGTGTACAGATATGTCAGACAAAACAAATTTACTCTAGATGCAAATACGGCTTCAATAAAATAATTAAAACAATATTGATCTGTACATACTGTACTAATAAATCCAATGTAATTACCTCCCCTTGAATATATGTCTGTATAAAAGTAACCCTCTGACTACGTCAGTTAGATCGTAGTCAGAGTAAAGTAAAATAAAGCTTGCTAAAGTCTAAAACACTGGTTCTCTTTTTACTACACATACACCAGAGCTTCACAGACTCATATATATATATATATATATATATATATTTACTCAGCTTAACTGCGTTGGGCACAAGGTCACAATAATGATGGATCAAACGTACTATTCTCATTAAAAGCCTGCTAGACAAGCCTCCTAATTATCGCTCTAAGCCAGGCGCCTATTCCAGACTCATTAAAAAAGGTCCGTCG
Source organism: Doryteuthis pealeii (assembly GCA_023376005.1). Lineage (NCBI taxonomy): Eukaryota > Metazoa > Mollusca > Cephalopoda > Myopsida > Loliginidae > Doryteuthis > Doryteuthis pealeii. The sequence continues at coordinate 73,817,666 of CM042143.1, forward strand.
CGAACGGATCCAGTTGTAGATATCTTGAGATTATGTTATTTATAATTTATTATAGTATCAGTGGCGTGTCCTGAAAAATATGCTAGAGTAAATAACTATTTCTGTTACGAACTTGCAGGTGGAATTAGATATAATAAAAGTAAAGTCAGCCGAGTGGCCTATTGTCCGTATCAGCAGGACAGCGAGGAGTCTATCCCCTTTTCACTAGCGCTAGACCAGGAAAATTGTTTAACGTTTGAGGTGGGCGCCACACCTACCATTATTATAAATATTAAGAATTTTATTAAAGAAAGTAAAGCAGGGTAGTGGCCTATTGTTGGTATCAGTCGGACAGCGAGGGAGTCTATCCACTTTTTACTAGAGCTAGATCAGGGAGATTTTTTGCGTCTGAGATGTAGCGCCACACCTACCATTATTAGTAGTATTAAGTATAGTATTAAAGTAAGTGAAGCAGGTAGAGTGGCCTCCTAGATCACACCTAGATCAGCTCCCCACTTTAATGCACAGATCCAAACTGCGCTACTCATGACTGAGTTGACGAGGACCGGTATCCAACACTGTGATTCCGAAGCGGCCCGAATTAAATGAAATTATCAGTAATTAAAGACCAAGAAGATTGTTTATTTGTGTCTGAAATGGAGCTCCGCACCTACCATCAGCTCCCCAATTTACCGCTCAGATTCAAGCTATGCTATTCATGCATTGAGTTGGCGAGAGCCGGCATTGAACCCAAAATCTTGTGGTTCCTAGGCGAATCACATTAGCATCAAAATGTCAACTGAATTATTAATCTACCATCGTAACTCTCCTGTGGGGTTACTCATTCGACAGTGAAGTGTAACGGAATAACGTAGTGTAATCTGTGACAGTCGGATTTATTATCACCAAAATAGTTAATTCTTCACATCTAATGCATATCTTTTAGTATTATTTAGACTGTTGCTCTCATCTTTGTTTTATACACAACATTTCGGCTGATATTCCCTCCGGTCTTTTTCAGGAGTTTCTTGCCTTCACGGAACTTCGAAACCGAACCCTGTATTCAATCAATTGGGGTAGATTGTCCTCTTTCCGTTAATCATGATCGGGTACAATTGTTAAGCTATTTTAAGTATTCTGTAATTTTTCGCCTGTAGTCAGGATTGAACCTGCAACCCCCAGATCTTTTTTTTTCTTTTAATTTAATTTAATTTGATTATTTTATTTATTTGGCAAAGTATTGCATTGCCCAAATCTTTCAGCCCCCGTACGGTCCAAATTTGGTTATCTGCGATTTCTGGCTTTTCTAGAAGATGAAATCGCCATGGATGGGATTAAGAAAAATGGGACGTGGCAGCTGATGGTGATCTCGAAAGAGAAACCTACCTACCCCTACCTACCTATATATATATATATATATATATATATATATATATATATATATATATACGTTTGAAAAGCAAATGGTTTAAGATATTCCGACTGCAGTTTCACGCAGTAGCGAATCTTCAGGGGAATATATATATATATATATATATAAAATCTGGACATACCTCTTAAATCTGATATAGAGTTTAAACATCTTTTTTTAAATTACTTATTAATTCCCTAAAACAAAAATCAGCACTAAACTTAAGACTTCAGAACCGTAGCAGAGATAAATATTGTGTTTTTTACGAGGAAAAAGGGCAGTTTTTTTTTTTCTTTCTTTCTTGTATGTTGTTAAAATAAGACTTTTTAAAAATATTAGAACTGGTAAAAAAATTGGGTGGAGCCACACACACTCCCCAGCTCCCTCGACCCTGGACTTTTAACCTCTAATCATTAGCCAGTATCCATGACTTTTTTAAAAATCGAAAGGAACATACGTAGCCGGGCGTAAAATAGCAGTGCATTAAAGAGACAGATATTAACGTGTTCGACTTTCAATAGACCATGCAACAGATGTTATCTCTATCACTTAGTTTATTAAAATACAAGCAGGGATACCTGGCGTTATCCAGGAAAATAACTTTAAATACAATACAGTTAAAATAGTTTCATTATTATATTTATTCTAACAAAACAGAAACCAAGTGCATATCCTTGGTATGATACTAAACGGCATCTGATAGTGAGGTTCTAGTTCTAGAGCGTGTGGTATACCCCTTCATTGCCATCACTCCCATATTCTGACGCAAAGTGATAGTACCTGTTAATGTCCCGTCTATGGGTCAAATAAAGTAAAAAAAAAAAATTTAAAAAAGTCTGCAGTGTGACCTATTGTCAGTATCAACCAGATAGCGAGGGGTCTATCCTCTTTTCACTAGCGCTAGACCAAGGAGGTTGTTTATTTACGTCTAAAATGAGCGCCACACCTACCATCAGCTCTCCACTTTACCGCTCAGATCCAAGCTATGCGGTATTGAACTCAAAACCGCATTTCCTAGTCGGATGCTTTATCGTATTCAATAATACCGTGTGAAAAAGGAAAATTTCTTATGAAATAAAAAAAAAAAAAGAATAAAAAAAGTAAAGTCGTCGGGGCGGCCTAAAGTCGGTATCAGCCAGTCAGCGAGGGAGTCTATCCCCTTTTCAATAGCGCCAGACCAAGGAGATTGTTTTTAGCATCTGAGATGGAGCGCCACACCTACCATCAGCTCCTTACTTTACCGCACAGATCCCTGTGCTACTCATACGCTGAGTTGGCGAGGACCGGTATCGAACTAGGAACCTTGTGGTTTCTAGCCGAACGCTCTACCGACTGAGCTAACCCGGCCCACTTCACAAAAATGTAAATATGAAAGCAATTGCCTCCCCTATAGGCATAAAATACCCCGATACTGGATGACTTGCCATTAAAATCGGTCAATCGATTGCAATTGATTAATAACCAAGTGCGTATTTTTGGTTATTTTGTGTGTGATCAGGTGTCTTTCTTTTTTTACGCTTAAATAATGCAGTAGATTTGGTATAGAAATCTTATTATAATGGAGATTGTGTGTTTTTCTGTCTGTAACCGAAACTATATTCCTACTCAAGTCACAATTCCCTTAATTATTTACATCACATTCTCCATGATTTTATTTTTATCTAAATCTCAATTATTAATAAAATTGTTTTACATTATTAATACTGTTAACTATGTCTACGCACCAATAACATGTAATTATATTTATATATACAACAAAATAGCGGTTTACAGTATGAACGGGAAGGCTAATTTGCATATTGATATTAAAAAATCGAATTTAATAAATATGTGCTTAGTATTATTGATTTCTAACTGTTTGGTTTTATTTTAATGAATATAAGCAAAAATCTCTTCAATGAATCTTAAATGAAATCCATTAACAAGATAAAATAACTGTCATTTTATTCTTTACTTCCTCTTTTAACTAAATACTTAAATTAGAAAAAATAACAATGAAAGACGAGAGTGATGGAAGAGTAAGTTTCAGTTGTTCCATTTTTTATTATACTCCCTCTGTTTCAAATCTTTTATTATACCCCTCTGTTTCAAATCTTTTTATCTGTATTCTTATTTAGTTTCATTAGCCTTTCTAATTTAATACAATATTTTATTACATTAAAACTTAAATACTTGCACCCGGAGGGTGCATATATTTGCTAGTTTATCTAAAAAACAGTCCTTTTTTTTCCTTTTTAATGCGTATCATTGTTTCTCTTGTATAGAGCCAGATATTTTGGTTGTGTAATCTTGAATGAACTCCAATATAGACTTCATATATAGTCCGGTAAGTCTGTGGATGTAAAAGTAAAGTCGGCGTAGTGTCTTATTGTCTGTATCAGCTAGCCAGCGAGGGAGTCTATCCCCTTTTCACTAGCGCTAGACTAGGGAGATTGTTTTTGTGTGTCATGTGGTGTGCCACACCTACTGAGGGTCGATATCGAACCAGGGACCTTGTGGCCCCGAAAACTATATGAAACCTGTAAAACTCCACAGAAAAAATTAGCCTTGTGTCACATCCTACTTGTGTGGATATATATATATATATATATATAGTAGTTTATACCCATCATGAGAAATGATTAGCTTGCTTACCAGAAACTCTTATTACGGTCAAGTCGCGCTAAAACCATTGGTTCTCGCTCGATCACCGAAGTCAAACATCGATGATCTTGTTCAATACTTAATTGGGTGACTACTTAAGCAATAGCAGGTACTCTAACCAACCTGAGTCATTTGTTTGTCAAAATGACTTGATTCGGCATTAAATAACACAAAAAGGGTTGATATGCCGTAAAACAAAACCAAACCAGAAACTCTTGCAGCAAGTTGTGCAACTGCAGATCTGATTGCAATACCATGAGGTTATCTTGCAGAAACCATGGTTTGGTTTGTTCCCTAGTTTTCTCAAACTGTAAAAGTGTTTGTGCCAACATTGCACATTTACCGGATGACAGATTCTGAATCTGATTATGACAGCCAGTAACAATGTGAGCTCTGCTAGTTGCCAGAAAAAAAAATGAATCTGTGAAACTTCACTAATTAGAACAAGTATTTCATGGTTTGCTCAATAATTTGGCTTGATTTGTGTTTTTATGTGTGCAATAAAAACATCATATGGATGAAAATTTAAAAAACAAACTACGTAGTCTGATTTTATCATTTGCGTCACCAGACATGTCACTGATAGTGAAGAAATTAAAAAATCGCCAAAATAACTAATAAAGTTCAGCAGTTCCATCTTGTTCCAATCAATATTTTTGACAAACTTTTTATATGTTTTATACGTCTTTCTCTACCAAACACTTTATTTAATTCCTGTTGCAAATATTTCCTGGTCCAGCTGCACAGGGGCGTGCCAATGTCGTGATCCAGGGAGAGGGGGCAAGAATTCGACCCTGGCGTACCCTCACGACCAATAAAAACTGATACAGATTTGTCAAAGCTTCTCCTACCGTCCACTTTAAAATTCTACGCATTCATAGTTCAGGAGTATAGTGGTAAAAGTTAGGGTTTTTTCCCTGTCTAATGGGATATTTCAAAGTTCACTATCTATTCAAATAAAGTCCTACGTAGTAATTTTTCAGTGTAAACAAGTGACACGCGCGACAGCCGCTGTCAGTGAGTTACAGTAGGATCGCAGTGGTGAGCGGCAAAAGGCAATATATTTCAATGTTAGAGCAACACAACGGCTTTTTGGGCTTGGGGGATTTTGCGCCTCCAACTAAAGCTACGACCCGGACAGCTGCTCCTTCCTTTATTCCGCCACTGCTGCTGCTGCATATTCTTCATAGAGTGTTTGTACTAATAGTCTGTTACAAATAGGGGTCTCGTGAGTCTTCATCCAAAAATTACATCAATAGGACATGTCGTCTCAGTATGAAAATGGCACTCACTCATTGATACAGATTACTTATTGTTGTAGTAAAGGCTGCAGAGTGGCCAATTGTCGATATCAGCCGGAAAGCGAGGGAGTCTATCTCCTTATCACTAGCTAGACCAGGGAGATTGTTTTGCTAAGCTGTCAGCGCCCAGATGCTTTACCGCACAGATCAGATTAACCAAACTTCTCCCCATTCACTGAGTTGGTGAGGACCGGTATCGAACTCGGAACCTTAGGATTCCTAGGCATATGCTCTACCGACTTAGCTAAGCTGACCCCTAATAATTGAATATTAAGTTGCGTTCAAGGAGTATTCCAAGAGACATATTCTTATAATGTAACATATGTTCGTGTGTAAACCAAATAGAAAACAAAAGGGAATGTGTGTGTGTTAAAATATGTGTACAAGTATAGAAAATAATCATATATTTTACCTACTTGGCAAGTAATTCCCTTTGTTTATTTTTTATTGCGATCGACTTAAAGTGGCATTATGATTGTGCCAATAGTATAAAGATTCAGGTTCCCCGAAGTAGATGTCCTCTTCCTTAGGCATGTTGAGGGAAAGGTCTATTTTCGCGCCTTTTTTCTGGTCGCTATGCCAACTACTAGATTTTTTTTTTTTTTTTTTTTTGCTGTTGCTGCCGCTCAGCATTCAGGAGACCTTCCTTTATTCTGGCAATTAGTCAGATTTTTTTTTTAAATTTTGATTTTATATGATTTTAGAAGGGTTTCCTGTTTACAATATGTTGTGTCCTTAAAAGGGATATGATCAGACATGGTTGTAGTCTAGTAGAAGGACCAGTCAGCACGTTCGTAGATTCAAGATAGAGGGTTTTATTACAGAGAGATACAATAAGATAACAAGGAATAGTGAGGCACGCTACTAATCCTCGAAGCCAGTACAGTATAATGCCGTGCTCGCTATATATATAGTCAGACCACATGGGTGAGATAGTGTGGAATATTCTATTACAACACAATATGAATACTATGTTGAAACGATCTCTGACTTTCCTCACGCATGGACTCTAGTTATATTTTTCTTGTTTTTAGTTTTTCTTATTCCCTAGGAGGAGGAATCTCAATAGGATGAAAAATTCTAATTGTAGGAGGGAGAGAAAACTATTTGGACCGCTGTTTCAGTGATGTGAGCAACATTTGTAAATAAGGCCAAGAGAAAGACAACTGGTATACATGCATGCCGGAAAGTCAGAGATCGTTTCAAAATAGTATTCATATTGTAAACAGCCCCCCTTTCTAAAACGATATAAAATCAATTCTTTTAAAGACTGACAAATTGCCTGAATTGTAGTTGGTCTTTGATGGTAAACAAAAAATATTTGCGGACTATTATCCCCATCTTTATTATCTGTACAGCGTTTCGGTCGATGTGCCCTCTGGCCTTCTTGTATTTATTTTCGAACTCGGGAACCTTCTTTCCGTAATTGGGGGCCATCTTGTCGTAATCGGGAGCCATCACGCGACTTTGAACCAACCTTTTATTCAATCCACTGGGGTATCCTGTTCCGTTAACCTGAAGAAGGCCGGAGGGCAAATCGGCCGAAACGTTATACAGATAACAATAAAGATGCGGACAATAGTCCGAATAATACTAATTATCAAGCCACATCTAAAAAAAATCCAGAGAAACTTTTTTATCTTTTGACGGTGTGCCGATTACTTTTTCTTTCTTTTTTTTTTTTTTTTCAATGAATTAATTTTCCCGCCACAAGCCGAAGTTTGGGCACTTTTTTTTCTCTCCTTAGTCTCAGCTTAACTTATTACTTTTCTTCCGGCCACCAAACCGCCTCTCCCCATGGTGCAGAATGTGACACGTGGTTCGTGTAACGTGGGGGCCCACACACGTACGTCTGGACAGGAACAAAAAATACCCAGTCCTCGCGATTAGTGTCACGAAAACGTCAGACTATTTTGATTCCCCCATCCTCCCCCTGGGGAGTTGGTAAAATCCCCAGGAACGAACTGCTTTGAAATGTTGCGTCTCGCCCGAAGACGAGAACACAACAAAGGAACACATATGACATTCATATAACAGCCGGAGGGCCAAGTAGCTACGCTCACAATCCAATGGTTGGCAAATTGATATCTAAGACCAATTCGCAAGCCGCCCTGTCGGCAGGGCTTATAATACGCCGACTTCATCCTCTGTATAGGGGGCTAGAACCCTCCTCCCGCCACACACACTCACGCACCAATAAGGGTTTACCTAAACAGCATCCAGTGGTGACGCTCCAGTTCTGGATCTCTGAGGAGTATGGAGTACTTCTGGAGATAGACATGGTGAGACGAGTACAAATCCTGGACGCAAATATACTTGGGAAAAGTACGAATTCGACTATTCCTCCTCCAGCTATGGGTAAACAGTAGTTCTTTAACCTTGGTATGGCAACTGGTCAAAGAGAAGGCAAACTGAATTCAAATCAAAGAGGCCCTCTTCTCGTTACTCAAAACTATTAAAAAGCCATTACTCCCATGTCCACTCTGATCCGAAGTGGTGGTACCTTTTACGGTCAAATAGCTCTGTTTGAAAATTACTAATATTAAATAGGAATACTTGAAAGGGGAGTTCACAAATTACATTATTGTTGAAGAAGTACATGCTCATGCAGTATTCTAGGTATGATACTAAACTGGATCCGGTGGTGAGGCCTCTGTTCTTTCATTGCCATTGCTCCCACATTCGTTCAGACTCGGAGTGGTAATATCTGTTAGTGACCCATCTATGTAGTAAATATATCTGTTTGAAAATTATTAGTATTAGGAATACTTGAAACCATAAGTGTGCAAACTTTCCAAATCAAAGTACCAATATCATCATGGACTGCGGTTTAACCAGAGATGACTCAACAACCGGTTTACAGCTTGTCTAATTTTCATTTTAAAAGTCTGCACCTTCGATAGTTCGGAATCTTCTCTAATTCGGCGCAAATAATCCAGGTGAGTGGCCTCGCTCATCATAGGCATATGTCAGTCTCTAGAACGAACAGCGCCTATTGTGTGCCTACCTTTCCTTTGCCTACAAGATAAATTATTAGTCATAAACCCCACTCTTGTCTGCTGCGTCCACTATCCCGACCCCACATTGACCCCACAACCAACGCACGTCTTTTTTTTTTCTTTTTAATTTTCTTTTTTTTTTGTCCTTTTTTTTTTACCTACGCCCCTTAACCCGGCGCCTCAGCTTTTTTTTCTGACTGCCACTGTGTACATAGTTTTTTTTTATCATACTTTTTCTTGCACACAAGTGGCAGCTTGAATAGCTATAGAGTGTAATTAAAAGTCGATCCCCCCTCCACTTCGCTGACTGACTACCAGAGCCATTTTCAGTCGGCCAATAGAAAATTGCACTTTGTTTTGTTTGTTATTATTTATTCTTACTTCAATTGTACTTCTTTTTTTACCTTTTTATGTTTACCTTGGTTTAACTCAGCTTCAACTTGCTGTCTATTTCGTCATTTTAAAAACACCTGCTAAAAAATTGTAAGTAAAAAAAATATATATATATTTAAATATATATGTATGTAAATTTGCTTGTTTTAATTTAAACCCACTTACCTGTCCAATGTCCATTCATTACTCTGCATTTTCTATCACATTGTTAATTCATTTTCACCTGTGCTTGTAATTTATTGACAACTGTTGATAATTCCAAATCCGTGCATTCGTGTATTGGTCGACTCTTGATGTTTTTTTACTAAATGATTTTTTAAAGAATTGTTTTTTTGAATTTTACCCTTATAAAAAAAATTACATTATGCCAAATTTTTATTTTTTCAATTTCCTAAAAATTGTCTTCAAAACCGGTCTGGTTTTGAAGACAATTATCCACGAATAATAGTTTCTTTTACATGGTAAACGGTTTTTTTTTTTTTTTTTAAATTCAAAAGTGATTTTTAATTTTAAGATAAGTTATTGTTTTGTTTGTTGTTGACAAACTACCTTGTTCTTTCTTTCACTTTCTTTCCGACAAGTTGTCTGAAAACTGAAAAGTTCTGTGTTAAAGAGTGACATTAAAAAAAAAACTTTAACTATATTAAAAAATAAATTTGTGAATTTTTAAACTTGTTTAGTTAGCTACATCTTGATATATATATTTTTAAACCCTTCATTTAATTTAAGGTTTTATTTTTGTTTTTATACTGTAGCTCTAAATCAAAGTAAAAAAGAAATAAAAGAAATATTCTTTAAAAAATGTTGGTCCTGTGGTGCTGAAAAATTTATATGACTAAAAATGTTAGTGTTTATGTAAAAAAGATAAATTAAAAAAATATAAACAGGAACGTCATAACAAGATTTTGTTAAAAGAGAAAGCACTTTAAAATTTGAGAATAAGCAATTTGCAATCCAAGAATTTTATTGGGTCTGAACGTCATTTTAAAATCGTTCACATTCCTTGATGTAATAAAGGAGACAACTAAAGTATGAAATTTTAATTCATTTGATTATTTCACTTTCTTAGAAGCATGATATTAACAACGGGATCCCAATGTACTCATTTTTCTAGACGGGTCGTAAAAAATAGAAAAATAAAACGCGGCAACTACTAGAATTCTAAAGCTGACTAGGTAAATTCTAACTTTAGCAGTTAAAATCAAAATAAGAGTCTAGGTTACGTGACAGTATTGTTATCATTAATTGTTCTGTAGAAAATAAGAGAAAATAAATTGTTTCGCCAGAATACAGGGTGGTCTGAAAGTCTTGTCACGCCTACATTTTTTTTTCTTTTGAAGGTAAAATTTACATAATACAACCCGAAATTCTAAAAAATAACTTAAATTTTAAAGATTTTATTAGCGGTAAATAATTACGTCACTTTTATATTATCAAAAGAAATAATGAAAGTTAAAACAAGATGTAGGCTTGACAAGACATTCGGACCACCCTGTAGATCTGTTGTCAACGATTGATTATGGTGGTGCTGTATTTTTTTAATTTTTTTTTATTAATTATTACTTATAATAAATTTCGGTCAAGAAAAGAAAGAAAAGGAAAATCTTTACTATAATCTCATCTAAAGAAAGATCTTTTAATAAGTAATAATAGATATCAAGTATTAGAAAAAATATTTCTTAACCCTTTTTTTATGTTTTATTTTATTTTAAAATGTTTATTTACTATTTTTGTACAACAGCTGTTTCAAGATTTAATTCCTCTCCTACTCAGTGTCCATATATATATATATATATATATATATATATATATATATATGTATGTATGAGAGAGAGAGAGAAAAATCATTGTTGTAGATGCAACGAGAGAAAAATAGATATTTTATAATAAAGAAAAAGGTCCACAAAATGGTTTCAATTTTTTTTAATAAAATGAATTAAATAGATTTTTTTAAAAATTCAAACCATTTTGCGGACCATATGAGTGGCACAGTTTCGGTAATCAGATCTGTGTGGTAAAGTGAGGAGCTGATGGTAGATGTGGTGCCCCACCTCAACAAAAAACTCCATGGTCTAATGTTAGTAAATAGACTCCCTCGCTCTCAATCTGATACTGACAATAGGCCACCCCACCAATTTATATATATATATATTTACCAACCCCTCCGCACAAGCAGGATGTGACACAAGGTCAATTTCTTAAGCGTAATTTAACAGCTTTTAATTCAGTTTTCCTTCTCATGGACCAGTTGCCTAAACAAGGTTAAAGAGCCCAGTCTGTCTTACAATTCACCCATAGCTGGAGGGAGAATAATTGGATTCATACCTTTTCCCTAGGTATTAGCGCTATGTGAAATGTAAACAGCCTTGTCCAGGATTTGAATTTGTCTCATGTCCATTTCCTACAATGGTAACTATTACACCACGCACCTCCACATATATGTTAGGGCATCCACATAAGCCTCTTAATAGTATAGTATATAGATATATAATGGATGTTAGGAAACTTTTTTGGTTGTATTGGAAGCATCTTAAGTATCTTATATTTTTCCATGCTTCCAAAACAACCAAAAACTTTTTCCCAACATCCATCACATATATATATATCCTCTGAAGCCTAGCACAAGTAAGATCCCCGGTTTTACATGGCCAGGATTAATTATTTGGCTTGGCTTCACGAGGGGAGGATGGATCAGTCTCCACTACAAGGACAAGACCTACCTCCATTGCATAAAGATGACAGGGTCAAGGTCAGTCCATGATGTGTGAGGTGCCTTCAGAAGAGGAATGGTGACTGAGCTGAGCTATTTTTGGCACTACACATTTGTATGCTATATCCCCCCCCTACAGCACACACATTACACTTGGCCTTAGGTCATACCTGCCTTTAGGGAATGAGGCATGGGCTAAATAAATAGGTTTCTGGCTTCAGCCTTATCATTAAGGTACGTTAGTATAACATTCAATTCTAAGACTAACAGCAACAAAGTCCCTCCAGTGTATAGAGTTAAATTTGAGGGACTTACCGGCATGCTGGAGAAGATATCTGGTATCTTAGGGGGATTTCTTGGAGAGGATTTCAAGTCGCTGCCTTGTTGAATTTGGTCCGGAATCTGTCTGGGTATTTTGGTATTTTGCACCAAAACTTCTGGGCTCATCACGTGATTGGTATATCCAATCACAGAAAGCCTCTCCCTCACTCAACTCCACACACAGGAATTACCATTTTACTGACCCAACAGTGTTTTAGGATAACCTGACCAAATTTCAGAACACTCTAAAATGACATGATCCTCCCAGTAGACTTTAGCAGTTAAGCCTCAACTTGCTCTTAGGGTGGGGGGGGTGTTTAATTGTAAATTATCGTAATTTAGGGAAAGTTAAGAAAACCAGTAATGACAGGAATTGATTTTAAATGTTCACCTATTTTGAATGCATTATGATTGACAGGGTCAGATTAAGCCAGGTGTGCCCACAGTTTTTCGGCTTCCAAGCTACTTTTAAAATAACCAGGTCAAAATGACCTGCCTGTATTAAAAAAATGCTAAATATATTTATATACATATGTATTGTACTGAGAATACTTATATATACAATAGAGGTATGTGGATGTAATGGTTATCGTCGTAGGAAATGGACTCTGCAAGACAAGTTTGATTCCTGGACAAAGCTGTTTGTATTTCACATAGCGCTAATGCCATTAGGAAAGGTATGCATCCAACTATTCTTCCTACAGCTATGGGTAAATAGTAGGACATACTGGGCTCTTTAACTTTGGTTAGTCAACCAGTCTAGAAGGAAAACTCTGAATTCAAACCTGTTAAACTCTGCTTAATTAGTTGACCTTGTGTCACCTCCTATTCATGCAGAGGGGTTGGTAAATATCTATATACAATTTATGTGTGTATACCTTGCATCACTACATGATTGGAGGTTTCGTCTTCTGAACCCGTTAATGAGGTAAAATTACTCACATAGTCCCAGGGAACCGTCCCTCCAGGCAGCACCTGCCCCCAATGGACTATACAATTTTTGCACTGGCCACTCCATGAGCTTCAGTTTGTATGTGACTCCCCATGTTAATTTTGTGTTAATCTGGCCAGGTGGGAGATCAGGAAAATAAGCTTATTATTGAAGGCTGTAGAGAATAAAGTGTATAAAATAATAAATGTTGATATTTGCAATATTTCAGAGTGATCTCTCTATATGTTACATAATAGATAGGTAACCTATTCATTTTGTAATGAAGTGTAATATAATGGATAGTTTCCTCAAAGATAAGCCAAATAATTAATCCTGGTCACATGAGACCGGTGATCTCCAGAGGATATATATATGTGATGAATATTGGGAACATCTTTTGGTTGTTTTGGAAGCATGGAAAAATATAAGATACTTAAGATACTTCCAATACACCAAAAAAGTTTCCTAACATCCATTATACATCTATATAAGTAAGTAAAGTCGTCGGGGCGGTAAAGTCGGTATCAGCCAGTCAGCGAGGGAGTCTATCCCCTTTTCAATAGCGCTGACCAAGGAATTGTTTTTAGCATCTGAGGTGGAGGCCACACCTACCATCAGCTCCTTACTTTACCGCACAGATCCCTGTGCTACTCATACGCTGAGTTGGCAGGGACCGGTATCGAACTAGGAACCTTGTGGTTTCTAGCCAAACGCTCTACCGACTGAGCTAACCCGGCCCCATATACTATACTATTAAGAAGCATATGTGGATGCCCTAACAACATATATATGGATGTGCGAGGTGTAATGGTTACCGTTGTATGGAAATGGACATGAGACAAATTCGAATCCTGGACAAGGCTGTTTACATTTCACATAGTGCTAATACCTATTCATTTTGTAATGAAGTGTAATATTGGAATTTGACAGTTAACTGTTTGATTGATAACTTTAAACACTTGTTCACCTTTTGACTTTGCATTCTGATTTGTTGAGAATGTCACATAAGAGAAGAAGAATCCATGGGGAAAAGCTTAGAATTAGAAAGTTGGCTTTCGGTTCCCTGGGAGCCAAATGCTAAATTATGGTATCCTGTGAGTCCTCTTCCTCCTCGCATGTGCAGGAAATGTTGGGTCTGGTAAAATAAGACGTCAAACTTAAAATGAGTCTACCTGTTCTTTAATAAGAACAAGAAATGGACACTGAGATTCAACAACCCCAGTAAAACCCAAACTAACCCAAGATTACCCCCGAAGACCAGAGAGCAAAACCTAATAGCAAAGATAGAAGAAACAAGAGAAAGATGAAGATATAGATAGATATAGATATTGTAGCATTGGGGGTGATGAGAACTAATGATTTCCACATGTGAAGACGTTCTTAATTGTGTGTCAATAGTAAACAATTGAAATAGAATCTGGACACATTTATTTAAGCCTGTTTGTAAATAAGATATACCCTGAGTGTGATACATAAGCAAAAAAAATTCACAGAGATTTAATAAGAACAAAACATATATTTGCTGAGACAAAAGTTAGAAATGAAAATAACAAGTAGGCTTATGTAAAAGTAAAGTCGGCAGAGTGACCTATTGTTTGTATCAGCCAGATGAAGAGAGTCTATCCCCTTTTCGCTAGTGCTAGACCAGGGAGTTATTTTTGCTGAAGTGGAGCACCACACCTATTCCTAGCTTTATCGCACAGATCAGATTACCTAATCTGTGTACTTGTGCGCGGAGTTGGCGGGGATCAGTATCAAACAGAACCTTGCAATTCCTAGGTGGATGCTCTACTACTGAGCTAAACTGTGAAAACTTCCTAATATGTTACCCCTCTGCCCTATTTCCCTAATGGCAAACCCCTCAACCCTTTTTACAATATGGGTGCTAGAAGGCAGTGCCTGAGGGTCTATATGTCCTGGGAATGACGTTAAACTTATCTGATGGTGAGGTTCCAGTTCTGGAGGTTTGGGGAATGTGGAGCACCCCTTCATTAGCATTACTTGCTGGTCCACTCTGACCCGGAGTGGTAGTACCTGTTAGGGACTCATTTATGGGTTAAATAGAAAAATGTATTCATAGAAAAAAAATCGAGTATCCATTAAGAATGAATTTATTTCAAAACTTTATTGGCATTAAATGACCCACTGAGGTTGATATGCTGTAAAACAAACCAAAATTCCTAATATGTAGTTGATGTTTCTGTTTGTAAGAATAAAGAAGGAAGAGTCTTTGTATAATGAAATTTCCTGAAGTTAAGGAAGAAAGAGTTTTAACTTACATGTTATAATGAAGTTCTTGTATGTGTTGTTATAAGAAATTGTGGGGGCCAGAATCCCCCCCCCCCAGTCACATAGACAAGAACACAAAATATGTGTGTTACATGTTTAAGGGAACTGAAAAAAGGAGAAAGTTTTGGATTTTTGCACTCACTGCTTGGAATGCATCATAAGATAAATATGTAAAATTATGTATTTTTTGAAAATTTTATATACCTAATAGATACATAATAAATAGATTAGATGTTTAATGCAAATCTAAAAATTAAAAAAAATTGTAATAAAATCTTAGTTCACAATAAAATTGTAATTAGTAAAGAACACAATTGCAAATTCGGATGGTTTAAGGTCTGACTCTGACTCTGACTCCTAGAATGTCGAATCCAACTCTGACTTTGAGCCCTTCCAAAACCTCTAACTCTCTATGACTCCAACTCTGCAACTCTACGTGCTACAAAATGGCTAACTGGGAAAACACAGGAGGTAACCGAGAAAGTAAGGAATGCAATCAATTCTACAATATATATATATATATATATATATGACTCAAAGCACACTTAAGTTCTGAAGTAAATATCTACTGTTGCTATGACTCTTGTCAAGAAGTTGTCAACGTTAGTTGGTTTTGGGAGTGTTTCGATGTGTTTCCAATAATACAAATCGACTGTAATGTTTACTTTCTATTTGTAGTAGCTTTTAGTTGTAAATTTGTTTTTTACGTGCTAAAATTATTTAACTTTAAAACGTGCATGTTTCGATCAAAAGTTCTCTTCTCTAATATAATTTTTGACTTGTCACACATTTAATTTCTTAAGGAAAATTGTCCCAGACTTATGTAGGTTTGGTTTATTTGTTTAACAGTATTGGGTTGGTTGGTTGGTTGGTTGGTTGGTATTAGGGTTGATATTTAGTTGAGCCCCCCACTATATATCCAATGATACACTAACACTGAAGGAAATACAAGATAAGCTCATTTACTCATATAGAAACATTTAATACATACATAATAAACATGTGAGAAATATTAAAAAGAATACACAAACTGTCTCAACATAAGATGTGCATATATTATTCCATGAACAAGCAGTACATGAAAGGGGTACAAAAACCGTAAAAGTCTTATTTGAGTTTGATAGTTTAACCATGTACGTTTTGTTTCAATGATGAGGGAGAAGACAATGTCCATCACTGAGGTTGGAGACAAAGTCTCTCTACCATTCAATGAACAGAGATAAAAATGCAGTGTTTTATCATTCAAAGAACGGTGAAAGAGGATGAGAAGGAACTGGGATTGACATGTTACTGTTAATGGATATCCCATTATACAAGAGAAACATTTATTATATATTAACTCTTTATGAGTTAATGCCAAAATCTGATTCATTTGTAAATGATTGATTGTAATCTTTTTCTATAGCTTCATGTTCCATTGCATTTTTTAAAATAAACTTATATTTGTCTATAATCATTTGTTTTCACACAGTAATATAATATCAAGTATTGCTATCTAATACTAATAATTTACACAGTTGTATGGTTTCAAGTATTTTTATCTAATACTATATTATACACAATTATAAGGTCTCAAGTATTCCTGTCTAATACTAATAATTTATACACAATTATAAGTCTCAAGTATTCCTGTCTAATACTAATAATTTATACACAATTATAGGTCTCAAGTATTCCTGTCTAATACTAATAATTTATACACAATTATACGGTCTCAAGTATTCCTGTCTAATACTAATAATTTATACACAATTATACGGTCTCAAGTATTCCTGTCTAATACTAATAATTTATACACAATTATACGGTCTCAAGTAGTATCAAGTATTCTGTCTAATACTAATAATTTATACACAATTATACGGTCTCAAGTATTCTTGTCTAATACTAATAATTTATACACAATTATATCAAGTATGTCTAATACTCAAGTATTCCTGTCTAATACAAATAATTTCCACACAATTATATGAATTAAAGTAATTATTCCTATTTGATAATAATCATTTTTTGCACACAGCTATAAGGTCTCAAGTAAGTAACAGTAATAATCCTTAGTAAACTTCAAGTAACTATTTAATATAATTTTCAAACAGATCAATTTGTCCCATAAATGGGACCCTAACACATACTACCTCTCTTGATCAGAGTAGACCTGGGAATAATGGCAATGAAGAAGCACTCCAGAAGTGGAGCCTCACCACCAGATGCAATTTACTGCCATATCCAGGACACACTATTTGCAGAGGTAAGGGGATTTTACATCATCTGCAGGGGATACAGCATTTTTTAAACTCCACCACCAACTATTAATTCTTAATACTTATAATTTATATAAGTAGGAGCCTCATCATTGGGTGCTGAGCTGTTGTATAGCCCTTTTCTTCTCTTCTTACCATCTAATAATTCTCCTAAGCTGGTTGATTGCAAGTTGTCTGGCTGCTATTCGGGTATCTGGCCTGGCTTCTCTCTGTTCTTCTGATCTTCCTTCTTGGGGTTTCTTGTGACTTTTCGTCATTGTGTTCGTTGCTGTTTTTTTTTGTAACGAACACAAGACTTGATATTGTTTTTAGATGTCTTTATTCAACCCAAATGGAGGCCATTTACATCTGTTACATTCAGTCACCTAGCCAAAACTGGCTTTCTAACTATTTTTCTCTTCTCACGCTTGTATCTGTCCAATCAGAGACCAACTACTCGGTTAGTAAAAGGTTAAGTCCTGTCAATTACTTATATATATATATATATATATATATATATATATATATATATTTTTTTGTTGATTCAGAATTACTGTTGTTTTTAATTTTTACATTATCCCTCACCAAAATCAGTGGCCTATTGTCGGTATCAGCCTAGTCTATCACCTGTTCATTAGCGCTAGACCAGGAAGATTGTTTTTGCTTCTGAGGTGGAATGCCACACCTACCAACAGCTTCCCACTTTACCGCACAGATTCAAGCTGGGCTATTCATGCGCCGAGTTGGCGAGGGTCGGTCATACCAAAAATTGAGTGCAGCTTCATAAGTAAACAATAAATTTTATTGTGATCTTTAAACATGAAAATTTTCCCCACCACTGGTCAGTGGTCAATAGGGTTACTGCCAATAAAATATATTTTTAGAATATATCCGTCTGCTCTCCTCTACACTCTGAGGAAAGTGGCACTAGATGCCCAGGTCATCTGCTACTCTCATCTCTCATTCTTTCTCTCTCTCATTCTCTTCTCTCTCATTCTTTCTCTCTCTCTCTCATTCTTTCTCTCACACCTCTCTCTCATTCTTTCTCTCACACACTCTCTCTCATTCTTTCTCTCACACACTCTCTTCTCTTTCTCTCACACTCTCTCTCTCTCTTCTCTCTCTCACACACTCTCACTCTCTCTCATTCTCTCACACACTCTCTTCTTCTTTTTCTCTCACACACTCTCACTTTTTTCTCTCACTCTCACTTTCTTTTCTCTTTTCTCTCACTCTTTCTTCTCCTTCTCTCTCACACTCTCACTCTTACACTCTCTCTCTCTCTTTACTCTCTCTTACTCTCCTCTTACTCTCACTCTCTCTCTCTCTCTCACTCTCTATCTCTGTCACACACTCTTTCTTTCTCTCTCTTTCTCTTTCTTTCTCTCTCTTTCTCTTTCTCTTTCTTTTCTTCTTTGACTTTTACCTTTTAAGATTTATTTACGTATCTAATCCCCTTTTACCTCAGTTTGTTTTCCCAACTTAACATCCCTCGTTAATCTCTTCCTGTTTCCGATTCCACAACTTGTTTTAACTAACACCTTTGCCAACCTGCACTTAATTCCCTCTTCACCTATATTTACCTGTCAAGTCATCTACTTCTTCACCAGTACAACCCCTTCCTTATCATAATGCACTCACATCATACTGACTTTTCTTTCTTACATACTTTCCCATTGATAAAACACTCTGTCATACATAATGAATGACTAAATAAAGATGAACAGTAGTTATCTCCCTTTGGTAGACTGAAGTTTGTATTTTTATTAATTTTATCTATTTATAATATTCTGAATTTTTCCCAGCCTAAAAATAATGATAGCAATATTAAATTTTGTAATTAAATTATACAGTAGTACCTTGACTTGAGTTTAATTCATTCCGCTCATGACTCAATTTATTCGTATATCAAATCAGTTTTCCCCATTGAAATAAACTGAAATTCCATTAATCCATTCCACCTCCCAAACACCCTTTTTTTGGGGGGGGGGTTACATTTTTTTTTTTTTTGATAAGAAAAATAGTTCTGTATTAATATAATATAATGAATTATGTGCTGTAATATGTTTTAATGCTTACTTATTGTTTTTTTATAAATAATATTTTTCTTTGTCATAATAAATTTGGAATCTTAAATGTTTTTAGTGAATTTATTAACATAATAGTATCTGAAGCTCGCTCATACCTAAGATTTTAGCTCACAACACAAAGCAAAAAAATTGACCAAGTGACAGCTCATAACTTGGAAAACTCTTAAGTTGGGGCACCTGTAAGTCAAGTCACCACTGTACTTATAAAATATTAAAAACTTTACAATGTTCTCTGAATATCAAACAAATATTATAATTAAGTGAAGATAATAATTGATCATCTGCCTTGTCTCTTGTCCTATATTAAACTGCATCTGGTGGTGAGGTTCCAGTCCTAGAGTTGTAGGGAATGTGGAATACCCCTTCATTTTTCCCAGGTACACTCTGGCCCAGAATGGTAGTACCTGTTAGTGTCCCATCTATGGGTAGTAAATATGATTGGAATCTGTGTTAACATGATGTTCCACAATTCTTTTTCAATTCTCTAGCAAGGTCTAGGTTTTTGCTTTCCTTTAATTTTAACCTGGTCTGCTGGAACTGCAAGGTCCATGGGTTGATGAGTTCTTTCTTTTTGATTATAACAAGGTTTGGTGATCCATTTTTTATCATTTATTATTATTTATTATCTATATATTAATATACTAGTTCCTACCTGTGTCACACCCTATTATCACCTCAGATAGATAATGGACCATTCCATTTTCATTCATAAGATACGAACATATGTGTTCAAATGTCATGCCCTGTCATCACCTTAGATGAATAATAAACCATATTGTTGTAATTTTGAGGAAAGAAAGGGGAAAAATGTGCTACACATCCGGGAAAAGGAAAGTAAATATAGACAGGAAGAAAGAAAGGTGAGAGATAGGAAGCAATAGCACTTATCATCTGTTTCAATAAAATAGAAAAAAAGCAAAAAACAAAGGAAAAGAAAATGAATTTCACCAGAGATTATTATACTTTTTATATATTGAAATATTGCAACAGCTCTTAAGTAAACATATCAAACATTGTAATAGTCAAATTATCATACCATGGTATATCCAAGGTTCCCACTATTTATTATCATTACTATTATTTTACACTTTACAAATGTTTGCAAATCCTGTCAGTTAGGAATACATGATATCATATAACTGTGTCCAAAAAACTAGAGAGAACAATATATGAATGTTCATTGTATGCAATTCTCTAATCTCTAGGCATAAAATAACCCCAGATGCTTTGATATGCTGTTAACATCAGTCAATCTGCCTAGTCACCTTGCTATAGATATAAACAATTATAATGAATGGAATGGATTTTTCATACTTACATATATTTAAATATACCATTCAAAATTGTTATTTATCTACAGAGCCAATAGTAATTTAATAGTCCTTTTAAAATAGTTTTTTGTTGTATACACATATACAGTTGTAAGTATATCCATTAGCTTCTCAAATTAAAAAAAAAAAATTGTTTCTTCCAAAATTGTCAGATAACATTATGTTCACCCTTTGAATAATTCTGGAATCAAATCTAACACGACATTAAATTATATATCAAAAGTAAAAGCTCATAACTTAATGTCATGCTACAAAACAACATAATTTCTCATTACTATGTAACAACAAGAGTTTGCCTGACTGATTTTATATATATATATATATATATATATATATATATTCCTGTCGGACAAGTTTTTCATTAATCCGTTCCAATTTTCGGGCCATCTTTCTGGTGTCGGGGTGTAACTGGTATAACAGTCCCCCAAAGGTTTCGAAACGAGCGCTTTTGGCAATACAATTTGCCATCCTCAGGTGTTGAAACAATGGTATGATTTTGTGTCTCGTTTTTAACGAGAGCAAGTAGTAGCAAGGAATTAGAAGTGGGAGGTAATAACCATTGGTAGTAGGAGGTTGTAGGAATGGTAGTGGTTCGAGCGAGCTTTTGCAGTAGTGATTTTATGTGGGAGGGGGGCACAAGTTGTAAGAAGGGGATGGTTATGGAGGAAGGAGGATAGGTGGAAAATTATAAACATTTGAGAATATGTTGACTTATTTCAAAGTTTATTTTGTTTAAGGTAGGTTTTTTTCTTTGATATATAAAGCTTTGATTATTTGTTTTTTCTTTATGTAGTGTGCATATATTTTCAGTTAGAATTTTGCGGTAGGTAGAGGGGGGCATGAATCCCATTGTCCGACAGGAATTGTCTGTACAGTTCAACAAAACTTGTATAAAAGAAAAAATGCTGCCAAAATACACTCATATATATAGTATGCAATTGATACTTTAACTTTTCCATCTCAGTGGCATCAGTAAATAATCCAAAAGTGCTCACTATATTAAAAATACAGAGCAATAATAATACTACTAATATTATTATTAGAAGAAAAATAAAGGGTCTACCATGGTTTCAATCAAATTGAAATGATTTCTTCAGGACCCTACCTACGTTAACTAAGTTGATGTAATTCCTTAGTTAAATTCTAACTAAGAATTACGTTGACTTAGTTAACGTAGGGTAGGGTCCTGAAGAAATCATTTCAATTTGATTGAAACCATGGTAGACCCTTTATTTTTCCTTTAATAATAATATTAGTAGTATTTTTATATATATATATATATATATATATATATATATATATATCTCGCACGCATAAATAAATACCTTAATTCAAATATAAATTTTGAATTTATTTTGGCATTTTTTGCCTCTTTCAGTCAGATTTTTATTAATTTGAAGATTTCATATCTGGTTTTATTTGATATGATTTTTCCGTCTCACTGATTTGTTTTCAAATTCAAAGTAAAATATGGGAATGAATCTGACAATTTGTAGAAAATTGTAAAACAAAGTATTCCAAAAAAAGATGAATTTATTTTTTATGGTAAAGTCAACATTTAAATGTTTCAGTTTATATTAAACATCAGGACATTACAAAAGTATCTCTAAATACATATCCTAACTCCTGTCATTTTAAAAACATCCATCAATGTTTAGACAATAAGTTTTTCCATTCTTTTGTATTGTCCTGACAAAGGTTTAATATAAACCAAAATGTATATACATCCCTCTTTCTTTTTTAAATTACACATGGTTTGCACTTCTCAGCAAAAAAAAAA
Organism: Doryteuthis pealeii; assembly: GCA_023376005.1. Taxonomy (NCBI): domain Eukaryota; kingdom Metazoa; phylum Mollusca; class Cephalopoda; order Myopsida; family Loliginidae; genus Doryteuthis; species Doryteuthis pealeii. The sequence goes on from CM042143.1 coordinate 73,840,084, forward strand.
AAATGACAGACTTCTTTTCAAGACTGGAGCACTCTGATATGCTGCCATTTTGAATAGCCCAAAAAAATACTTTTTGCAAGACTTAAACTATTTTTTGTATAAACCAATTCCAAACAATACCAAATTTACATTTATCAGAAATAATTCTGGAAAAAAAAAAATAAATAAATAAATAAATAAATATATATATATATATATATATATATATATATATATTCTGTTGTGGTGAAATTAAAATCAAAGGCTCAATTACTGGAGTAAGAGCTATATATATTTATTACAAATACTCTACAATTATGTATGTGTTTGTTACCATAGCTTTCAAGGCAGGAAGCCAAATTGTTGGTGTAACATAATGTGTGTGTGTGTATATATATATATATAAGCCTCTTATCCTCAACACAATGTGCCCTAGCAAAAAAATCTTTTTTTCCAGGGCTCTTTGTCTTGGGGATAAGCTGCTAATATGCTGTTTTGAAACCAATGGTAACAAAGGCCTTTTGATTGTATAGTATACCATAGCATATATATATGATGAATATTAACAAGCAGCAATCTCATCAGTAAATGATAAATGATAGAATCTTCCTTGTGACATAATCATTGATTATCAATTCATTATTAAATAATCTTCAAAGACTTTATTTATTTGCAGCCTGAAAGCCAAGCAAATGAAATAAATAATAATTAAAAGAAAAAGGGAACGAATAGATTTTTTTCCTTTCATTCTATGTAACTCAAGATTCTTTATAATTAGGCTGAAACTGATTTTGTTGTGGAGAAGCAAATAAAAAGAAAAACAAACAAAATAGAAATCTTCAAAAAGAGCTAAATTGCTATATTCTTTTTTTAATATTTTCTTTTCTTTTTTTTTTTTTTTTTTTTTTTTTTTTTTTTTTTTTTTGCAACAATAGAACAAAATTATACAGAAGTTTTAAAAAAATCTCTAGCCATTTTGGTTTTAGCTAGAGATTTTTGGCTATTTCTTGAAGGAAGGAAAAAAAGTAAAATAAAAAGATGCAAATACTGATCTAATATTGATTACAATCAGTTTTTAATGAAATTCTTTCAGATCAAAGAAAAAGTAGAAAGATACTTAATGGAAAAATCAGTCAATGTTCTCATCTGCCTGGTGTCTAATAGGCTGTGCATCTATCAGTGTATCTCTATCTTGATTTTCCTGTTTGGAGATTATCTATTTATTCTTGCAAGAAATCTGTCTTTGGGCTGTTGCCATAAGTCTGTGTGTCTTTGGACCCTTGCCATTGGTCTTTGTGCCTTTATGCTGTTGCCATTGCCCTATGTGCCTTCACTATGTAGTAGATCTTTCAGGAATCTCAGTGGACTGAAGAGACATCTTCATGCTTGCATCCTATCAGGTGCTTGCAAATGAAAAAAAAAACAACAGAAAATGGTCTTACTCGTGCATGAGTTGACAGCCAACATGTGTCTTTGGACTGCCGCCATCGACCAGTGTGTCTTTGGACCACCGCCATCGAGTCTTTGGACCGCGCAGTGTGTCTTTGACCGCCGCCATTGGCCTGTGTGTTTTGGACCGCCGCCATTGGCCTGTGTGTCTTTGGACCGCCGCCATTGGCCTGTGTGTCTTTGGACCGCCGCCATTGCCTGTGTGTCTTTGGACGCCGCCATTGGCCTGTGTGTTTTGGACCGCCGCCATTGGCCTGTGCGCATTTGGGCCGCTGCATTGGCCTGTGTTCTTTGGGCCGCGCCATTGGCTGTGTGCCTTTGAGCCACTGTCATTGTTCTGTGTGCCTTTGGGTCATCACATTAGTCTGTGTGTCTTTGGGCTGTTGCCATCAGCCTGTATGTCCTTTGATGTTGCTATCTATTTACATTGTGCATGAAAATTTTCAGGGTTTTGTAGAGAAATATTTTGACACTTGAGATATTTATTCTTTTAAATTTGTTTCTTTTCAAAATAGTCCTAACAAAGCAATAAGCTTTGTAAGTCTTTCACATCTCCTGGCTTTTTAAAAAATAATTGTAATCATAATTAGTAATGTATAATTAAACTGGTGATTATACAATAAGCATGTTTTTTTTGTTTTTTTTACAAACCTTTATTCCCAAGCTTATTTCATGTAAACATATAAAGTCTATGCCTTCACTATATATATATATATATATATATAGTAAATGAAGAAAAACTCTAAACTTGCTTCATTACAATAATTTATTTCAACCGTATAAATACGGCATCTTCAGAACATGACTCTTACTGAGAATTTCCCAAAGTAACATCTCTTTTATATCTATCAATTTAGGGGAGGGAGGGTTGGTGTCTTATTTTGGAATGGGTAGGGTTAGTTTCTTTAGATGAGGCGGGGAGGTCTATGTTTTGGATGAGGTGTGGCTTAGCTTGAGGCAGATTCCTTGGGGAAACAGTTGTAAGAGTGTATATACAAAATGAGCAGAATTTAAGGCACATTGAGCTCTCCTTATGGTCTACCTGCATCAGCTTGGTTAAACCATACATGGAAAGACCCTAACTACGGAAAAAAAACTATATATATATATATATATATATATATATATATATATATAATCTTAAACACTCCTCATGAGTAGGTTGTGACACAAGCTCAATATTTTAAGCAGAGTTTGACAGATTTGAATTCAGAGATTGTCCTTCTCCTAGACTGGTAGCCTAACCAAGATTAAAGATCCCAGTCTGGCCTAAAATTTACTCATAGGTGGAGAGAGAACAGTTGGATGCATACCTTTCTCAAGGGTTTTAGCACTATGTGGAATGTTAAAAGCTTCGTCCAGGATTTGAACTTGTCTTGCCTTGTCCAGTACCTATGACAGTAACAATTACACCACATGCACCTATATATATATATATATATATATATATATATATATATATATATATATATATATATATATAATTGTCATTAGGTTATGGCAGCATGGATATCCATGACTCTCTCTCTCTCTCTCTCTCTCTCTCTCTCTCTCTCTCTCCCACCATCCCTATCAGTCACCACCTCTGGGAGTTCCTCTACACACAATCCAGAATCCACACAGCTGATTGATGTAGGTTTTTGCTGGTCAGCCTACACTTTTGTGTCTTTGTGTAGGCGTCCACAGGAGAATGTCACATGAATTTGTCCTTGCTTGTCTAGCAGTGTCCAGCATGTTTTGTTTGACTTACTCAGATGGTTTGTGTGGTAGCAAAAACCTACATCAATCAGCTAAGTGCAGATTCTGGATGCTATGTGGAGGATTTGCCATGAGCGATAAATAATAGGGATGGTTGGAGAGAGAGTATCATGGAGATTCATGTTGACAGCATGACCTGATGAGTATAGATCAAACAATATGTCCATAGGCAAAGAATTTTTTTTTTCCGCATCTTCCTTATTTATCTTTCAATAATTTATTTTTCTTGTTTAAATATTTATTTAAATTTTCCTATTCTGCTAAAAGAATTCTGAATCAATATTTTTCTTCTGATGAATAGTTTTTAACACAAGAGTGGGCCAAGTTTAGAGTTGACTATGTTTTGTTGGTTTTGTGTACCATTCTAGCAGGATGGGTGTGTTTTCTCTTTTGGTTTTGCATAATTCATACCAAAAATTCCTCACTTGTTGTTATCCTTAAATGATAGATGAGGATAGTTCAGTCACAAATGACATTCTCTTCCTTTCATTTGACTTATTTTTACTTGTTGACTTAGAATCTACTTCTGTAGTCTGCAAAACACATTGTTCACAGGATTTAAATTCTATTCTCTTCACCTACTTGATGTTAATGATATAACCAAATCCTGAAGGGATAAGACGAGCAAGACATTCTGGACAAACAAGGATGAACTTATAAGCGACATTCTTCTGTGGGCACCTACACATGGACACACCAGTATGGGTTAACTAAGAAAAAAAAAACTACATCAATCAGCTCTGTGCAGATTCTGGATGCTGCTTGGTCAACCTCACAGGGGTAATGACCGATAGGGACGGTTGGAGAGAAAGAGTCATGGATATCCATGCTGCTAGCATTAACTTATGGTGATGATGATTATCCTCTAATGTCATGCCAGAAAGTCTTCCAGCCAAAAAGTGATACATAATTTAGCTCAAAGTTAGTGTTAGCCAAGAAAAATCCTTTGATTAATAATGAAGTCTGTGAATTTCTATGTAGTTATGACTTATTTTCGGTGAACGGCAACACCTAAAACTTTTAGTTTAAACATCCCGATTAAAAAAAACAAAAAACGAAGTATTTTTATTTTTATTTTTTTAACATCTCGGGTCCACTCCATATTTTGGTTTTACTTTTAATTGACGAAAGTGTTGGACTTGTAATCTTTTAATTTTTTTAATTACACAGTTCCTTAGAGGGGGATCAGAAAAATTCGTATGGATATTAGTAAGTAAAAGCAAAGTCAACAGAGTGGCCAAGTGGAAACAACACCCCACAAGAAAACAGCTGTACAACCACCTGCCCCATATCAAACAAACCATCCGTGTAAGACAAATGAGACACACTGGACACTGCTGGACAAGCAAGGACGAACTCATAAGTGACGTTCTCCTGTAGAAGCCATCACATAGGCACGCCAGCATGGGCCGCCTGGCAAAGACATACATTGACCAGCTCTGTGCAGATACTGGATGCCGCGGAGAGGACCTCCCAGGAGCAATGAATGATAGGGATGGTTGGCGAGAGATTGTCATGGACATCAGTGTTGCTGGCGCGACATGATGATGATGACAGTGAGGGAGTGAAATCTCCTTTTCACTAGTGCTAGACCAATGAGATTGTTTTTGAAGGAGGTGGTGTGCCATACCTACCTTCAGCTCACCACTTTACCACACACATCAAACCTGTGCTACTAATGCGCTGAGTTGGTGAGGGCTGGTATCAAATCTGAAACCTGTAGTTCCTAGACTAACTGAGCTAAACTGTCCCTGATATGAATAAGAGAATTTGTTAGAATATACTGCAATTTTTTTTACATCAAGCCCTATCAGCTGGAGCTATAGAATGCACCTCTGCAGATCGGGAAAAAACACCCCAATAGAACCACTTATTGGTTGTTGGTGGTGACCTGTGATGCTTAAGGATGGAATTCTGGTGGCTGAGCAGTCTGATATGCAACACTCCACTTTTGCTCTTACTTAGGCTAGACAGATGGTCAGAGTGGCCCCCTCCAATCAATCAGTTGGTCACGTCAAGCCCTAGCATCTATATGATTGCACTGACTGTATTGCTCTTATGGCAAACCTCCAACCCTTTTTATCATATGTGCTAGAAGGTAGGGGCTGAGAATCTTAGTGTCCTTTGAATGATGTTAAACTGCATCTAGTGATGAGATTCCAATTCTGAAGCTGTGTTGAGTGCCCCTTCATTGCTATTACTTCCAGGTCCACCTGATCTGGAGTAGTAGTATATGTTAGGATTCCATCTATGGGTTAAATAGGAAAAAAATTAGTTTAAAAAAAATTATTTTAAAAAAAAATGAGTTTAAAAAAAAATTTTCAATACCCTTCAAGAATGAATAAAGCAAAATGTCTTTGGTATAAAATAAACGTACAAGGGCTGACATGCTGTAAAATCCAACCAACAAACCAACCCATTCATGGGTTAAATAGATCAAGAATTTTTTTTTAAATTTGAATAACAAACAAGAAGGAATAAAACAAAAAAATCTTTGGCATAAAATAACCCAAGAGTTGAGATGCCATAAAATCCAACTAACCAACCTTTTTACATCTGCCTGATAAAGAAAAAACATTTTCATAGGTTTAAATGTACAATTTTTAAATTTTTTACAAAGCGGGACAAATAAAAATTTGGGAGGATATTGCATTTTGTATTTCAAGTGTGGGATGTGAATTAAGATGAATGGGGCATGAAATCTTAGATTAAAAAATCACTCATGTAAAATGATATTTATATATTGAGAAATTCTACTCCCTGGTTTACATTTTATACTTAATACTGATTCAGTTTTATAACTACACATGAAGCTAAAAAGTTTCAGTAGTAACACTTAGAGAGGAAAAGCTAGATGGGAACTACACAAGTCCTGGAAGCTGCACCCCACAAAAAGCAGCTGTATGACCACTTACCTCCTATCACACAAACCATCCAAGTAAGACAAATAAGACATTCTGGAGAAGTAAGGACAAACTCATAAGTGACATTTTCTTATGGACACATGAGTGTTGGCCAACCAGCAAAAACTTACATTGAACAGCTATGTGCAGACACTGGATGCCATGCTGAAGGTTTGCAAGGAGTAATAAATGATAGGGATGGGTGGCAAGAGAGAGAGTCAGGAAATCTATGATAATATAATGTAATCATGCCGTCTTATTCACAAGATAACTGTACTGAGAGTGAATTTCTATGTTGTACAGGAGGAAAAGAGTTAATACACTATATCCTCTGAGTTTTAACACAAGCCTGTGTTCTCAGATGCATATACTTCTATAGATAGTGAATCGGCCTCATTGCCACTAGTATTAATACTTTTACTGCAACTATTCTCAGTCGGTAGAGTCTTCGGCTAGGAACCTCAAGGTTCCTGGTTCGATACTGGCCTCGCTAATTTGCATATTGATATTAAAAATTTGATTTTAATAAATATGTGCTTGGTATTACTGACTTCTAATTGTTTGGTTTTATCTTAATGAATATGAACAAAAATCTCAGATAAAAAGAAATCCATTAACAAGAAGAAATAACTATGTTATTTTTTACTTCCTATTTTAACTAAGTAGTTAAATTAGGAAAATTTAGCAATGAAAGATGGAAGAATAAGTTTCAGTTGTTCTATTTTTCCATTATACCCCCCTCTGTTTCAAATCTATCTGCATTCTTATTTAGTTTCATTAGCCTTTTTAATTTAATATAATATTTTATTACATTAAAACTTAAATACTTACACCTGGAGGGTGCATATATTTTCTAGTGGTATTAAATACTATTTCTGTTTTTAATCTGATTAGGCAATTAATTCCAAAAGTATATTACTCTATTAGCAAAAAAATAGACAGAAAATGTTCAGTTTGAGGAGATATATTAAAAAAATCTCTCCCATAATTAGAAATTCTATTTAGAAAGTTTCAATTAGATCACCTCTCATTCTTCTTTCTAATAAAGTAGCTAATCCTATATTATATATTATATTATAGCAAACATGACTGTCTTTTTATTGTCCTATATGAATGTATGAACTTAACAGTAGAATATGCTCTTGATTGTATTGCCACTGGTATGTAATCATAATTATATATTTTTTCTTTTTAAGACAGTATTTTAATCATACTAGCAGGAATATGTACCCTCTGGGTATTTAAGTTTTAATGTTATGAAATATATTAAATTAGAAAGACTAACAAAATTAAATAAGAATGTATATAAAAATGTATTATTTTAATTATATTTTAATTGGTTTCTATATAAAATCATTCATAAGAATCAAACTCCCTATTAACAGACTGTCAAACTAACTCACTAACCAAATATGACACACTTTGTCAATGTAGGGCCCGGAGTATGACAGTAAACTGCATCTGAAGGTGAGTCTCCAATTCTGGAGATCTGGGGATTGTGGATTACCCCTTCATTGCCATTACTCCCAGGACCACTCTGACCCAGAGTCGTAATACCTGTTAGGATCTCAGCTATGAGTCAATTACATCTGTTTAAAAATTATTCCTATTTGATAGGACCCTGTGCAAAATAAACTTCTTAAGAACCAACTACACCAAAATGTAAATATGAACATACACTGAAGGTGATTCCCTAACCTCCAGGCATAGAATAACTCTAGATGGGTTGAAATGCCATTCATCAAACAATCATTTGTCAAAGAAGTATAGTTAATAGCTTTTATTTTGTTTATAATGCTCGCCTGAATTCCTGACCACTGACAATCCCTTTCTGATATTCAATGCGTAATTAAAAATTAAATGCCAAAATATGGCTTTATTTTTACTTAAAAAAAAAAATGCTAAGTTTCTGGTTAAATCAGCAATTTTTTTGGCCTGTGGTTAAAAAAGAAAAAAATGTCTATTAGTCCAGAAAATACCTAAAGCTAATAAAATCCTAAATGACGGTCAGAACAGCAAAAAAACAGTATTTAAACAAAAAAAGTTTCTAAGAACAGGAATTTTGTTTATACTTAATAATTCTAAATGTGGTTGTTAGTTAAATGAATTAAAAAAAACAAAATTAATTAGTTACGATATCTAAACATAAAAAATAATAAAAACGACATTCCTAAAGACATCCTGGTCTTACAGATACATTTTGGTACCATGTAACCTTGAAGTAGCTGTGATAATTAATTTTGCATATTCACACATTATGTAAATACCATGACTATGAGGATATGCCTGGGAGTATCAGGATGTTATGGCAAGCCTAACTAATTTAATTATTTCCTTTATTTTTCTCTTAATACCAGAATATGCTGTGTCACTATATCTGAAATCATTCAAGTGGGTGAATATTATTTACAAAGCTTTGCTGAGTCTTGCATTGTTTACAGTACATTCTGGGGAGTGTGGAGTAACCCTTCATTGCCATTACTCCCAGGTCCACTCTGATCCAGAGTTGTAATACCCTTCATTGCCTTCACTCCCACGTCCACTCTGATCCAGAGTTGTAATACTCCTTCATTGCCTTTACTCCCATGTCCACTTTGATCCAGAGTTGTAATACCCCTTCATTGCCTTCACTCCCACGTCCACTCTGATCAGAGTTGTAATACCCTTCATTGCTTTCCTCCACGTCACTCTGATCAGAGTTGTAAAAATCCCTTCATTGCTTTCACTCCCATGTCCACTCTGATCCAGAGTTGTAATACCCCTTCATTGCTTTCACTCCACGTCCAGATTTCATTGCTTTCACTCCACGTCCCACTCTGATCCAGAGTTGTATACCCCTTCATTGCTTTCACTCCCACGTCCACTCTGATCCAGAGTTGTAATACCTTCATTGCCTTTACTCCCACGTCCACTCTGATCCAGAGTTGTAATACTCCTTCATTGCCTTTACTCTCATGTCTACTCTGATCCAGAGTTGTAATACCCCTTCATTGCCTTCACTCCCACATCCACTCTGATCCAGAGTTGTAATACTCCTTCATTGCCTTTACTCCCAAGTCCACTCTGATCCAGAGTTGTAATACTTGTTAAGGTCCTAGCTTTGGGTTAGATAGATCTGTTTAAAAAATCATTCCTATTCATTAGAACATGCAGAAAAAAAACTATTAAGAAACAAGTGCACAAAAAATGTAACTGTGCGTAAAATGTTTCACTAGAAATGCTTTGAAGCCTCAGCCATGTCAGTACTACTGTATGGCTGGACCAATATTCCCACTATGCACCATAAATTGAATCAGAATCAAATGAGTCAATCCTTCCCTCAATGCACTACACAACAGCATATAAGAAAAAATATAAAAATATTCATTTTGTTTGAAAATTGCATTGGCAAGAAGCTGTCACTTACCAAGCACCATTAACTTCATGTCTATGCTACCCAATATATATATATATGAGAGAAAGTTTTTTTTACTGTAAGGGTTTCGTGCATGCTTCATGTATTTAATGACAAGGTTATAAAAAAAATAAAATAAATGTCCTGTTTTTTTTTTGTTTTTTGTTGTTGTTTTTTTCAAGCATGAAAGAATAGTGAAACTAAGAATTCAAATGGGCTAATCCAAAAATACAGCGAACATAACGTTTTTTTTTTTTTTTTAATTATTTGTGTACTAGTTTATAGTAGATAGTAACTGTCAGTAGTTGTCTTCCGTTTAAAAGTATGGAGCTATTTTTGGCTTGATGTTAAAAAATTTTTGAAGTAAATATATAGGTGAATGGTATATAAGTGTTTCTTGGATAGGATTTAACCAAAATGAGAACTCAACACTTTCATATAAATAATTTGTGTATATATTTTTCTATTATAGGATGTATTATAATAATATATATAATATATATATATATTATGAATATCTGATGATCTAAGAGTATTCATATATATATATGTGTATGTGTGTGTGTCAGGTACATGGTTTTGATATGACTGGCTATCAGCAGATATATATCCCAGCATTTATGAATAAATAAATGAAGGCATCAGTCAGAAGAAAAATGGAATTTTATTTTATAGAATATATATATATATATATATATATATAGTGGCTGTATTTAATGATGAATTAACAGGCTATGAATCTGTTATGTCCCACATCTTCATATTCTCAGCAGATAACTATAAAAGCATTCCTCTCTGCAAATAGCCCACTGTCAATGTGTGATTAATCTTCTCATAGAATTCATTTCCTTCGCCATTTTTGTCTCAATAATGGATTACTCTTAGTGCAGAGCAGATCATCTTTTCAAAATTCACTTATTATCATTATCAGGGAAAAGAGAATCTCCATCAATTTCCTTCCTTTTTTTTTCTTCTTTTTCTTCTACTTTTTCCTTTTTTTTTCTTTCTTTTTTTTCTTTTTTTTCTTTTTGTCTTCATTTCTTTTTTTTCTTTATTTTTCTCTCTTTTTCTCCTATATTTTATGGCTTCTCTCCTTTTTTTCATTTTCATTACATTTTCTTTTTCCCCCTTTCCTTTTCTTCCTCCCTCTTCCTTTGATTTCATCTTTCTTTTTTGCTTTTTTTCTTTTTCATTCTTTCTTTCTCTTCTCTCACACATTTCACCTTTTTCCTTTCTCCCTTATGCATTTTCTTTTCCTTCATTTTCTTTACCTTTTTTCCCATGTCTTTTTTTATTTGTCTCCCCGCTTCTCCTGTTTATTTTAGGGTCTCTCCTTTTCTCCTTTCACTACATTTTCTCCTCACACTTATTTTCTTTCCCCTCTTTTACTTTTATTCTTCCTTCTTCCTTTCTTCTTCTCACCTTTTTGCCTTTCTTTTTACTATTGTTTCTTTTCCTTTCTTTCTTCTCTCCTTTCCTCACACATTTTACCTTTTTCCTTCATCTTCTTTTCAGTTCCTCACCTTTTTCTTTCCTGTCTTTTTTTCCTCTATTTTCTGTTCTTTTCTTCTTAATCCTTTTAATTTTTTCTTAATTTCCATCTCTTTTCTCAGACCACTTCCCATGATTTCTCCTCATTTGTCTTACGGTCATTTGACAGACTTAGTCTTCTTCTCCTCCTCCTTACCATTCTAAATGAGGTTATCATTCTTTAATCACAACTTTGAAACTCTTCTGAGTCATCCAATCTGATGTCTTCATTTTGTATTTCATATTCCTCGTTTTCATTTTGCCATTTTTGTCACTTTTTCCAAACACAAATCATTTGCAATGTATTTAAAAAAAGACTAGAATTGATATTAATTCTACATACAAAGACACTCAGCTGTAAGTGATAATAACAGTAGCTGAAGGCTCTGGAACCGCCTTGGGACCCTAAGAATGCTGATTGTTTGTTTTGGGGGTTGTTACTTTTGGTGGAGTGAGTGATTTATTATGTGAGCTAAGTATCCATGCTATAAAAACACATGACATTATATAATAAAAGCATGGTTTGGGTTTTTTCTAGGGTTTTCTCCACAATAGGCATACTAGATCCCTATTAAATTAGGGCCATATATATAAAGGAGAGTACTCAAATCAAATTAGGGCCCTATGTTTGGATTGGCTATATATATATATATATAATGTGTGTGTGTGGTGGTGTGTGTGTAGCATGTGATCATAAAATATTGAGTCTGAAATCTTTGAAATTTTAAAAATGTAAATAAGATGTGCACAGCTCATCAGTATCAAGACATTCTGACAGTATGGATTCTTCAACATTCTCTCGCCATCCATCCTGCTGGTAAGTCCTCTAGATGGCACCCAGTGCTCTCACTGACTTGAAGAATGTAAGATTTTGCTGGTTGACCAACTCTGGTGTGTCCATGTGTAAGAGTCCATTAATTGACCTTACTTCTCCACGCAAGTGGCAACAATATCTTACTTGGATGGTTTATAAATGGGATGTAAGTGGCCATACAGGATACTAGTTCCAGGATTTGTTAAAATGACATACAGCATTCCTTGTGTATTTCCCATCAAACTTTTTCTCCAGGGTGTTTCATTAGTCCGAGTGGTGCAACCATACAGTAGTACTGACACAAATTCCCCATTTTGTTTTATGTGTGCAGCTGATCTGCTTTAATATATATAAGTCATCATATCTCAACTGCCGCCTGTCCGGCTGGGCGTTAGAATGCACTGACTGCACTCTGGCAGAGGGGTAAGACTCCCCAATGGGGCCACCTGTTTTGGCCGTGTGTGGCGACCCGTGATGCTTAAGGAAGAGCCAGGTGGATGAGCAGTTCATGACATGCAATACTCCACTTTGGCCCTATCCTTGGGCTAGATGGGTGGAGAGGACCCCTCGTCAATTGGCTGGTACGTCAAGCCTAGCACCTATATGATTTCTCGAACCTATTGCCCTTATGCAAGCCCCAACCCCTTTTATTCATATGGGTGCTAGAAGGCGTTGACTGCGGGTACTACTGTCCTGGGAATGACTTAAACTCTATCTGATGGTGAGGTTCCAGTTTTGGAGGTTTGGGGAATGTGGAGCACCCTTCATCACCATTGCTCCTGGTCCACTCTGACCGGAGTGGTAGTACCTGTTAGGGTCCATCTTATGGGCTAAATAGAAAACATGAGTTTATAAAAAAATGTATTATCCATTTAAGAATTGATTTATTTCAAAACTTTATCGGCAATTAATGACCCACTGAGGTTGATATGCTAAAACAAACAAACAATATCTCAACTGCAATTCTAGATGAGACGTAACAATTTAAAAACTTATGAAGCCAGACAGCCTCAATACTTTCTGATGGACATTTTTTGGTGAACACAAGATTATGCAAGTTGCAATAGCTTTCATACTCACTCAGTGGAATTCTAGAGGTGCTTTGACCAATGGAAAAATCACTGGAATAGGTGTTGAATAATCCTGAAGAAAACTGAGGTAGCCTGTTGGCAGTGGGTGGCTGAGTGGTCCATGACCAGTTCTAAGTGGTCACGTGACCTGCAACACTCCATTGGGCTAGACAGGTAGTCAGAAAGGCCCGATCCAATCAATCAACTGGTCATGTGAAGCCCTAGTACATATATATTAAGTCTCGACCGTATTCTCTCAAATTGATCTAATAAGAAACGGATATCAACCCTTTTTTATCTAAAGGTACTAGAAGGTGGTGGCTGGGGGTCCAACCATCAGTTTATTGAAACAGATGAAGTTAATGAAAATTGTTTCTAACCATTTTATAAAAACCAATAAAGAATATTTACCTAAAACATTTCACTTAGAAATCAATATATACAAATAACTAGATTTGGCATTGAATAGTCCACAAGGTTTGATAATGCCATTAAACAAAATAACCAACCACCTTTCCATTTAGTACTGCTCGTATGTATTTAACCACCCTCCACAACAGCAGGTGTTGACACATGTCCAATTTTTTAAGCGGAGTTTAACAGGTTTTAAGTTTTTCTTTCTCCTAACCTTGTTGACATACCCAAGGTTAAAGAGCAAATCTGCCCTACTACATTTATACATAACTGGAGGGAGAAAGTTAGATTTCATAACCTTTCCCAAGAGTATTAGTGTGATGTCTAAAAGACAACAATAGCAACTTGGGCAACGTTATCCAAGAACGCGGATTTTTGAACTCTGGTCATGTTTTATTCCCAATTATGGAATTTCCTCAATTTAGGTAGGCTACTATGACAAATACCATGGTTGTCACAATGACACTGCTAGATTTGATACTTCCTAGATAAGTTGAACCTGTCATGACGTTCAGTTATGTATATAATCAAGAAAATCATAGTATTTCTAGTTGAGATTAATGAGATATGACTATGTAGAATGAAATGAAGCACCTATGTATGTGGTTTGTCATGTTAAACATTCGTAAAAAAATCAGCATTACAATTTAAGATGTTGACTACAGTGGCGAATTTCAAGATAATAGATAAGATCAATTCTATACTTATCTTTGTGATTGCGATAGACTAATATACTCTGCTTTTAAATGAGATATTACTGTAATATGTACTAAATGATTCTTAGAAATATATATAATGGAATTTTTATTGTAGTGTTCTCGTCTTTTAGTAACAGAAATTATAGAGTCATATGTTTTTTCATCTTATTTATCTTATGTTTTAAGTCTAGAGGCATTCATACAACTTGCGTAAGGAGAGGAAGATAGAACTTTATTTTCTACTTTAAAAATTCTCGTTTAACTCGCTTAAATCATTAATTTATTTTGGTAGCATCTAACAGTATATGATGCAACAAATCAAGACTAATAGGGAAATATTTTTTTTATCAGGGGTGGGTATATATTGGTTTTTTCAAAAAACTTTCATACGACGCAAACTAAAACGTAATAAAAGGTCATAAGGGATTTCATGGTTTTGGGTTGCACATTTTTTCTTTTAGTGTATTGTTTTTTTTCTAAAATTGGTACCATATTATTTTGCTGTTTTAATCATACTCCTGATCTGATTGTTTGGGCTTAAAGTATTCAGCTAGGGATTTTGGCACATAATTAGTTATCTAGTTGCTTACGTTTGATATTATTTATTTGGAGAGTATTTATGAAGGTGTGGCATATTGTTCTTGTAACATGCCTAGTTAGATTAAATGTACTTTTTATATAACTTTTTGGTGTGTGTAAGTGTGCATCTTTTCAATCGGTAAGAGGCCACCAAAACGATAGATCTACCATCCTTACAAATATAAAAACGTGTCGGGTCTCAAATTTCTATGTGTACACCTCAAACAAACATGACTGATGAATCTGATGACCGAAAGTGTTTAAGCCACAGACTTGATTTAGTTGCTATTATTACAGACGACCACGGTTTAAAGGTGGTGGTAAGACAGAGCAACACTTAGTGACGGTGCGCTATATAACCAGATCTATGACAGTTAGTTCAGAGGAGGAGTGCTTACTTGGAATCAGTAGAATATGATCGTGGTACGATCATGAGGCTTTAAGTTACACTAGCAAATCTCTAGACTTAGTTACTTTCCACCCTTCAGAACCTTGCAACACCCAACACAGAGGGGTGTGCCTGGCTCAAAACCTTCTTTAACAAATCCTTGTAGTTGCGAGGGGATGTTCTGATTTTAGTTGGTATCATTGGTTTATTGTCATACGCCCTTTTTCTGGAAAAATTAGGCACTACTTTAGCTAAGAGGGTCGAAGGCTTCCAAAGATAGGTCCATGGTAGTTGGCACGCGTGAGTTCACGTTGATGCCACTGATTGTAAATAGGGGGGCTACTATGGAATACCTATCGGGATCAAAAGGGTAAACCAACACTCATTTAAGTGTATCTCTACCAGCAGGCACCTAAGGATCTTTGAGTCTTTTTCAATCCTCTAGGGGTATTATAGTTCGCCCACCGGTATCTATAAAAGAGAGATAAATATGAATTCAGAAGGCAAAAATGTCTCTAATTCTCTTATTATGGTTTAATCAAAAAAGACATCACCTCTTGTCATAAGGCTACCTACTTTATCTTCGTTCCTACTGAGATGAGTTATGGCAAGCAATATAAGGCACTAGCATGGCTCGAACCATTTAATTTTTTCGTTGTATTCTAGTAGACTTTTAGGTACCGTACCAAATAGAAATGTTCCATTTGCTTATTGCTCAAGCAAAATGTCATGAGGTTCTGGCTCGCTTCAAACTAAAAGTTTTAAATTTGGTACTCTAGATATTGTATTTTACTACTCATTATTCTAGATTGCAGGTTTGGATTAATGATATATCACTATGGTTTGCTGGTTGTTGATTTCACTGGACAATCAATCAACTCCTCAGTTTGAGGCTTCCATCCCACCTTTAATCGAGCCGATACATTGTAGATAAATAAATTCGTATATAATGCAACATAATATAAATTTAATTCTTAATGGGATTTGGGAGTGGGGGATTCATTATTGTTTTCATTTAGAGCAAGGGTTACTGCCGTAAAGTGTGCCTATGATTACAGGCTTATATAATTGTTTTCATTTGAGGTCCTATCATGATTTATGTTTTTAACTTACTTTACTTTTCATTTGTGTAAAAGGACATCAAAACACACTCAGGGAAAGGCTGCATATGTTGGCACTAAAAAAGGAGCTCAATCGCGTTGAATGTGATAGAAGGACGAGATGTGCCCCAAATTCTGAAATCGCAACAAACCAAAAAGTTTAACTCTGGCTGCCCCCTACAAAATCTATGAAGAAACATTTTATAGGAAGATGATTCACTCATATAGATTAGAGGAACTTAACGTCATTCCAGGACATGTGACCCGCAGTCACCGTTCTAAGGATGAATGTTACATTGGCATAGGATGGGAGGAAACGTAATATACATTTGGACGAGAAAAAAGGGGTGCCGGTTAGTTTGGCCTTGAATTGCTTGAGCAGGCACCTATTAATGCATTCCTTAGATAGCTTTCTGTATTTTCCATTATTGTTAGGTGCGTTAAGTATTGGCGTTTAGGGATAAACAGCTGGCAGATCAAACCTATTAAGAACCCTGGTGCTCTACGGCGCTTCGAAATTAGCTAAACTGATAGCTTCAAAGCCGATTGATAACCACAAGTGGGGTTTGGCTGGTCTGGAGTCTTTTTAAGGCAAGGAGGGTACTTGCACTGGCTAAAGATCTGTTGTCCTACACACACGATTCTAAACTTAGGGCCNTCTTATTTGATATGATTTTTCCGTCTCACTGATTTGTTTTCAAATTCAAAGTAAAATATGGGAATGAATCTGACAATTTGTAGAAAATTGTAAAACAAAGTATTCCAAAAAAAGATGAATTTATTTTTTATGGTAAAGTCAACATTTAAATGTTTCAGTTATATTAAACATCAGGACATTACAAAAGTATCTCTAAATATATATCCTAACTCCTGTCATTTTAAAAACATCCATCAATGTTTAGACAATAAGTTTTTCCATTCTTTTGTATTGTCCTGACAAAGGTTTAATATAAATCAAAACGTATATACATCCCTCTTTCTTTTTTAAATTACACATTGTTTGCACTTCTCAGCAAAAAAAAAAAAAAATGACAGACTTCTTTTCAAGACTGGAGCACTCTGATATGCTGCCATTTTGAATAGCCCCAAAAAATACTTTTTGCAAGACTTAAACTATTTTTTGTATAAACCAATTCCAAACAATACCAAATTTACATTTATCAGAAATAATTCTGAAAAAAAAAAAAAAAAAAAATATATATATATATATATATATATTCTGTTGTGGTGAAATTAAAATCAAATGCTCAATTACTGGAGTAAGAGCTATATATATTTATTAAAAATACTCTACAATTATGTATGTGTTTGTTACCATAGCTTTCAAGGCAGGAAGCCAAATTGTTGGTGTAACATAATGTGTGTATATATATATATATATATATATATATATATATATATAAGCCTCTTATCCTCAACACAATGTGCCCTAGCAAAAAAATCTTTTTTTCCAGGGCTCTTTGTCTTGGGGATAAGCTGCTAATATGCTGTTTTGAAACCAATGGTAACAAAGGCCTTTTGATTGTATAGTATACCATAGCATATATATATGATGAATATTAACAAGCAGCAATCTCATCAGTAAATGATAAATGATAGAATCTTCCTTGTGACATAATCATTGATTATCAATTCATTATTAAATAATCTTCAAAGACTTTATTTATTTGCAGCCTGAAAGCCAAGCAAATGAAATAAATAATAATTAAAAGAAAAAGGGAACGAATAGATTTTTTTCCTTTCATTCTATGTAACTCTAGATTCTTTTATAATTAGGCTGAAACTGATTTTGTTGTTGAGAAGCAAATAAAAAGAAAAACAAACAAAATAGAAATCTTCAAAAAGAGCTAAATTGCTATATTCTTTTTTTAATATTTTCTTTTTTTTTTTTTTTTTTTTTTTTTTTGCAACAATAGAACAAAATTATACAGAAGTTTTAAAAAAATCTCTAGCCATTTTGGTTTTAGCTAGAGATTTTTGGCTATTTCTTGAAGGAAGGAAAAAAAAGTAAAAATAAAAAGATGCAAATACTGATCTAATATTGATTACAATCAGTTTTTAATGAAATTCTTTCAGATCAAAGAAAAAGTAGAAAGATACTTAATGGAAAAATCAGTCAATGTTCTCATCTGCCTGGTGTCTAATAGGCTGTGCATCTATCAGTGTATCTCTATCTTGATTTTCCTGTTTGGAGATTATCTATTTATTCTTGCAAGAAATCTGTCTTTGGGCTGTTGCCATAAGTCTGTGTGTCTTTGGACCCTTGCCATTGGTCTTTGTGCCTTTATGCTGTTGCCATTGCCCTATGTGCCTTCACTATGTAGTAGATCTTTCAGGAATCTCAGTGGACTGAAGAGACCTCTTCATGCTTGCATCCTATCAGGTGCTTGCAAATGAAAAAAAAAAACAACAGAAAATGGTCTTACTCGTGCATGAGTTGACAGCCAACATGTGTCTTTTGGACCGCCGCCATCGGCCTGTGTGTCTTTGGACCGCCGCCATCGGCCTGTGTGTCTTTGGACCGCCGCCATCGGCCTGTGTGTCTTTGGACCGCCACCATTAGTCTGTGTGCCCTTTGATGTTGCTATCTATTTACATTGTGCATGAAAATTTTCAGGGTTTTGTAGAGAAATATTTTGACACTTGATATATTTATTCTTTTAAATTTATTTCTTTTCAAAATAGTCCTAACAAAGCAATAAGCTTTGTAAGTCTTTCACATCTCCTGGCTTTTTAAAAAATAATTGTAATCATAATTAGTAATGTATAATTAAACTGGTGATTATACAATAAGCATGTTTTTTTTTTTACGAACCTTTATTCCCAAGCTTATTTCATGTAAACATATAAAGTCTATGCCTTCACTATATATATATATATATATATATATATATATATATATAATCTTGAACACTCATGAGTAGGTTGTGACACAAGCTCAATATTTTAAGCAGAGTTTGACAGATTTGAATTCAGAGTTTGTCCTTCTCCTAGACTGGTAGCCTAACCAAGATTAAAGATCCCAGTCTGGCCTAAAATTTACTCATAGGTGGAGAGAGAACAGTTGGATGCATACCTTTCTCAAGGGTGTTAGCATTATGTGGAATGTTAAAAGCTTCGTCCAGGATTTGAACTTGTCTTGCCTTGTCCAGTACCTATGACAGTAACAATTACACCACATGCACCTATATATATATATATATATATATATATATATATATATATATATATATATATTGGATCATTGTCATTAGGTCATGGCAGCATAGATATCCATGACTCTCTCTCTCCCACCATCCCTATCAGTCACCACCTCTGGGAGTTCCTCCACACACAATCCAGAATCCACACAACTGATTGATGTAGGTTTTTGCTGGTCAGCCTACACTTTTGTGTACATGTGTAGGTATTCACAGGAGAATGTCACATGAGTTTGTCCTTGCTTGTCTAGCAGTGTCCAGCATGTTTTGTTTGACTTACTCAGATGGTTTGTGTGGTAGCAAAAACCTACATCAATCAGCTAAGTGCAGATTCTGAATGCTATGTGGAGGATTTGCCATGAGCGATAAATAATAGGGATGGTTGGAGAGAAAGAGTCATGGAGATTCATGCTGCCAGCATGACCTGATGAGTATAGATCAAACAATATGTCCATAGGCAAAGAACATTTTTTTTCCGCATCTTCCTTATTTATCTTTCAATAATTTATTTTTCTTGTTTAAATATTTATTTAAATTTTCCTATTCTGCTAAAAGAATTCTGAATCAATATTTTTCTTCTGATGAATAGTTTTTAACACAAGAGTGGGCCAAGTTTAGAGTTGACTATGTTTTGTTGGTTTTGTGTACCATTCTAGCAGGATGGGTGTGTTTTCTCTTTTGGTTTTGCATAATTCATACCAAAAATTCCTCACTTGTTGTTATCCTTAAATGATAGATGAGGATAGTTCAGTCACAAATGACATTCTCTTCCTTTCATTTGACTTATTTTTACTTGTTGACTTAGAATCTACTTCTGTAGTCTGCAAAACACATTGTTCACAGGATTTAAATTCTATTCTCTTCACCTACTTGATGTTAATGATATAACCAAATCCTGAAGGGATAAGACGAGCAAGACATTCTGGACAAACAAGGATGAAGCGACATTCTTCTGTGAGCACCTACACATGGACACACCAGTATGGGTTAACTAAGAAAAAAAAAATACATCAATCAGCTCTGTGCAGATTCTGGATGCTGCTTGGTCAATCTCCCAGGGGTAATGACCGATAGGGATGGATGGAGAGAAAGAGTCATGGATATCTATGCTGCTAGCATTAACTTATGGTGATGATGATTATCCTCTAATGACATGCCAGAAAGCCTTCCAGCCAATCAGTGATACATAATTTAGCTCAAAGTTAGTGTTAGCCAAGAAAAATCCTTTGATTAATAATGAAGTCTGTGAATTTCTATGTAGTTATGACTTATTTTCGGTGAACGGCAACACCTAAAACTTTTAGTTTAAACCTCCCAATTAAAAAAAAACAAAAAACAAAGTATTTTTATTTTTATTTTTTTAACATCTCAGGTCCACTCCATATTTTGGTTTTACTTTTAATTGACGAAAGTGTTGGACTTGTAATCTTTTAATTTTTTTAATTACACAGTTCCTTATAGGGGGATCAGAAAAATTTGTACGGATATTAGTAAGTAAAAGCAAAGTCAACAGAGTGGCCAAGTGGAAACAACACCCCACAAGAAAACAGCTGTACAACCACCTGCCCCATATCAAACAAACCATCCGTGTAAGACAAATGAGACACACTGGACACTGCTGGAGAAGCAAGGACGAACTCATAAGTGACGTTCTTCTGTGGAAGCCATCACATTGGCACGCCAGCATGGGCCGCCTGGCAAAGACATACATTGACCAGCTCTGTGCAGATACTGGATGCCGCGGAGAGGACCTCCCAGGAGCAATGAATGATAGGGATGGTTGGCGAGAGATTGTCATGGATATCCGTGTTGTTGGCACGACATGATGATGACAGTGAGGGAGTGAAATCTCCTTTTCACTAGTGCTAGACCAATGAGATTGTTTTTGAAGGTGGTGGTGTGCCATACCTACCTTCAGCTCCCCACTTTACCTCACACATTGAAGCTGTGCTACTAATGCGCTGAGTTGGTGAGGGCTGGTATCAAATCTGAAACCTGTAGTTCCTAGACAGACTCTACTAACTGAGCTAAACTGTCCCTGATATGAATAAGAAATTTTGTTAAAACATACTGAAAATTTACATCAAGCCCTATCAGCTGAGGCTATAGAATGCACCTCTGCAGAGGGGGAAAAAACACCCCAATAGAACCCCTGTTGGTTGTTGGTGGTGACCTGTGATGCTTAAGGATGGAATTCTGGTGGCTGAGCAGTCTGACATGCAACACTCCACTTTCGCTCTTACTTAGGCTAGACAGATGGTCAGAGTGGCCCCCTCCAATCAATCAGTTGGTCACGTCAAGCCCTAGCATCTATATGATTGCACTGACTGTATTGCTCTTATGGCAAACCTCCAACCCTTTTTATCATATGTGCTAGAAGGTAGGGGCTGAGAGTCTTAGTGTCCTTTGAATGATGTTAAACTGCATCTAGTGATGAGATTCCAATTCTGAAGCTGTGTGGAGTGCCCTTTCATTGCTATTACTTCCAGGTCCACCTGACCTGGAGTGGTAGTATATGTTAGGATTCCATCTATGGGTTAAATAGGAAAAAATTATTTTTTTAAAAATTATTTAAAAAAAAAAATGAGTTTAAAAAAAGAAATGTTCAATACCCTTCAAGAATGAATAAAACAAAATGTCTTTGGTATAAAATAAATGTACAAGGGCTGACATGCTGTAAAATCCAACCAACAAACCAACCTATTAATGGGTTAAATAGATCAAGAATTTTTTTTTAAAATTTGAATAACAAACAAGAAGGAAAAAAACATGAACATCTTTGGCATAGAATAACCCAAGAGTTGACATGCTATAAAATCCAACCAACCTTTTTACATCTGCCTGATAAAAAAAAATTTTTTAATTTTCATAGGTTTAAATGCACAATTTTTTTTTTTTTTTTTTTTTCAAAACAGGACAAATAAAAAATTTGGGAGGATATTGCATTTTGTATTTTAAGTGTGGGATGTGAATTAAGATGAATGGGGCATGAAATCTTAGATTCAAAAATCACTCATGTAAAATGATATTTATATATTGAGAAATTCTACTCCCTGGTTTACATTTTATACTTAATACTGATTCAGTTTTATAACTACACATGAAGCTAAAAAGTTTCAGTAGTAACGCTTGGAGAGGAAAAGCTAGATGGGAACTACACAAGTCCTGGAAGCTGCACCCCACAAAAAGCAGCTGTATGACCACTTACCTCCTATCACACAAACCATCCAAGTAAGACAAATAAGACATTCTGGAGAAGTAAGGACAAACTCATAAGTGACATTTTCTTATGGACACATGAGTGTTGGCCAACCAGCAAAAACTTACATTGAACAGCTATGTGCAGACACTGGATGCCATGCTGAAGGCTTGCAAGGAGTAATAAATGATAGGGATGGGTGGCAAGAGAGAGAGTCAGGAAATCTATGATAATATAATGTAATCATGCCGTCTTATCCACAAGATAACTGTACTGAGAGTGAATTTCTGTGTTGTACAGGAGGAAAAGAGTTAATACACTATATCCTCTGAGTTTTAACACAAGCCTGTTTTCTCAGATGCATATATTTCTATAGATAGTGAATCTGCCTCATTGCCACTAGTATTAATACTTTTACTGCAACTATTCTCAGTCGGTAGGGTCTTTGGCTAGGAACCTCAAGGTTCCTGGTTCGATACTAGCCTCGCTAATTTGCATATTGATATTAAAAATTTGATTTTAATAAATATGTGCTTGGTATTATTGACTTCTAATTGTTTGGTTTTATCTTAATGAATACGAACAAAAATCTCAGGGATAAAAAGAAATCCATTAACAAGAAGAAATAACTATAATTTTATTTTTTACTTCCTATTTTAACTAAATAGTTGAATTAGGAAAATTTAGCAATGAAAGATGGAAGTGATGGAAGAATAAGTTTCAGTTGTTCTATTTTTCCATTATACCCCCCTCTGTTTCAAATCTATCTGCATTCTTATTTAGTTTCATTAGCCTTTTTAATTTAATATAATATTTTATTACATTAAAACTTAAATACTTGCACCTGGAGGGTGTATATATTTTCTAGTGGTATTAAATACTATTTCTGTTTTTAATCTGATTAGGCAATTCATTCCAAAAGTATATTACTCTATTAGCAAAAAATAGATAGAAAATTTTCAGTTTGAGGAGATATATTAAAAAAATCTCTCCCATAATTAGAAATTCTATTTAGAAAGTTTCAATTAGATCACCTTTCATTCTTCTTTCTAATAAAGTAGCTAATCCTATATTATATATTATATATTATATTATAGCAAACATGACTGTCTTTTTATTGCCCTATATGAATGCATGAACTTAACAGTAGAATATGTTCTTGATTGTATCCCCACTGGTATATAATCATAATTATATATTTTTTTCTTTTTAAGACAGTATTTTAATCATACTAGCAGGAATATGTACCCTCTGGGCATAAGTATTTAAGTTTTAATGTTATGAAATATATTAAATTAGAAAGACTAACAAAATTAAATAAGAATGTATATAAAAATGTATTATTTTAATTATATTTTAATTGGTTTCTATATAAAATCATTCATAAGAATCAAACTCACTATTAACAGACTGTCAGACTAACTCACTAACTATGTGTGACACCCTTTGTCAATGTAGGGCCCTGAGTATGACAGTAAACTGCATCTGGAGGTGAGTCTCCAATTCTGGAGATCTGGGGATTGTGGATTACCCCTTCATTGCCATTACTCCCAGGACCACTCTGACCCAGAGTCGTAATACCTGTTAGGATCTCAGCTATGGGTAAAGTACATCTGTTTAAAAATTATTCCTATTTGATAGGATCATGTGCAAAATAAACTTCTTAAGAACCAACTACACCAAAATGTAAATATGAACATACACTGAAGGTGATTCCCTAACCTCCAGGCATAGAATAACTCTAGATGGGTTGATATGCCATTCATCAAACAATCATTTGTCAAAGAAGTATAGTTAATAGCTTTTATTTTGTTTATAATGCTCGCCTGAATTCCTGACCACTGACAATCCCTTTCTGATATTCAATGCGTAATTAAAAATTAAATGCCAAAATATGGCTTTATTTTTACTTAAAAAAAAAAAGAAAATTGCTAAGTTTCTGGTTAAATCAGCAATTTTTTTTTGGCCTGTGGTTAAAAAAGAAAAAATGTCTATTAGTCCAGAAAATACCTAAAGCTAATAAAATCCTAAATGACGGTCAGAACAGCAAAAAACCAGTATTTTAAAAAAAAAAAGTTTCTAAGAACAGGAATTTTGCTTATACTTATTAATTCTAAATGTGGTTGTTAGTTAAATGAATTAAAAAAACAAAATTAATTAGTTACGATATCTAAACATAAAAAATAATAAAAACGACATTCCTAAAGACATCCTGGTCTTACAGATACATTTTGGTACCATGTAACCTTGAAGTAGCTGTGATAATTAATTTTGCATATTCACATATTGTAAATACCATGACTATGAGGATATGCCTGGGAGTATCAGGATGTTATGGCAAGCCTAACTAATTTAATTATTTCCTTTATTTTTCTCTTAATACCAGAATATGCTGTGTCACTATATCTGAAATCATTCAAGTGGGTGAATATTATTTACAAAGCTTTGCTGAGTCTTGCATTGTTTACAGTACATTCTGGGGAGTGTGGAGTAACCCTTCATTGCCATTACTCCCAGGTCCACTCTGATCCAGAGTTGTAATACGCCTTCATTGCCATTACTCCCAGGTTCACTCTGATCCAGAGTTGTAATACTCCTTCATTGCCTTTACTTCCACGTCCACTCTGATCCAGAGTTGTAATGCTTGTTAAGGTCCTAGCTTTGGGTTAGATAGATCTGTTTAAAAAATTATTCCTATTCATTAGAACATGCAGAAAAAAAAACTATTAAGAAACAAGTGCACAAAAAATGTAACTGTGCGTAAAATGTTTCACTGGAAATGCTTTGAAGCCTCAGCCATGTCAGTACTACTGTATGGCTGGACCAATATTCCCACCATGCACCATAAATTGAATCAGAATCAAATGAGTCAATCCTTCCCTCAATGCACTACACAACAGCATATAAGAAAAAATATAAAAATATTCATTTTGTTTGAAAATTGCATTGGCAAGAAGCTGTCAGTTACCAAGCGCCATTAACTTCATGTCTATGCTACCCATATATATATATATATATATATATATATATATATATGAGAGAAAAGTTTTTTATTGTAAGGGTTTCGTGTATGCTTCATGTATTTCATGACAAGGTTATAAAAAAAATAAAATAAATGTCCTGTCTTTTTTTTTTGTTGTTTGTTTTTTTTTAAGCATGAAAGAATAGTGAAACTAAGAATTCAAATCGGCTAATCCAAAAATACAGCTGACATACCGTTATTTTTTTTTTTTTTTTAATTATTTGTGTACTAGTTTAAGTAGATAGTAACTGTCAGTAGTTGGCTTCCAATTTAAAAAGTATGGTAGCTAATTTTGGCTTGATGTTAAAAAAATTTTTGAAGTTAAATATATAGGTGAATGGTATCAAGTGTTTCTTGGATAGGATTTAACCAAAATTGAGAACTCAACACTTTCATATAAATAATTTGTGTATATATTTTTCATATATAGGAAGTATTATAAATAAATATATATATATAAATATATGAATATCTGATGATCTAAGGTATTCACATATACATATATTATATATATATATATATATATATATATATATATAATATATATATATATGTGTGTGTGTCAGGTACATGGTTTTGATATGACTGGCTATCCAGCAGATATATATCCCCAGCATTTATGAATAAATAAAATGAAGGCATCAGTCAGAAGAAAAATGGAATTTTATTTTATAAGAATATATATATATATATATATATATATATATAATATATATAGTGGCTGTATTTAATGATGAATTAACAGGCTATGAATCTGTTATGTCCCACATCTTCATATTTCTCAGCAGATAACTATAAAAGCATTCTCTCTGCAAATAGCCACCTGTCAATGTGTGATTAATCTTCTCATAGAATTCATTTCCTTCCGCCATTTTTGTCTCAATAATGGATTACTCTTAGTGCAGAGCAGATCATCTTTTCAAAATTCACTTATTATCATTATCAGGGAAAAGAGAATCTCCATCAATTTCCTTCCTTTTTTTTCTTCTTTTTCTTCATCACTTTTTCTTTTTTTTTCTTTCTTTCTTTTTTTCTTTTTTTCTTTTTTTCTTTTGTCTTCATTTCCTTTTTTCTTTTATTTTCTCTCTTTTTCTCCTATTTATTTTATGGCTTCTCTCCTTTTTTTCATTTTCATTACATTTTCTTTTTCTCCCCCTTTCCTTTTCTTCCTCTCTCCTTTGATTTCATCTTTTTCTTTTTGCCTTTTATTTCTTTTTCATTCTTTCTTTCTCCTTCTCTCACACATTTCACCTTTTTCCTTTCTCGCCTTATGCATTTTCTTTTCCTTCATTTTTCTTTACCTTTTTTCCCATGTCTTTTTTATTTGTCTCCCCTGCTTCTCCTGTTTATTTTAGGGTCTCTCCTTTTCTCCTTTTCACTACATTTTCTCCTTCACACTATATTTTCTTTCCCTCCTCTTTACTTTTATTCCTTCCTTCTTCTTTCCTTTCTCACCTTTTTGCCTTTCTTTTTACTATTTGTTTCTTTTCCTTTCTTTCTTCTCTCCTTTCCTCACACATTTTACCTTTTTCCTTCATCTTCTTTTCAGTTCCTCAACCTTTTTTCTTTCCTGTCTTTTTTCCTTCCTCTATTTTTCTGTTCTTTTCTTTCTTAATCCTTTTTAATTTTTTCTTAATTTCCATCTCTTTTCCTCAGACCCACTTCCCATGATGTTCTCCTCATTTGTCTTACGGTCATTTGACAGACTTAGTCTTCTTCTTCCTCCTCCTTACCATTCTTAAATGAGGTTATCATTCTTTATCACAAACTTTGAAACTCTTCTGAGTCATACAATCTGATGTCTTCATTTTGTATTTCATTTCCTGTTTTCATTTTGCACTTTTTGTCACTTTTTCCACACACAACATCATTTGCAATGTATTTTAAAAAAAGACTAGAATTGATATTAATTCTACATACAAAGACAACCTCAGCTGTAAGTGATATAACCAGTAGCTGAAGGCTCTGGAACCGCCTTGGGACCCTAAGAATGCTTGATTGTTTGTTTTTGGGGGAGTTGTTATCTTTTGGTGGAGTGAAGTGATTTATTATGTGAGCTAGTATACCATGCTATAAAAACAATGACATATATAATAAAAGCATGGTTTGTTTTTTTTCTAGGGTTTTCTCCACAATAGGCAATACTAGATCCCTATAAATTAGGGCCATATATATAAAGGAGAGTATCAAATCAAATTAGGGCCCTATGTTTGGATTGGCCTATATATATATATATATATGTGTGTGTGTGTGTGTGTGTGTGTGTGTGTGCATGTGATCATAAAATATTGAGTCTGAATCTTTGAATTTTAAAAATGTAAATAAGATGTGCACAGCTCATCAGTATCAAGACATTCTGACAGTATGGATTCTCTCAACATTCTCTCGCCATCCATTCCTGCTGGTAAGTCCTCTAGATGGCACCCAGTGTCTGCACTGACTTGAAGAATGTAAGATTTTGCTGGTTGACCAACTCTGGTGTGTCCATATGTAAGAGTCCATTAATTTGACCTTACTTCTCCAGCAGTGGCCAACATATCTTACTTGGATGGTTTATCAAATGGGATGTAAGTGGCCATACAGGATACTAGTTCCAGGATTTGTTAAAAATGACATACAGCATCCTTGTGTATTTCCCATCAAGCTTTTTCTCCAGGTGTTTTCATTAGTCCGAGTGGTGCAACCATACAGTAGTACTGACACAAATTCCCATTTTGTTTTATGTGTGCAGCTGATCTGCTTATATAATAAAGTCATCATATCTCAACTGCCCGCCCTGTCGGCTGGGGCGTTAGAATGCACTGACTGCACCTCTGCAGAGGGGTAAGACTCCCCCAATGGGGCCACCTGTTGGCCGTGTGTGGCGACCCGTGATGCTTAAGGATAGAGCCCAGGTGGATGAGCAGTTCATGACATGCAATACTCCACTTTGGCCCTATCTTGGGCTAGATGGGGAGTTGGAGAGGCCCCCTCCGATCAATTGGCTGGTCACGTCAAGCCCTAGCACCTATATGATTTTCCCAACCCTATTGCCCTTATGGCAAGCCCCAACCCCTTTTATTCATATGGGTGCTAGAAGGCGTTGACTGCGGGTCTACATGTCCTGGGAATGACGTTAAACTCTATCTGATGGTGAGGTTCCAGTTTTGGAGGTTTGGGGAATGTGGAGCACCCCTTCATCACCATTGCTCCCTGGTCCACTCTGACCCGGAGTGGTAGTACCTGTTAGGGTCCCATCTATGGGCTAAATAGAAAACATGAGTTTATAAAAAAATTGTATTATCCATTAAGAATTGATTTATTTCAAAACTTTATCGGCATTAAATGACCCACTGAGGTTGATATGCCGTAAAACAAAACAAACCAATATCTCAACTGCAATCTAGATGAGACGGTACCAATTTAAAAACTTATGAAGCCAGACAGCCTCAATACTTTCTGATGGACATTTTTTGGTGAAACACAAGATTATGCAAGTGCAATAGCTTTCATACTCACTCAGTGGAATTCTAGAGGTGCTTTGACCAATGGAAAACTCACTGGAATAGGTGTTGAATAATCCTGAAGAAAACTGAGGTAGCCTGTTGGCAGTGGGTGGCTGAGTGGTCCATGACCCCAGTTCTAAGTGGTCACGTGACCTGCAACACTCCACTTGGGGCTAGACAGGTAGTCAGAAAGGCCCGATCCAATCAATCAACTGGTCATGTGAAGCCCTAGTACATATATACTTAAGTCTCGACCGTATTCTTCAAATTGATCTAATAGCAAACGGATATCCAACCCTTTTTATCTTAAAGGTACTAGAAGGTGGTGGCTGGGGGTCAACCATCAGTTTATTGAAACAGATGAAGTTAATGAAAATTGTTTCTACCATTTTATAAAAACCAAATAAAGAATATTTACCTAAAAACATTTCACTTAGAAATCATATATACAAATAACTAGATTTGGCATTGAATAGTCCACAAGGTTTGATATGCCATTAAACAAAATAACCAACCAACCCTTTCCATTTAGTACTGCTCGTATGTATTTACCAATCCCTCCACACAAGCAGGATGTGACACATGTCCAATTTTTAAGCGGAGTTTAACAGGTTTTAAGTTTTCTTTCTCCTACACTTGTTGCCATACCAAGGTTAAAGAGCCAAATCTGCCCTACTATTTATACATAACTGGAGGGAGAATAGTTAGATTCATACCTTTCCCAAGAGTATTAGTGTGATGTAAAATGCACAATGCTTCATCCAAGATTTGAACTCTGGTCACTGTTTCCATTTCCTACAATGATAACCATTGCACAATGAGCACCTAATTGAAATTCTAGATAAATGAATCCTGTCTGACGTCAGTTTGTTTTAATAAAAATATTTTTTTAAATAATGGTTGACATGACAATAATACCTAGATGTTGTTGTTGTTTAATTTAGTAAAGAAAATAGATTAAATTAGATGGATAAACAATTTCAAAATGTCATTTTTCTGTGGATGGATAGAATAAATATCTGCTTTAAATGAGTACTTACGTAAATGTACAAATAATTCATTAGCAAAATATATAATGGATTTTTTTTCTCGTCTTTTTTAAAAAATTAAAGCTAATATTTTTTTTATTTATTATTTTTTTAAGTTAGATTCTCTGAGGAGGAAGATATTATTTCTACTTATTTCATTTTATTTATTTTTACTTACAGGAATAGCAAACAAAAAGACTAATAGAAAAAATATCTTTACAGTGTGAATTTTTTTTCTAAAACTTCCAAACAAACATAAAACTATAATTCAGGGCCATTTTTCTGTTTAGTATTGTTTTCTAATTACCATTTTTGCTGTTTTAATTCTCTTAATTCTGCATGGCTTAAGTATAGTGTAATATCTGTGCACTGATATTTATTGGAGGAGTACTAGTGGTTGCAATACTTCTTGTAACAGCCAGAACAGTCTTTATACTTGGTGCATGCAGGTGACATCCCACCAAAGATGTCTACCACTATAAAACGGTGGGCAAACTATGGTCCCCTCAAACAAAAAACATTAATCCAGAAAGTGGTTTAACACAGATGATGTTATTATTACAGACGACAGGGTGGGTGGAAGCAGGACACTTTGACCCTAAACAAAAGTGCCAGGGGAGTGCCACTTTGATCCTAGATGTTGGACATGGTTCACAGGCAAATCTCCAGCATCTTCCACCCTCAGAACCCTTGCCAACACCCAACACTACAAGGGTGTGCCATTCCAGCCCTTCTTTAACCTTGTTGGAGGTGCATAGTGTAATGTTTATTGTCATAGAAAATGGACACAGCAGGGTGAGTTCAAATCCTGGATACAGCTATTTGCATTTCACATAGCACTAATACCCTTGGGAAAGGTAAAAATTTAAGTATTCTCCCTCCAGCTACTAGTGCAGACTGAGCTCTTTAACCTTGGTATGGCAACCGGTCTAGAAGAAAAACTGAATTCAAGCCAAAAAGGCTCATTTCTTATTAATCAAAACTACTTACTCATTCTAACTAAAAACCAGCATGGCCCTTAACCTTTTCTCTATTCTAGAGACTTTAGGACAGTCCCTAGTTTGCTTATTGCTACAGGCACTTATTGCTCACCTAGATATTTGTATTTTACTATTATTGTTGTTTCAATATCACACCTGGTAGACAAAACTTTAGACCCCACCCCCAATATTGTAGATAAATATTCAAAACATATATTGGGGTGGGGTTTGCTGGGAAGGGTTATGCTGGTAAAGTGTGCCCTATGATAAGGCTTATTACTTTTCTTTTTTTTTAATTTTTTTTTTTAAAGACACAAAAACAAAACGTCTTTGGCATAAAATAACCCATAGGTTGACATGCCATGAAATCCAACAAACCAAGTATGGTCCCCTTCAAACAAAAAACATTTATATAGGAAGTGATTTAACACAGATGATGTTATTGCAGAGGATGGAGGACAGTACACTTTCGGACAGTCCCTAGTTTGCTGATTGCTACAGGCACCTATTACTCATTTAGATATTTGTATTTTCCAATTATTGTTGTTGTTTCAATATAACGCCTGGCAGACAAAACTTTAAACCCCTCCCCCCAATATTGTAAATAAATGTTCAAAACACATATTGGGGGTGGAGTTTACAGGAAAGGGGTATGCTGGTAAAGTTTACCCTACTATAACGCTTATTCCTTTTTTTTTTTTTTACAAACAAAAGACACAAAGCAAGGGACACAAGAACAAAGAAACTTTGTTCTACTTTTCCTCTAATACCTCAGCTATGCTAATTTATCTGTTAGGGAATTAATCTCTTTGAAGATCCCTACACAATAATTCAGGCTGACCTTTTAATATTGACCAGTTTCAAATGGAATGACAGGCCCCCTCTTGTTACATGAACTTGTCATGAACATCTTTAAATAAGTAAGCAAATTCCTGTGGCCTAGTTGTGGGGGTCTTGTGATGGCTTTTTTTTTTATATAGACAGGATGAAGGGTTTCACACAGAGATACTACTTCCTCCTCCCTCCTTGGTAAAACCGATTACCCCTACCTTTTTGGAAGGAATCTTAATCCTTCACCTCAGCCTCTTTTGACAGAAAACTCAATTATTGTCTCCGATAGGAAAAGGAAGTTTCAGTTTATAGAAAGGAAAATTAGAGATTGCTGAACTAGAAATTGTAATTAGTCTACCATTGTAGTCTAGTCGCCATTTAGAAAAAAAATTACTATTTAAACAAGAACCTCTCAAACTTTTTACTTGATACATCCCTTGTAATCAAGTGTTCTCCATTCTAGCGACTGGGACTGCAGTATACACCAACTGCACCTCTGCAAAGGGGTAAGACCCCCCTCTCTCTAATGGGACCACCTGTTGGCCGTGAGTGGTGACCTGTGATGCTTAAGGACGGAATCCTGGTGTGGCTGCTTTGGCCCTTACTTAGGCTAGATGGGCAGTTGAAGAGGCCTCTTCCAATCAATTAGCTGGTCACATCAAGCCCAAACACCTATATGATTATCCCAAACCTATTGCCCTTATGGTAAACCCCCCCAACCCTTTTTATCATATATGTGCTAAAAGGCAGTTGCTAAGGGTCCTACATTTGACGTTAAACTGCATTTAATGGTGACACAGAAGTAGAACGAGCTTTATTTAGCTAAACAAAATGAGGGTGCAAGTCGCAGTTTATATAGGCAAGTCTATTGCTCGTACAATGCTAGCATAGAATATCACAATCCTCTTCTGGGTGTAGTATTTAGGATGTTGTTTATTGCTGGTAAAAATGCATTGACAGTGGTAAGGCAAATGGTTGTTTGGATTTTATGGCATGTCAACCCTTGTTTGGTTATTTTATGCCGAAGATATTTTGTTTTATTCATTCTTGTTGGGTATTCAATTTCTTTTTCTTTTTTTTTTCTTTTTTTTAATTTTTATGTTCCACAGTTTTTTCCTGTTCTCAGGCAAGATCCAAGTATTTGTCTATATTTTCACTTTCTTTCATTTTCACTGTGGTCTACCAGAACAGCAAAATCCACTAGATGACAGGTTATTTTCTTCTGGTTAATTAACACTAGGTCTGGTCTTCTGGCGTTGATTAGGTGATCCCTCTGTACCTCAATGTCTCAAAAAATGTTATGCGTTTCATTTTCTAGCACAGATTCCAGTTTGTGCATATACGATTTTGTAGTATGGGGAAAATTTAATTTCTTACACAATTCCCAGTGGATCCCCTTTCTCACCCAGTCAAGCCTAGTCTTGTACTCCCTTTGTGTTAGTTTACTGCATTCGCTTATGTGATTAAATGTTTCACCTTTGTGGTTGTGGTGGTGTTGTTGGTGGTGGTTGTTTTGGGCTTATTATTATTATTACTAGCAAATATATGCACCCTCCGGGTGCGAGTATTTAAGTTTTAATATAATAAAATATGATATTAAATTAGAAAGGCTAATGAAATTGAATAAGAATGTAGATAAAAAGATTTGGAACAGAGGGGGTGTGATTGAAAAATAGAACAACTTTGAAACTAATTCTTCCATCATTTTCCGTTACTCCCTTCTTTCATAGGTAAATTTTCCTAATTTTAACTGTTTAGTTAAAATATTCCTATTTTAACTAAACAGTTAAAATTAGGAAAATTAGAAAATATTAGTTATTTCTTCTTGTTAAGGGATTTCATTTAAGATTTATTGAAGAGATTTTTGCTCATATTCATTAAGATGAAACCAAACAATTAGAAATCAATAATACTAAGCATATATTTATTAAAATCAAATTTTTAAGATCAATATGCAAATTAGCCTTCCCATTCATATCGTAAACCGCTATTTTGTTGTATATATAAATACAATTGCATGTTATTAGTATGTAGACATGGTCAACAGTATAAGTAATGTAAAACAATTTTATTAATAATTGAGGTATAAATAAAAATAAAATCATGGTAAATGTGATGTAAATAACAAAGGGAATTGTGACTTGTATAGTAATATAGTTTCAGTTACAGACAGACAAACTCACAATCTCCATT
This sequence comes from Doryteuthis pealeii, assembly GCA_023376005.1. NCBI lineage: Eukaryota > Metazoa > Mollusca > Cephalopoda > Myopsida > Loliginidae > Doryteuthis > Doryteuthis pealeii. Next base: position 73,874,098 of record CM042143.1, read on the forward strand.
ATAATAAGATTTGTATTCATATTGAGACTTTGGTCTTTTTATAGTAAGCAATTCAGGTAAATCAAACCTGTAAATGTTGGATGTTTTTAAGTAAATTAATGCTAATTAAATAAAAGTGTGTGTGTGTGAGAAAAAGAGAGAAAGAGTTTAGATTAAGAAGGGACTGTACAGATTTCAGACCACCTCTGAACATTTCCTGGGTCCTGTAGACCAAGGTGTGGTCCAGGACAGTTGGTGTAGAGGCAGTTGCAATGAATAATAATAGCCAGATGAGGCTTCAATGCAATGGATGTCATTCTTATCTCATCGTTCATGCATATGCTTGTTGAATCTATAATAGAGTCCATAAGCCTAGTGACAGGTCATTTTTTAAGTTCTTACTCATATCAGGGTGGGACAGAAGTATTAGGGTAGTCAACAAAATAGAAAGTAGATATCTATTTATTTATTCTTTGCCAACTATGATGTATGTACATCAGCAAGTGCGTAGGATCCAGTTTAGCTCAGTCGGTAGAGCATCTGCCTTGAAATCACAAGGTTCCAGATTTGATACCTCCCCTGGCCAACTCAATATGTGAGTTTCACAGCTTGGATCTGCACAGTAAAGTGAGGAGGGAAGGAGCAGATACAAAACAATCTCCTTGTTCTAGTGATAGCGAAAAGGAAATAGACTCCCTCACTGTCCAGTTGATACCAGTAATAGTCCGCTCCGCCAACTATTTAATGTGCAGCTGTATATTTTATACCTTAGACTATATTTATGGTTGGTAGGCTGGCTGGTTGTTTTGTTTTACGGTATATCAACTCCTTTTAGGTCATTTAATGCTGAATCAAGTCATTTTGATATTTGATTTCTTATAGTATCTGTTGTTGCTTAAATGGTCACTCATCTAAATATTGAACAGGCTCATTGCTACTTAACTTTGTTGATCTTATGTGACTTGACCATTAGCCCTATATTTGTGATGTTTATATATACTAGCAAATATATGCACCCTCCGGGTGCAAGTATTTAAGTTTTAATGTAATAAAATATTGTATTAAATTAGAAAGGCTAATGAAACTAAATAAGAATACAGATAAAATACAGATTTAATACAGATTTGAAACAGAGGGAGTATAATAAAAAATGGAACAACTGAAACTTACTCTTCTATCACTCTCGTCTTTCATTGTTATTTTTTCTAATTTAGTTATAAGGAAGTAAAGAATAAAATGACAGTTATTTTATCTTGTTAATGGATTTCATTTAAGATTCATTGAAGAGATTTTTACTTATATTCATTAAAATAAAACCAAACAGTTAGAAATTAATAATACTAAGCACATATTTAATAAATTCGATTTTTTTTAATATTAATATGCAAATTAGCCTTCCCGTACACACTGTAAACCGCTATTTTGTTGTATATATAAATATAATTGCATGCTGTCAGTATGTAGACATAGTTAACAGTATTAATAATGTAAGACAATTTTATTAATAATTGAGGTTTAGATAAAAATAAAATCATGGAGAATGTGATTCAATAACTAAAAGAATTGTGACTTGAGTAGGAATATAGTTTCGGTTACAGACAGAAAAACACACAATCTCCATTATAATAAGATATATATATATATATATATATATATATATATATATATATATACACACACACACACACACCAACTCCTCCGCACGAGCAGGATACGACACAAGGTCAATTTCTTAAGCGGAGTTCAACAGGTTTGAATTCAGAGTTTTCCTTCTCCTAGACTGGTTACCTAGCCATGGTTAAAGAACCCAGTCCGCCCTGCTATTTACCCATAGCTGGAGGGAGAGTAGGATTCATACCTTTCCCAAGGGTAATAGCGCTAAGTGAAATGCAATTACCATGTCCAGGATTTGAACTCGGGGCGGCGAGTCCATTTCCCATGACTTTAACCAGTACACCACACACATATATATATATATATATATATATATATATATATATATATGTATATATATATATGTGTGTGTGTTGTGATTCCAAGAATCACCTTCACTTAACCGATGATCAAAATATTATAAAACTTAAAGTTGTGAGTTTGATGATTTTATTTATTTTACTTTTTTATATTATTGTTATTTTGGCTATATAATATTTTTATGTTTTATTCTCTACTGTTGGTACTGTTTTTTGTTTTTATACTAACGTTTTATGTTTTGGAACAAACAGTATTCATTTTAAACATTTTAAAGTCAAACTTACACACACACACACACACATACATACATACATACATACAATTGACATTGCAGTCTTGGAAGACTATATATTTCTTTGCCCCTGAAGTTACAGCACCTTCTGTGACTGAAATACACACACACACACACACACTATATATATATATATATATATATATATATATATATATATATATATATAATATGGAAATACATATTTGTTGTAGGTCTTATTTCTCCTCCCTCAAACTCCAAGCAATTATCGAAGGTTTGTCTGTCATGTTAAAAGGAATTCTGTTTTATAATGACTGTAATTATTATTTGGCATTGTGCTATGATATGCCTTCTAACAATTCTTTGTAGACACCAAAACAGGAACGCCCCCCCCCCATTCTCCTTAACATCACTTCTATATAATGAACTGTTCTTTGTACTTTCAATGCTGTTGTGAGGATATAGCTTAGTGGTAGAAAATTGGACTGGTGACAGAAAGTCTGTATGTCTAATCTCTCATTTGCCTTGGGTATGATGTTAAACTGCATCTAATAGTCAAGTTTCAATTCTGGAGATCTGGGGAGAGGAGAGTACCCCTTCATCGCTATTCCCAGGTTCACTATGACCTGGAGTGGGTGTACCTGTTAGGGTCTAGTTTATGGGTTTAATAGATAAAAAATGATTTTTTTTAAAAACATGTTTGAAAAAATTGAGTTTGAAAAAAAAATTTGAATGCCATCAAGAATGAATAAGACAAAATGTCTTCAGTATAAAATAACCCAACAAGGGTTGACATGCCCTAAAATCCAATTAACTAACAAATCTTTCATGATAGAATCATTGCCTGCATTCTGTTGGAAATGAAAATAAAAATCCTATTTTGAATGTAGATGGCTATCATTGAATGATAAGAAGGTAGGTTTTTTTATGATTTTTTTTTCTTCATCTTAATCTTCATGACTAGTATTCTCATATTTATTTTTTGGCTGATATATCTTTGGTTTTATTCAAGTGTACATTTCATTTCTCTACTCAACTTGATAAAATATAACATAAACTTGCATAAAAATAAATTTTTCCAACCTGTTCACCACAAGTAGGATGAGACACAAGGTCACGAGTATGGGGCGTCCAGCAAGAATTGAACTTGCTATTCAGTAATAATGGATCTATGAGACTAGCTCATTAACCATTACACCATGAAGGGATGCTTTTTAAATACTAGCATAATACCTATCATATATATCTGCTTATTGACATACTGACATACATTTTGCATTAATTTGGATCCATGTCTTTTTTTTTTTTTCTTTTAGTATGAAGCTCTCGAAGTAGTTTAACTAATGAGAAGAGAGCTCCCTTAAAGTTCAAAGAAACATTTTTTTAAATATTTTTCGAATTAACAAGAAATATCAATTTAATTCAACAATATATGTAATATAAATTTCAAAAATTTTCAATAACTAAATATTTACATACAGATAGAAAGAATAAATTGGCAAAGAAAGAGAAATTGAAAAGAGGATAAAGATGAAAGAAAAAAATTCAGAATTTTGGTCTAATTACTCTCTCTCTCTCTCTCTTGCCCTCTCTCTTTCTCTCTCTCTCTTGCCCTCTCTCTTTCTCTCTCTCTTTTCTTTCTCTCTCTCTCTCTCTCTTGATAAACTGAAGAAAGAAAGCATGGGAAGATGAAAGAATAAATTCAATAGTGAGAGAGGAAAAATAAGTATTTTGGTCAATCTAGTTTTTCTCACTCTTTCTCTCTGCCTGTTTCTCTCTAAATGACATTAAGTATAAACATCTTAAATCTTAAGAGTAGAAAAAGACTTAAAATATATACTATATCTTGATTGCAATTAGTATATTATTGTGTGTGTGTGTGTGTGTGTGTGTATTTACACACACAACACACACACACACATGGTACCTTGACTTACAAGTTTAATTCGTTCTACTCATAACTCAATTTCCTCATATATCAAATCAAATTTACCTATTGAAATAAACTGAAATGCGATTAATCCATTCCAACACCCCAAAACACACTAATTTTTGGTTACATTTATTTTGAATAAGAAAAATAGCATTGTATTGTATAAAAACATAATGAAATAGAATGTAATGAATTATGTGCAGTAATGTTTTAATGTTTATTTGTTTTATAAATAATATTTTTCTTTCAAATGTTTTTAGTGAATGTATCTAAAGCTTGGTTATACCTCAAATTTTAGCTCTTCAACACGAAGCAAAAATCAACCGAGTGACAGCTTGTAACTCTGAAAACTCATAAGTCAGGGCTCTTGTAAGTCAAGGTACTAGTGGATATATCTACGCACATACAGACAGTGGTACCTTGAATTAAGTCGCTAATCAGTTCCTGGTGGGGGGGGTACTATTAGTCAAAACAGATGCAAATCAAGACAATTTTTTCCCATTTAAATTGATATAATTTTAAAGAATCCTTTCCTCACACTAAAATATATAAATAGCAATTTAAAAACAAAATTATATCGTTTAATGCAGTATGTTAATTAAATGGGCTGATGGTTTGGTACATAGCTACTTAATTTTTGGGGACGGGTTGGGGTGGGTGGGGGAAATATGAATCACCTTCCAACAGTTCATCAGGTATTTCTGGTTCTGGGGTAATTGCATCAGGTTGCATCTAAAGTTGATTGTTTTTCTCTTTACAATAATTTATAATAAAATAATTGCTATTATTATAGAAATGATAATAAATAAATCAAATAAATGAATTACAGACACTATTCAGTTAAATGACACAATATAAAAGCACAGAAAATATAACTCTATGCAACAATGTCATGATGCAAGCTGATTTTCTGCTCTGTCGTCTGGGGCAGTACAGTACACTAACTGCATCTCTGCAGAGAGGTGTAGAATAATACTAAGTCCAATTACCATTGAATTGGCAAGACAAGACAGCAAGAAGTCATAACTGAAATACGATTCTGGTTTGCTGCAAAGACTACTGCAAAATGGCAGGATTTATGGAGCCTCAGAGGATCCTACAAACCAAGCAGCCAATCAGGACTCAGGGAATGGAATCACCCAAATGCATGAGTGGACTGTTCTGAATTCCCATAAGTACCAGTTGTCTTGACACTGGTTCAGTTGTGCTTGGCCAGTCACATTGTTCAAACCAATAGTAGACTGACTGACTTCAATAAGAGGTAAAATCACCCAATGGGGCCACCTATTGGCCGTGGGGGGCACATGATGCTTAAGGACGGATTCTTGATAGCTGAGCAGTTTATGACATACAGCACTACACTTTGGCCCTTACTTAGACTAGACTGGCAATCAATCAGCTGGTCATGTCAAGCCCTGGTACCTATATGTTTTCCCAACACCTTGCCCTTATGGCAAAGCCCCAACCCTTTAAAAAATAATAGTTTTTAAAAAAAAGATTGATTATGAAAAAAAAAAAAGTGAATACCAATCAAGAATGGATGAAACAAAATATCTTCGGCATTAAATAACCCAACATGGTTGACATACCATAAATCCAACCAACCAACCAACCAGATTTATGTATAGGCAATGAAAGTCAAGTAACTCATTGTAAGTCTCAAACAATGATATGGTTAAAGAGCCCAGTCTGCCCTACTATTTACCCACAGATGGAGGGAGATTAGTTGGATTCATACCTTTCTCAAGGGTATTAGTGCTATGTGAATTTGAACTTGTCCCATTGTGTCTATTTCCTATAACAGTAACCATTACACATACACACAGTGAGCCTAAAAGAGGCCTAGGCAAAAATTGCCTTGGTAGACCCCTTAAAAATGAGGGCTCTATGGCTTTTTGCAAAATTGATAAAAATAAACAAAAATCTTTAAAATCAAATATTTTTTTATTGATAAATAACATAGATTATGATGACTAGAATTATTAGCAATGATACATTGCAGTGGAAGATTTTCAAACATTACAACATTATTAGCTTAGCATATGTTGTGGAAAGAACAAGATTGTTGTATAACTGTAAACAAATATAAACCTTTTTTAGCCTGAAATCAAAATAACTATATAAAATATTGCATAACTTTTGACTCACCCTAGTAGATATACACACACTCACATGACTGATGTATAATTGATTGGTTCAAATTAAAATATTTGAAAACCAAAACATTGCAAAACCTTTGACTCACCCTAATAGATATACAATGTTTATTGTTAAAATCATCATCATCATCATCATGCGCTGTTAGCACGGATATCCATGACAATCTCTCTCTATCCGTCCCTATCACTCATCATTCTCGGGGGGTCCTCAACGCAGCATCCAGTATCTGCACAGAGCTGGTCAATGTACATCTTAGCTGGTCGGCCCACACTGGTGTGCCCATGTGCTGGCTTACTCAGGAGGACGTAACTTATGAGTTTGTCCTTATTTGTCCTGCATGTCTTATCTATCTTACTTGGATGATTTGGGTGATATGGGGCAGGTGGCCATACAGCTGTTTTCTCGTGGGGTGTTGTTTCCACGTCTTGTTCAGGATCGCACACAGCATTCTTATTAAGCTCCCATTAAAATATTGCAAAACTTATGACTCACCCTAGTAGATATACACATACTCACATGACTGATGTATAATTGAATGTTTATTATTAAGATACTTAAAAACCATTATGCAATGATTTTTAATTTGACTAAAATCTTAATCCTTATTCCTTTTGATAAATTCATCTTCTGCTTTTCTTTAGATTTGTGTTATGGCCATTAACATTGGATTTTGGAATTCTGTTGCTTTGAGGATGATGAGAAATATTAATGAAGTCAATCATACTCGTTAGTTAATCAAAGTTTGACGACCTACAAGCACGCTTGGAGAAGTTAGTTTTATTTTATAGATATTTCTTCAGCTTAGTTGAATACAAAGCCACAAGTGTGGAGTGGACTGTATGGCGGACGGGGGTGGTAGTGTTCTAATCAATAAAACATCTGACTCTAAGTATTTACTAAGTAGAATCAACTATAATTTGATATTTTGAAGTTTGTTATTTGTAAGAGTGAAAAAAAGTAGGCTGTATGATTAGGCTTATCAGGTTGGGTGGTTGGATTTTACAACATTTCAACTCTTGTTGGGTTATTTTATGCCGATATTTTGTTTTATTCATTCTTGATAGGTACTCAATTTTTTTTAAAGCCCAACGTTTTTAAACATTTTTTTAAAACTCATTTTTTCTATTCAACCCATAGATGGGACCCTAACAGCTATTACCAATCCAGGTCAAAGTGGACCTGGGAGTAATGGCTATGAAGGGGTACTCCACATTCCCCAGAGCTCCAGAATTGGAACTTAGATAGAGTTTAATGTCATACCCAGGACACTAAGAAATCAGCCACCACCTACCAGCACATATATGATAAAAATGGTTGGGGGTTGCCATAAGGGCGAAGGGATTGAAACAATCATATAGGTGCTAGGGCTTGACTTGACCTGCCAATTGAACAGGGGTGCCTCTCTAACCGTCCATCTAGCCTAAGTAAGGACCAAAATGGAGTGTTGCATGTTATGAATGACTCAGCCACCAGGGTTCCATCCATAAGCATCATGGGTCACCACCATAGGTGGCCTCATTGGGGGGATCATACCCCTTTGCAGAGTTGCAGTCTGTGTATTTTAAAGCCCCAGTCGAGAGGGTTGTTAACAGGTTGGGTGGTTGGTTTCATGGCATGTCAACTTGTGTTGGGTTATTTCATGCTTGTGGCATAATGGGTACCATCATAGGAAATGGACTCCGTTAACAAGTTCAAATCCTGAATGAGGCTGTTTGCATTTCACGCCACATCGTGTAATGGTTAGCAAGCTAGTCTCACAGATCCATTACTACTAAATAATGAGTTTGATCCTCACTGAATGCCCCATACTTGCAACCTTGTGTCACAACCTGCCTATGGCAAATTGTTGGGTAAATACCTACTCTTAGGGTATCCCATCATGGTGTAATGGTTAGCAAGCTAATCTCACAGATCTGTTATTACAGAATAGTGCATTTGATCCTCACTAGATGCTCTGTACTTGTGACCTTGTTTCATGTTATAATAAGTAAAGTCGTCGGGGCGGCTTAAAGTCGGTATCAGCCAATCAGCAAGGGAGTCTATCCCCTTTTCAATAGCACTAGACCAAGGAGATTGTTTTTGGTTTCTGAGGTGGAGCGCCACACCTACCATCAGCTCCTTACTTTACCGCACAGATCCTTGTGCTACTCATACACTGAGTTGGCAAGGACCGGTATCGAACTAGGAACCTTGTGGTTTCTATCCGAACGCTCTACCGACAGCTAACCCGGTCCCTGTTACCCATGGCAAATGGGTTGGGTAAATACCAACCCTTGCATATTGAACTGATCTTGATGCTGTATTTAAATCTTATTCTATATCTGTGGTGTCTCTGTCTTTATATCTATCTGTCTGTCTAGAGATGCAATTGAAATCAAAGCCCTTTACAAAGATCAAACAAAACATTTCTCAGTTAGAATTTTACGAGGAATCCAATCGTGGTATTTATATTTGTAGTCACTAGGGACCAAATGGTAGAAAATAGAGAAAAAAAAGCTAAGTGGAATAACTAATAAATTAGTGAATTTAATGAATTCCCATATTGAGCTTTTAAAAGAATCTTTAAAAATTAAATTATTTTCTAGAATTTTGAGTTGTATTATGTAATTATTTTACCTCTTAAAAAATGTAAGGGTGACAAGACTTTCAGACTAACTGAAGAATTAAGTTATAGTGAGGAGAGACAAAAAAAATTGTGATCAAAATTTCTATAGTTAGTGGAGGCCCTTGGTGTAATGGTTATCATCATAGGAAATGGACATGGTAAGACGAGTTTGAATCCTGGATGCGGCTCTTTGCATTTCACATAGAGCTAATACACTTAAGAAAGGTACAAATCCAACTATTTTCCCTCCAGTTATAGGTAAATAGTAGGGCAGACTGGGCTCTATCCTTGCTATGGCAACTGGTCTAGGAGAAGGAAAACTCTGAATTCAAACCAAAGGGGCTTCCTTCTCATTAGTCAAAACTACTTTGGGAGCTTCTTAATCATCCCCCTCCCCTTCTTTCCTACTTCCTGTACGTTCTTCTATCTCTCTTTCTTTCTTTCCCCCTTCTATGCATCACTTTGTTCTTTCTCTCTTTATCAACCTCTCTTTCCTTCCTACTTCCTGTGCCTTTTTCTATCTCTTTCTTTCTTCTTCCTTCATGTCCTTTCTCTCCTTTTCAACCTCTCTTTCCTTCTTACTTCCTGTGCCTTTTTCTATATCTCTTTCTTTCTTTTGTTTACACTAATGATTTGAAAGGAATTTAGTTGACTCCTGCATTCTCAACTAGCCAACACAACTGATATAATCGCTTCAAACTCGTAAACAAACAAAAGTGCTTATACCCTACATATATATTTTTTGATTGGAACGATACTAGTATTTAAGATACAATCAGTCCAATTTAAGTAAAACTTACTATTTTTTACCATTAATTCATCAACCCCTTCTCTCTCTCTCTCTCTTTCTCTCTCTCTCTCTCTCTCTCTCTCTCTGTGGGGCCTAGAATACACTGACTGCATTATCTGTAGATTCTCTCAAAAGGGGCATCTTGGTTATGACACTAAACTACATCTGATGGTGAGGCTACAGTTCTGGAGCTGTGTAGATTATGGAGTCAGCCCTTTATTCCATTACTACCAGGTCCCATCTATGGGTCAAATAGATCTGTATGTACAAATTATTATGTATTAAGGTAGTTATGTGAAACTATAATTTGAAGAAAACAGCTATACGATCATCTGCCTAGGTGAGGCAAACAAAACATGCTGGACATTGCTTGAGAAGCAAAGACAAACTCATAAGTGATGTTCTCTATGGACACCTACAATGGACACACCAGTGTAGACCTAGCCAAAACCTACACCAATCAGCTATGTGCAGACTCTGGGTGCCACATGGAAGACCTGCTAGGGGCAATAACCAATAGGGGATTAGTGAGGGAGAGTCATGGGAATCTGTGCAACCTGATGATGATGGATTATTATATCATTAGTTACTTGAACCCATATGATTGCTTGCAAATTATTGGCATTAGATAAGAATACTTCAAACCATATAACTGTGCAAACAAATATTATTGAATAGGAATAGTTACTTTAAACCATATAATTGTGTATTGTAAAAGTCGTTGCGGTGGCCTAAAGTCAGTGTTAGTGAGGGAGTCCACTAGACCAAAGAGATTGTTTCGTGCCTGAGGCAGAGCGCCACACCTACCATCAGCTCCTCACTTTACCGCATAGATCCCTGTGCTACTGATACGCTGAGGTATCGAACCTGGATTCTTGTGGTTCCTAGTTAATCACACTACCACTGAGCTAAACCTGCCCTAATAATTGTGTATAAATTATTATTAGATTGAATTTAGAATACTTGATATTATTTAGCTGTGTGCAAACAAATTATTATAGACAAATTAAACATTTAAAAAAGGCAACAAAACATTAATAATATATTTATGGTTAGAATTAAATATTTACAAAAAAAATTGAATTGTGGCATTAAATTACCCATAAGGAGTTGATATGCTATTAAACAAATAAACCAAAACCTTCTCTCTCTCTCTCTCTCTCTCTCTCTCTCTTCTCTCTCTCTCTCTCTCTCTCTCTCTCTCTCTCTCTGTGTTCTTTCTCTTTTTTTATGATTTTGAAGGATTTTAACCATTTCCAATCCTCTCATGTGAATGCATGTGTACTTCTGTATAGTGTTATTAAAAAGTTCAGGTAATTTGACCATAGAATTAAATTTACTTATTCTAACACCCAGTTTCCTTTGACTTCAAAGGAATTCTTTTGGGCATATGTATACCATTCTCCTGAAAGATGATAACTAAAGCTTTTATTACTATGATTTTCTCATTGTTAATTTTATTATAACCTTTAAGTAATACTGTGTGTGTGTATGTTATATATATATATATATATATATATATATATATATATAAAATAATAGTAGTAGATGAAAAGAGTTAAGGGTCTACCATGGTTTCAATCCAAATGATTTCATCAGGACCCTACCCTACACTTGACTAAGCCGATGAAATCTCCCAGTCAAACTGAGATAAATTTCCTCTCTAACAATAATGGTTGAATGCTAAACTAGCTAACATTTTTTCATCTCAATTTTCATGTGTGGCTTATTCTATTTGTTTATTTATTCCTTAGTTCTCATTTCTGTATTGTTATTAATTTAACTCCAACTACAAATAACAGCTAATATTAAAACAATCAAAATGCAAACCACAATATATATATATATATATATATATATATATATATATATAATAAATTATTGGAATAAATGGTTTGAATTTAGTTATTCAATATTTTTGGCACAATATGTGTTTTGGATGTTTGAAATCTTTTCAAGATCCATAGTATGTTGTGTGTGTGTGTATATATATATATATATATATATATAAAAGGGTATGAAAACACACAATATTGTTAAAATGAATATATTTTATATCATTTTCATAGCTAATATTGAACAATATTTTGGTTTATAAAAAATCATCAACAGAGCATGTTTTTAATCCGGACTCATTGAGACAGAAGCAGAAAATAATCTAAATTCAAATCGGATTAAAAACATACTCTGATGATGATTTTTTATAAATCGAAATATTGTTCAATATTAACTATGAAAATGATATAAAATATATTCATTTTAACAATATTGTGTGTTTTCATACACTTTTATCTATACATATACAGTCAGATTCATTTCCTTACTCTTAACTTATATATATATATATATATATATTAGTATGTATTTGCATGTGTCCTGGTAGTTGCTTTGTGTGTGTATCCATATACAGGTATGTGATGCAACCCCCAAACAACACTCAATATGCATATGGAAAGAAAAAGAGAGATAAAACTTAGCACTTTTATAGTCATTAACATTCAATCTCAAAACTATATACTTGGTTTAAAAATCGTATAGGCAGGAACTGTCATTTATCAAACACTGTTCACTTCATGTCTTTGCTACTCTTAGATTTACATGCTCTATCAATGATATTGAACACTTTTTAATTATAGATATAGCAAACTATATTATCAGTAATAGAATATATATATATATATATATATATATATATATATATATAAGTAAAGAAATAACAAAAGCCTTAGAGATTTAGCATTATAGTCTATTTCAGGGATTATATGGTTTACTTATATATTTGCTCTGTGATTCTAACATTAAGAGCACACATTGAGCTCTCAAACTACAACAGGTTTTTAAAATAAAACTCTTGTGTCGAAAGGAAGATTTCTTCTCTGGACTTTTGGATATATATATATATATATATATATATACACACACACACACATCCAAATAAGTATATTTACAGTCCAGGTCACAATTATTGGTGCTCATGAAATTTTAGTATATAATAAAGAACATCTGCAAAAAACTAAAAAATGAATCTAGCAAAACACCTTTCATCTATCTGTCTTTCAGACATATGAGTGAGGTTAAAGCTATTCATGTGTTTCCAAGGGGTCTTCTCTCCTGGCAGATCCTGCCCCCTCTTCTAAAAGATATAAGGGTAGGGTTTATTGTCAAGTGCCTGAAGTGCCCCACAAGGTGAATGCTGACTGAATTTTAAGCAATTTTTAAACCTGCTACTAAGGGAGACTTGTTTCCTGTGTGACATTCCACATTAAAAAATTGTCTTGTGTTTACTTTGGTTTGATGGGGAGCCCAAAAAATAAACAGTTTTGGTCAGTTGACAATTCATAGTTGATAAAGAACTGCAAATGATAAAAGAAGTTTGTATAATCTATATATTAATACTCGTGTTCCTAAATTGTAACACCCTGTGATAAAAAATGAGACCGTCCAAATCCTACTAAACGAAATGCAAAAAATGTAAATCCTGATTATCTGGTGTTGCTTATCTGTCGAATTCTTATTTCTTATGAATGTCGTCATCTCTGCTAAATAATGGACCATTCCATTTTTATTATAAAGAATAGGAAGAAAACGGACATGTTACACATAAAGATTATAAGAAAGAAAAAAGAAACAGTGGGGGAAAGATAGAGGGGGTGAGTGCACTAAAGCGATAAAACTAATCTGTTTCAATGGAACATAATGAAAAGAAAGAAAGAAAAAAAAAAAGAGCGAGGGTGAGTTAAATAAAGATTATTATACTTTTTACATATTGAACTATATTTAATAGCTCTTCAGTAAACATATCAAATGTTGTAATAATTAAATTATCATACTGTGGTATATCCACAGGTCCTGCTAGTTTTAGTAATTTTCCATTTATTTTAGAAGATATAGCAAAAAAATAAAAGGGTGCCAATAGTTCTGACTAGAACTGTATGCATCCATTTATACAAGGATGCCTGTCATAAATTGACAGCTTGCAATGCAATCTAATTTCTCAAACCATTCCCTCATGTACCGACTTCCATCTTCATCGAAGACCCCATTGCTATCACCCTGTTCAATATTTAATCAAAGCTTAGTAAATATCAATACACATACACACGCAGGTTAACTTAGATCGATGGTGATAAAAACCATCTCCTGGTGAGTGACAATTTATTATACATTTTACAACTTTTCCAAATCCACCTAAGGGAGAGAAAATATCAGCGTTTGATGAACAGCAGTTATTGATTTTTCAAACTGAAGAGTTCCTATCTCCCATAACTATTTCGTTTTGTAGTCAACCGCCTGAGTTATCTCTCTTGCACAGGAACGTTCCTAGCTTTAAACGTCTGAGTTGAATCTATTGTTGCTTAACATCAAACAACATTAATTTTGATATTTTCTTTTTTTGGTAAAGTCAGATTGCTTATTAAAAATAAAAGTAACTTTCTGTTTGAGATTAAAGACGAATTAACTTAAAATCCCAGTATGTGTTTTTCTGATAAGCTTAGCACTTGGTTGATCTATTACTAAATTGTTTGAAAAATAATGGCCGTTTTTACAATGAAATGTCTTATAAAAATCGGCCATTATTTTCGAAATATCGTAATTATTTCGACAATTGAAATTTCTCAACTGTAGGAACGGTGTTCAGTAAATTCTTATACCTTAAAACAATAAGACAATTAAAAGATAGATGGGTTTGAAAAATGCTTCATTGTGAATCAACTATATCATTAAGTACAGTACTTGATTGAAAGTGTTACTTTCTTTGTTTCTCGCCACAAGAATTCATAAACATATGAATCTAGCATATCTGCTTGAACGAATTAATAACCCTAACCAGTGTATGGGGGAGTGTTCTGAATTTTCCAACTTACATTGGTAAAATAAAAATTTCTTAATGATATAGTTACCTCACTATAAAACATTGTTCAAACCTATCTATCACTTAATTGTCTTATTTTTTTAAGGGATAAGGATTTACTGAACACCACTCCTACAATTGAGAAAGTTTTAGAATGACATTATTTTTGCATAACATGTACTCCTAACTTTGGACTACAAGATTCTAGAAAAAAAAAATTCTTGTGTATAATACGCACTGACTTTTTAGTAATTGTAACAACGACTAAATTTAACACTTGTTAAATTTTTTAATCGGTCAGTTTAATTCATTCAGTATAGCATCTGCCTAGGAACCACTAAGTTCCAGGTTTGATACTGGTCCTCGCCAACTCAGCGCATGAGTAGCACACCTTGTATCTGTGCAGTAGAGGGAGCTGATAGTAGGTATGGTACTCAACCTCAGATGCAAAAACAATCTCCCTGGTCTAGTGCTAGTGAAAAGGTGATTGACTCCCACACTGTCCGGCTGATACAGACAATAGGTCTCTCTGCAGACTTTTTACTACTCATTAAAGCTGGTTGTAATTCAGAATTTTCTTTAGTGGAGGTGCGTGGGGTAATGCTTATTGTCATAGGAAATGGACACGGCAAGACAAGTTCAAATCCTGGACATGGCTGTTTGCATTTCACATAGTGCTAATACCCTTGGGAAAGGTATGAATTCAACTATTCTCACTCTAGCTATGGGTAAGTATTAGGGCAGACTGGGCTCATTAACCTTGGTATGACAACTGGTCTAGGAGAAGGAAAACTCTGAATTCAAACCAAAGAGGCTCTCTTCTCATTAGTCAAAACTACTTTGAGAGATTCTCCTCTACATTTACATTCACTTCCTCTAGACTAGTTACATAACCAAGTCTAAAGAACCCAGTTTGCCCTATTATTTACCCATAGCTGGGTGGGAGAAGAGACGTATTCATACAAAGAGAAATAAAATCCCTTTGTTCAAATTTGAACTCTGCTTCTGTGTCCAATTCCTAATACAATAAACATTACGCCACTTTCCCCTGTTAGTAGCTGCTCTGAAGAATGTATTTAAGAAACTTAATCCAGCAGAAGGCTATATGAAATACATCTAAAAGCTATATTTAAAAAAAGCTGTATATGAAAGCTATATAAAAAAAAAGCTATATAGTATATATGAAAGCTATATAAAAAAAAGCTATATATGAAAGCTATATTTAAAAAAAGCTATATATGAAAGCTATATTTTAAAAAAAGCTATATATGAAAGCTATATTTTTAAAAAAAAGCTATATATGAAAGCTATATTTAAAAAAAAGCTATATATGAAAGCTATATTTAAAAAAAAGCTATATTGAAAGCTATAAAAAAAAAGCTATATTGAAAGCTATATAAAAAAAGCTATATATGAAAGCTATATAAAAAAAACTATATATGAAAGCTATATAAAAAAAAAACTATATATGAAAGCTATATAAAAAAAAAACTATATATGAAAGCTATATAAAAAAAAAAACTATATATGAAAGCTATATAAAAAAAACTATATATGAAAGCTATATAAAAAAAAACTATATATGAAAGCTATATAAAAAAAAAAACTATATATGAAAGCTATATAAAAAAAAAACTAATATGAAACTATATATGAAAGCTATATAAAAAAAAAAACTATATATGAAAGCTATATAAAAAAAAAACTATATATGAAAGCTATATAAAAAAAAAAACTATATATGAAAAGGCTATATAAGACATTTAGGACATGTAACAAGTGTTGAATTTGTTATTTAGTTTGAAAAGGCTACAATTTGTCTGAATTTTTTAGATGAGGCTTGATATATATTATTTTGATTTTTCGGACTGTTGTCCTCATCTTTATTGTGAAATATACATACATAATGTTCCGGCTGTTGTACCCTCTGGCAGAGTGAGAACAGTCTACCTCAATGGGTTACCAAGAATACCTGAAGAAAACTGAAGTGTACAATGGCCAAAACATTGTGTATGTATATTTAAGAATAAAGATGAGGACAACAGTCTGAAAAATCAAAATAATACATATCTTCAAGCCTCATCTCAAAATTTCAGACAAATAGTTGGAAACTAATTGCACTTTTGAAGGTGGAGGGTGAATCGGCCAAAACGTTTTGTACATGTATATAACAATAAAGATAAGGACAACAGTCCGAAAATCAAAATAATATATATAATCCAGCCTCATCTTAAAAATTCAGACAAATAGTAGAAAACTAGTTACACTTTTGAAGGCCAGATGGTACATGGGCCAAAACATTGTGCATATGAATATAACAATAAAGATGAGGACAACTGTCCGAAAAAATCAAAATCATATATTTCATCAAGCCTCATCTAAGAATTTATATAACTAGTTGCAATTTTGAAGGTTGAAGGTTACATCAGCCGAAACATTGTGTATGTGTATATGGTAATAAAGATGGTAATTTTCACCTTTAGTTGTTAAAATTCCTAGCATAAAATTGTGTGTGCATTATCTGAAATGAACTTAATTGTTATTAAGAACACATTTTATGATATTTTTGTGTTAAAGCATGCAGTTGTATTGTTTTCGAAACGATACAAAGATTTGTATATTTCGCACAGACACATTCAAAATGGCTACCGTCTTGTTTCAAAGTGAAAGTCAGTTGGCTAAATTCCTAGCATAAAATTATCTAAAATGAACTTAATAGTTATTAAGAACACATTTTATGATGTTTTTGTTTTAAAGCATGCAGTTGTATTGTTTTCAAAAAAGTTTCTAAATTTGTTTATTTCGCATGGAGACTTTTAAAAATAGCTACGGCTTAGTTCAAAGTGAAAGTCAAGGGAGGTTACTCTAATTGCCTTATTTACTAGGAATTTTAACAACTAAGGTGAAAATTACCATAAAGATGAGGACAACAGTCTGAAAAATCAAAATAATACAAGTTGATGGTATCTAATGAGGATTGAACTCACTGCAACACTAATGGTCAGCTAGGCTAGCTTTCTGACGTTCTTTAACAAGCATCCTTCCATCTTTAAAAAAAAATTGCTTTTTTTTTTCTTGTATCCTGTAACTCTTCAAGTTGGACTTATCGTGTAATTAAGCCAGTCTACCGAGAAGAGGATGTAGAAGTAAAGATTCTTGTACTTGATAAGACTTAGCATACACAAAATAAAATCAAAAGAAAATAAGTAAATGTTTCTACTTAGTTTGGGGACATGACTGCCTACTTGTCGGAAGTCTTTAAACAATCTGAGTGTTCTGCTAACCAAAAAAATTGGCATCAAATTCGGCAAATTTCATTTATTTCGGCTTTTCAATTCTTACTTTTTTTTTTTAACCTTCTTTAAGGTAAGTCAAATCTTTTCTTCCCTTTCATGTTTACTTGTATGTATGTCACCCAACACCTCTGCAGTAACAGGTCAATTTTTAAGTAGAGTTTAACAGGTTTGAATTTAGAGTTTTCCTTCTCCTATACTGACATAATTTGAATGAACAACTGATTTTGTATTTAGTTGTGCTTCTCCTAGACTGGTAGACTTTCCAAGTCTAGAGAGCCCAGTTTACTTTGCTATTTTACCCATAGCTGTCGATATAATTGATGGATTTATGCCTTCACTCCAAAGACATTATCAGGCAATATGAGCAGAATGTGACACAAGGTCAATTTTTAAGAAGAGTTTAACAGGTTTGAATTCAGAGTTTTCTTTTCCATAATTATTAAACATGGTCCTGTAATCTGATTTCATCATGGGGTGGGGGTGCTAGTTTGTCTTAGGCAGAGCCCATCCCTCTCTGGATCTACAACTAGTTTGAATTCAGTTTTCCTTCTCCTAGATTGGTTGCCTTACCAAGACTAAAGAGCTCTTTTTGTCCTACTATTTACCCATAGCTGGAGGGAGAATAGTTTGATTCATAGCTTCCAGAGTTTATCAGCACTATGTGAAATGCAAACAGACTCGTCCAGGATTTGAACTCTGGTCACCATGTGTGCTTCCTCACTTATATATTGTCATATAATAGCTAAATAATGAGAATGGATTAATGCCAGATTGATCTCGGAAGAGAGAAACAACAAGATTTCATGGGACTTATTAACCTAGCAATTGCTAATTACTCTGTTTACCTTGTATCTTTACTTAGTAAACCTTTTTCCCTATTCTTACTATATGTTGTGTTTATTTGTATTAGCCTTCTGTTAATTCTTATACTCGAGTTACAACATATATAAAACACAATTTGTCTTTATATATAATTACACAAGTAATGAGAAATTCAATTGTTAAAACAATACAGGGATTCTCAAACTTTTTTTTCTAGCATACCCATTTGTCTTATTCGCCAGTGCTGGCATACTCCTTGAAAACTATATAGTGTAAAATGTATATACACACCATAGAAAAGACAACAAATATGTTTGTAATTTAATTAAATGTTATATTTTTAATTGAATGAATGGGTTTGGTTCATTCCAACAAGTAACTCAATTCTCAGCACAGTTTCAGAGTGACAGACACCCATATATTATATCTTTAGTTGAATCTTGCACAAAATTTATTTTTGGTTATACACATTGCTAATTAAAAAAATCAAAACCTTGTTTATAATCTTAAATGGATAAGAAAGATGTTGAATGAGTGCGGGTGTGTGTTAACTTCATGTAATAGTTCTTCTTATTATTGTTGTTGTTGTTTATTTTTAAGTGTAAACCAGTAGTTTGCTTTTTAATTGGTTGTGATTAGTTCAAAGAGTTTTCTACTATGGCATTTTGAGAATTCGAGAGTAATATGAGAATTTTGGTTTCACTTTTGGCCTGGTCTCACTACAAAGTAAGGAGATATTTTGGTCTCATTCTCGGTATGGTCTCACTACAAAGTAAGGAGATATTTTGGTCTCATTCTCGGTATGGTCTCACTACAAATTAAGGATATATTTTGGTCTCTTTCTCAGTATGGTCTCACTACAAAGGAGATATTTTGGTCTCTTTCTCGGTATGGTCTCACTACAGAGTAATGAGAAATTTTGGTTTCCTTTTTGGTCTAGTCTCACTACAAAGCAATGACCCCTTGTTTTTGTAGTGAAAAATTGGTCTTTAAGAGTCATTCATTAAACAAGTATATACAATCGTAAATATATTTTCAAACCAAATCTGATTCTTTTTTTTAGTTTGAATGCTGTAGAGTTAGTAATAAATAATAACTAATAATATCCATCTTGATTGTATAATGTTCCACTAGACATAATTAAATCTTGTTATCTTTGGTATAGAAAAAAAACAACTTTTTATTAAAAAAATTGTTATAGGTGTACTTATTTGTGTGCAGTACTGTATAACTAATTCATGTTTAGTTACATAAATGCATTTGTTTTTGGAAACTGTTTAAGATTCGAACCTCTTTAGGAATTTGATATTCAAATTAGATTTTTTTTTAAAGCGGAAAGGATGTTTTAGTATTATAAACATTCCATTTGTTTTTTAACAAGTAAAAAATACAGGAAGTTTCAATTGCTCATTTCCACTGTTTCTTGAGCTCCTTTACATAAGAGTGTCCAATTCGAGATAAATGTTTTTTACATTCTATACTAAGTTGTTCTCAAGAATTAATAATATACACTGTTACTTCAGAAATGTCTGTTCAAGATATTTTACTAGTCTATCTCTCAAAACATTTAATATTGTAGTAAGTAAAGTTGATAGAGTGGTCTATTGTTGGTATCAGCTGGAGAGTGAGGGAGTCTATCACTTTTCACAAGCTCTAGACCAGGAAGATTGTTTTTGCATTTAAGGTGGTGCACCACACCTATCATCAGCTGCCTACTTTGCTGTACAGATTCAAGCTGTGCTACTCATGCACCGAGTTAGCAAGGGTTGATATTGAACCTGACGGATGCCAGATGCTCTACTGACTGAGTTAAACTGGTCCTTTACTTTTGCATTTAATGTAACGGTCTTTAATCCCCCGAATTTCTTAGATGAAACATAATATAGTTATTTCCTAAGCTTAGCTTAGATGTAACATAAAACCATAAGTAAGGGGTACCCAATAAGAATCAAACTCCCTAACCATAATTAACCATTACACCACATGAGGTGCCCAGAAACATCATATATATATATATATATATATATATATATATATATAAGCACATGGACACACCAGAGCGGGTCGTCCAGCAAAAAACCTACATTGACCAGCTCTGCGCAGATACTTGATGCTGCGCAGAGGCCTCCCAAGGAATGATAGGGACTGTTGCCAAGAGGTTGTTATGGATATCTGTGATATCAGTGTAATATGATGATGATTTTATATATATATATATATATATATATATATATATATATATATATATATATATATATATAAACATTAGTTTATCTCTTGTAGCATTTAATGTAACAGTCATTATTTAGGAGAAATTCTTAGATGAAGTATTTTTATTATTCATTTTTTGTCTGGTTTATGTCATCTTATTTTTGGCTACTCTATATTGCATTGTATTAGAGGTAAGTTTTAACTTTGTTGAATTTCTTAAGTGAAGCATTCTCATTCATTTTTTACTTATTTATGCTATTACTAGATTATTGTTTTAGTGAGATCAGATCTCAATGATAAGTTAAAGACAATTCCAAGTTGTAGTTACACCAGTGCTACTGTATGGCTGCACCACTTCGATTCTAACAGGGCGCCTAGATGATAAGCTAGATGGGAGTTGCATAAGAATGCTGCATACAGTCTTAAGCAAATCATGGAAGAAAGACTCCACAAAAAAGCAGCTATACGGCCACTTGCCTCTTATCACACAAACCATTAAAGTAAGATGAACAAGACACGCTGGACACTGCTGGAGAAGCAAGGACGAACTCATAAGTGATGTTCTCCTATGGAAACTTGCACATGTCACTTGTTTACTCTGAAAAATCACTGTGAACACCCTGCCATCTCTTGTTTTGTATGTGAACCAACCCTGATTCTGGTACTTGATCTTTTTGCAATAGGAACTAGTTGGTACAACCGAAGGGGGAAATTTGGTAAGCAGAGAGTTAATCTTGGCTTGAGACTGCACAAAAACACAGATGCACGGATGATAAAAAGATTTTCTCATGCCAGTCTTTTAAGTGAAGAAGCCTAACTGACAAGAAAATCAGCATTCAAATTCCTGGTTGTTACCTGAGATTGAACACCAACTTCTCTAATTATTTCAATCACAATGTTGTATTGTCTAGTTATGATCAACTGTGCTGAGATGTCAAAATAATCGTTCAGGAGTCCCCGTAGCGTAATGGTTAACATGCTGGTTGGGCCAGTGCTAGTGTCTAATTCCCCCCCCCCCACAAAAAAAATCTATAACCCCACCCCACCCTGCAGAATCTTTTATGTGGGGCCCTAACTCTACTACATATCAATTTTTATAAAGTAAAATTTATATAGAATATACGAACCTCCCACTCTATTACGTCAATTTCATAAAGTAGTATTCAAAGAAAAAATATGAAACCCACCCTTCTGGGGCCACAAAGCAGTCTTACCCTCTTCCGACATAGTACGCGCCGCCCCTGCGTGCTGGACTGCGACATCATCATAAGCAAGTTCGAACTCCAGTCGCATCTCTTTCGGATTGATACCCTTGGAAAATGTATAAACTCCTCCATCCCCCTATATATAACCCTGCAGCTATGGGTTAAATAGTACCACTACTGTTCTTCTACAAGGATGGCTTTAGCTTTAAATAACCTACAAAGTTTGATATGCCATTAAACAAAGAAACGAAATCAAATCAAAACAATCGTACAAAATGTGCGGCATGAACAAGAGAAGATAAATCGTGTAACACAAATATGGAAGTTGTCTCCCTTTGCACTTGTCACTTTACAAAATGAGACATTAAATTTAGATATAAAATACAATTTTGATTATTACAAACATAAAATTTTGATTAAATGAAAATATTAATACATTATCTTATTTTACATTACTTTTTAATTTTTAATATTGTATAAATGTGTTATCGGAGGATTAAATTTGTGTTAAGAATAAGATTAAAATAATCATTTGAATTATAAAATAAAAAAGTTAATGCTATAAAAATGTTTTCCAGTTAATGATTTACAAGGGTGGGGGGTGTAGGCTCATATGATGACGTCATATCTTTTGTTTATGACGTTTTTTTACCAACGAGATCCAAGGACTGCAACATTGAAAGAAGGGCGAGGACTGTACGTGGGTGTGTTAAAAAATAAACCTTTTTTGGTCACATTCCTTGGGTTATTTTATGCCAAAAGACATTTACGTTTTATTCATTCTTGTTGGGTATTCAAATTTTTTAAAACTCATTTTTGGATGGGACCATAACAGGTACTACCACTCTAATATCCTTTTGGGATTATTTCATTTGTTAGAAATTTTTTTCTCTATCAAAGACAAATCTTTAATGTTATCAAGTCTAGATTGATTGATTTTAATGGTATGTCAATTCATCTAGTGTTATTTTATTCCTAGAGGTTAGAGAATTGCATTCATTGTACATTCATATTTACATTTTTTGTATAATTGTTTCTAAGCGTTTTTCTTTTTTTTTTTTTCTTTCTTTTTTTCTTTTTTTTTTCTTCTTTTTTTACACACATGACCCTATCAAATATGAATAATTTAAAAAAAAAGATCTAAATGACTCATAGATCAGAATCATAACCGGTACTACTACTTCAGGTCATAGTGAACCTGGAAGTAATGGCAATGTAGAGGTACTCCACACTCTCCAGATCTCCAGTTCCAGAGCCCCTTCATCAGATGCAGTTTCATGTCACACCCAGGATCCCCCTTTTTTGTGGGTCTTACACCTCTTCCTTGAGCAAGATGTAACACAAGAACATTTGTACAACTGGTTTTAACTCAGTTTTCCTTCTCCTAGACTGGTTACCTAAGTTAAAGAGCCCAGTCTGCCCTACTATTTACTGATAGCTGGATAGAGAAGAGTTGGATTCATACCTTTCCCAAGAGTATTAGCGCTATGTGAAATGCACCCAACCTCATCTAGGATTTAAACTCTAGTCAGTACTTTTCCTATGACGGTAACAATTACACCATGCACCTCCATTATTATTATCATAATATATATAACAATTAACATAAAAATGAAAGTGCTGCCTACTTTGCTGCACAGATCCAAGCTGTGCTACTTATGCACAGAGTTGGCGGGGGTATCGAATCTGGAACCTTACGGATGCTCTACTGACTGAATTAAATTAGACCCTTACTTTTGCATTTAATGTAACAGTCTTTATTTATCCAATTTTTTTATGAAACATATATATATATATATATATATATAAGCACATGAACACAACAATTAACATAAAAATGAAAGTGCATAAAATCTTTCTGTATTGTTTAGTATTATTCTTTGCTCAGGCTATGATACTAAATAACATATAAAAATACCACCCTGATGGCTGTGGCAGTAGAATACACTGACTGCACCTCTGCAGAGGGGTAAGATCCCCCAATGGGGCCACTTCTTGACCATCGGTGGAGACCGATGATCCTTAAGGACAGAATCCTGGTGGCTGAGCAGTCTATGACATGCAACACTCCACTTTGGCCCTTAATTAGGCTAGACGGGCAGGTGGATAGCCCCCCCCTCCCTGATTAGTCGGCTGGTCACACCAAGCCCTAGCAAGCTATACATGTCCCGACTGTATTGCCCTTATGGAAAACCCCCAACCCTTTTTATCATATATGTGCTAGAAGGCGGTGTCTGAGGGACTTAGTGTCCTCAGTGAGACTCCAATTCTGGAGCTCTGGGGAGTGTGAAATATCCCTTCATTGCCATTACTCCCAGGTTCACTCTGACCTGGAGTGGTAGTACTTGTTAGAGTACTTTCTATTGGTTAAATAGAAAAAATTGAGTTTTAAAAAATTTTGTTTGAAAAAAGAATTGAGTTTATAATAAAACAAAACGTTGAATACCTATCAAGAAGGAATAAGATATAATGGCTTTGGCATAAAATAACCCAACAATGGTTGACATGCCATAAAACTCAACCAACCAACAGATAAAAATACTTGGAATTTGATCAGAAATGAAAGCAATGCACAAACTTGAAAAATATAGTACCAGTCTATGACACATTGTAAAAATATCCTGACAGTACGACACATCGCATTGTTTGTGTGCACCGGTCCAAGTCCTGATCGTTACTAATTGTTTCACATTATCATAACAACATTTAATATAAAAATTGTCTCAACTTTTATTATATTCATTATATTTTCCCAGTATGAATTAACGGATATTCAAGCAATATTTTCTAGAATCATAAACAAATAATAATTATGGCACAAATAGGGTACCAGTATGATCAAACACCCAAACTGTATCATTCTTCGTACGGCTCAATAAGGGGAGCATTCTGCTGAGGATATACATATTTACTAACCCCTCTGCATGAGTAGGATGTGACACAAGGTCAATTTCTTAAGCAGAGTTTAAAAGGTCTGAATTCAGTTTTCCTTCTCTTAGGCAGATTGCCATACCAAGGTTAAATAGCCCAGTCTGCTCTACTATTTACTGATAGCTGCAGGGAGAATAGTTAGTATTAGCACTGTGTGAAATGTAAACAGCCTCATCCAGGATTTGAACTCCTCTTGCCATGACTATTTCCTATCATGATTAACATTCTGTTGAAGATATAGCTCTTGGCCCAGTGTTCAAAAAGTCAGCAACAGAGCCCAAACCCCAAAAAAACTTTCAACATAACTTTTAATGTTAGAACACTAAAAACAATAAGTCAATTACTGTTACATAATTGTTAGTACAGAAATCAAAATGGCTGTTAGAAATTACAGCTAGCAGTTTGTTTTTTTTTGAGTGGAGTATGTAATGAAATCATGGAAGATTGATTGGCACATGTTAAACTCATGTTAACCCCTTTTTCAGTAGATACCGTGAGAATTAGTAGAGAAATGAGAAACAAAGGCCTTTCCGGTTTTGATTTGAAAGAGTTAGTTAAGTCAGTACTGGGCAAGCCATGGAGATAGAAAGTTGCGATCAGTGCACTCCCAGTGGGGCCATACTCTGTGCAGTTAGTCTCGATGGGGATTTCTAAATAAAAATATATAAAGAAAATCTAAGTCTTGGCTTATTTATCCAAAACGTATTAATGACCCAGGGCTTCTGATAGATGAGAAATCCCTAATGGAAGACCAGACACGAAATCTCCAAATGAAAAGTTCCAGACACTAGAAGAACTCACAGCTACATAAGATACCAAAGATGATCAGAAGAATATATAACATTACCTGAGCTAATGGCATCTACAACCAATAAGAATATAGACATCATATCCTGTAAAGAAAATCCTTAGGAAAAATCAAAACAGGTTTTGTAGAAATCAATCCATAACTTCTCAAATCCTGATTATTCATCAAATTGTAGAAGGGGTTTGAGCAAAAAATCTCAAAGCAACACTACTGTTTGGAGATTTCACCAAGGCATTTGATTCCATACACAGAGAACTGATGGAGTAAATATGACTAGCATATGGTCACCCCCAAGAAACTGTTATCGCTATAATGATGTTCTAAAAAGACACAAAAGCAATGGTTTATTCACCTGGTGACACAGATTTCTTTGGCATTGTTGCTGGATTCCTACAAGGAGATATATTATCACCATATATATATTTACCAACACCTCCACACGAGCAGGATGTGACACAAGGTCAATTTCTTAAGTGGAGTTTAACAGGTTTGGATTCAGCATTTTCTCAAACCGGTTGCCTAACCATGTTAAAGAGCCCAGTCTGCCCTACTATTTATCCATAGCTGGAGGGAGTAGAATTTATACCTTTCCCAAGGGTATTAGCGCTACATGAAATGTAATTACCATGTCCAGGATTTGAACTCTGGGTGACGGGTCCATTTCCTATGACTTTAACCATTACACCATGCACTTCCTAATTATCACCATATATATTCATAATATCCTTAGACTACATACTTCAAACGTCATTAGATCTCATGCTAAAAAAGGCAAGAAGCTAGTGATATCCTGCAGAGACTATTACAGATTCAGACTATGCAGATGATCTAGTACTTCTGGCAAATACACATGCTCAAGCTGAATCACTGCTGCAGAGCTTAGAGGAGAGGGAGGTAGTAATATCTCATCTAGAGAAAGTGATGTCAGTATATGCATAGGAAAGGCATGAACTGCTATAGAGAGATAATTAATCATATGGAAATCTGATCTCTCTGATAAAACAAATTCTCCCAAGCAGAAACTGTCAGTGCAACTGTATGGTTGCACCACTGGGACTCTAACAAAATATTTAGAGAAAAAGCTAAATGGGTGCTGCTTGCTGTTTTGAACAAATCTTGGAAGCAGTACCCCTCAAAAAGCCAGCTGTATGGACACTTTCCCCCTATCATACAAACCTTCTTAGTAAAATGAACAAAACATGCAGGACTGCTGAAGAAGCTAGATCAAACACATGTGACATTCTCCTGTCAGTGTAGACTGACCAGCAAAAACCTGAATCAGTTAGCTCTGTGCGGATTCAGGATGCTGCATAGAGAACCTACCAGTGGCGATGATCAATAGTGGTGGTTGAAGATCAGTCATGGGTATCTGGGCTGTCAGCATGGCACATTGGAAAAATATCCTGCCGGTAAATACTAACCTCAAACCCCCGAACTTAGAGAGTAAGCTTGCTTAGGGGCCTCAAAAGGGCAGGTTTCATATATTTCTTATGAATACTACTTCATGAAAATTATCCTGCCAGCAGAGCTGGTACATACTAACCTTAAATCCCTGACGGGGAGGGGGGGATGCTGCTTCATATATTTTTTATAAATACTACTTTATGAAAATTGATGTGTAATAGAATGCCCTCCTCCATATCATAGATTTGGGGAGGGTTCCATGAGACCCTAGCATCAGCCCTGCCTGTCAGTACACACCACATCAGATAGTTTAAGAAGCACTGCTTTAGATCAAAACCCATCACAGCCACACTGCCAGGGTTAAACTCTTGACTTGGTCATCCTCATAAATTGTATGTGTTGAGTATATTGTTTATAACTGTGACATATGGAATTTATTCAAGGAGTGGTTTAGATGTCTGTTACTCTCTTCTTTATTCTTTTTCTTTCTTTTTTTTTTTTCTTAATCTTTTCTCTCCTGCTTTGAATTAGAAGTATGGAAGCAAAAAACAGGAAAATGACCCATGTGTGATTGAATGATACAGATAATGAGTAAACAAGATGCTAAAAAGGAGACAGACTGAAGGGAGATGTGATAGTAACCCTTAGGCCAGTGGTTCTCAACATGGGTCAATTTGATTTTTAAGGGGGAGGGGAATTGAGACTAACAAGGTTTGGGTCCAAATTAATTTAAAACTAAATCTGACTAAATTAGTGTTTAATATAAAATGTATTTGCAGCCAGCATGAAGCACAAGGGTCTCACTAACTTTATTCTACTTGTCTTGAGATAACCTCAAATAGTATTTTGCATTTGATAGGTACACTTATTTTATAATACACATTTATTTAAATGAATTTATTGAAATATTTATATAGAAATTTTCTCTCTTTATTATTTTCTAATCACCCGATGTTAACCATGTAGTAATATATAATTCTTACAATTTAAGAAGTGAACTCCATTTGAGCTGAAGAAGCTTAAAATGCCAATACCTTGGTTTAAACAAGCATCAAAAGAACAAGAAAAGTAAAAATGAAATAAACAAAAGACAGAAAATAATAAAGAGAAAATTTCTATATTAATATTTCAATAATTCATTCATGTCTTTTTGCTTCTTATAAAATCTCTGATATCCACGAAGTATTAATATGGCAATTCTAAATGTACTTCCCATTAATCATTTTGGTGGCCTTTGATAACTTAAGCAGAGATGCTGATAGGTACGCATCATGTGTCCCTGATGCACAAAAATCTAAAAGGACGCATAATCATATCCATGCATCCCAGTGTTTTTCATTTTTCTTCCCACATCATTTCAAGCTAACTGTAAATACATTTCAATAGTTTCTTAAAACCAATTACACAGGATAGGTTACAAGGTAGGAGTTAGATGACTTTAGTTGGAACCCATGAATTTTCCTGGGGAGTCATTCAAAGCACATATGTGTGTCCCAGGATGCACTAAATCAAAAAGGTATCAGCATCACTGCTTAAGGTTCAATTCTAAATTTTGTGTGTACTAAATCAAATTCAGCAATGGTCTGCAAGGGGAGCTAACTATTGCATCTTGGTCAGTTGCTTTCGACAGTCAATATAGGGTGTCTCCAAAAGAAATAGATTCAAAAATCTATTAGAAGAAAAAACATTTAAGATATTGTCACTCATGATGCTGTTTTGTAGAGAAACACTTGAAGTTTTCAGAGTATTTGACATCTATCTAGTGATAATCATTGCCATGACTCCTCTCTCTCTCTCTCATTCTCTCTCCAACCGTCCCTATTTGGCAACCATTCTAAGAGAAGGAAAACTCTGAATTCCAACATGTTATACTCTGCTTAAGATATTGGTTTATTTCCTATAAGTCTAACATAATCGAAGGGCAACCATTCTTGACTGATAATTATTTATTTATTTATTGATCTACTAGGAAAAAAGAAGACAGGTTTAGGGTTAGGGTTCAGGGTTAGTTTAATGGGAAAATAAATAAATAATTTATCAGTCAAGAGTGGTTCCCCTTTAATCATATTAGACATAGGAAATAACCAGATATTGACCTTGTGTTACATATTACTCAGACGGAGGAGTTGGTGAATATGTATATAAACTGTTTTTAAAAGAATATATCAATAAGAACTATTTAAGATATTGCCACTCATGATGCATAGTTTTGTAGAGAAAGACTTGAAAGATTATTAAGTTTTCAGAGCGTTCATCATCTATCTAGTAATAATCATTGTGGAAATTATCCTCATCAGCAAATATTCTCTATGGGTAAATAGTAGGGCAGACTGGGCTCTTTAACTTTAGTTAGGAAACCAGTCTTGGAGAAGAAAAACTCTGAATTTAAACCTGTTAAACTCCGCTTAAGAAATTGGCTTTGTGTCACATCCTGCTTGTACAGAGGTGTTGGTAAATATATATAACACAATATAATCCAACTCTCGCCCTATTTTGGTATAATATGAAATAAATTTACCACTGTTATAATTACAAAAGAAAAAAGTTTAACAGGCAGCAAAGATATCTATGACTCTCTCTCTCTCTCTCTCCAACTGTCCCTATATATATATATATATATATACACACACACTCCAACCCCTCCACACGAACAGGATGTGACACAAGGTCAATTTCTTAAGTGGAGTTCAACAGGTTTCAATTCAGAGTTTTCCTTCTCCTAGACCGGTTGCCTAACCAAGGTTAAAGAGCCCAGTCTGCCCTACTATTTATCCATAGCTGGAGGGAGAGTAGGATTCATACATTTCCCAAGGGTATTAGCTAAGTGAAATGTAATTACCACATCCAGGATTTGAACTCTGAGCGACAAGTCTATTTCCCATGACTTTAACCATTACACCACATGCTTCCAACACAACTGTCCCTATAAGTCATTGTATCTTGGAGGTCTTCTGCACATCATCCAGAATCCAAACAGAACTGATTAATGTAGGCTTTTGTTGCTCTGCCTACACTGGTGTGTTCATGTGTAGGTGTGCACAGGAGAATGTCACTATGAGTTTATCCTTACTTCTCCTGCATGTCTTGTTCATCTTACTCTGATAGATTGTGCAATAAGGGGGCAAGTGGCTGTGGTGCACAGTTTTGTTGAGAAAATGTTAGAAAGGTTTCAGAGCATTCGTCTGATTTATTTATTATATTTACATTGAAAACAGACATGTGTTCTCTTGTACACAAACAAGAAAAGTTAAATAAAAAGAAAAAGAAAATCCTTTGATCAAATTTGTATTAAGCAGTGTACAAAAGTTCCTCATGGTCATCTTTTCATTTTTCCTTTTTAATTTTTTTATTTTAAACTAGACACCATGTAGTTTAAGAACAGGTTTTTGCTTCTTGGAATTCGGATCTGCAAAGGGTTTTATTTTATTTTTGTTGATAAGCCAAAGGCTGACATGTGATACAGCTTATGTGTAGAGACATCAACTCTCTGTCTTTCTATCTCACAATTTTTTATTTAAATGTTCAACCTGCTTTTGAATTGATATAGACTGTTGTTTATTCTATCCACTGACACTCGCTACTTGCTACTTGCTTTGAAATTACTACAAGGGTTATGTCAGATACGGATAGAAATCTTATGATATATAGAACTATCAGGGATGCACACACACCCATGTATATATATATTGGTTGGGTGGTTGGTTTTGAACACTATCACAATGCAAGTGTAAAGAAAGTTGAGGTAACTAGGAAGTTGTTCATTTACTTGTGATTTATTTTCTTAATATTTCAGGATGAAAAATCCCTTTGTCAGAAGACTTGTAATAAGATCGTATAGAGAGGTGTGTGTGTCAATCCATTCTGTTGCATTTTGTAGTTGTTTGTAATTGTGTGTTTCTATGTTTGTTTAATAATGTCTTAGTATTCTTTCAAATTCTTGTGTGTGTGTGTAAAATATAAATAATAATATATATATATATATATATATATATTTATTTATTTTACAATGTTTTCATAACATTGTAAAATAAATAAATATTAGCTCTTACAAACTGTGATTGAGCACTGTATTTTCTTTGTTTCATCGAAAAAAATTTTTTGTTTTACATATATATATATATATTCAAATTCTTGTCTGTGTAAAATATAAATTATATATATATATATATTATATATAGGAGAAATATGAGGAGGTTAATCCGACAATATGTAGAGAAAAGTAGAAAAACACGGGATGTTATGAAAACTGGATGTTTATTGTCGACGATGCAGCGTTTCGGTCATTTTGACCTTCTTCAGGACACAAATATAGTTCTTGCTTCAATGAAGGGCATTTTCAAAATGGTGAAAACAGTAGGTTGTCAGTAGGGGCAGGGGTAGTTGGGGGTGGGTAGTGGATTTTCTTCTCTCTAGACCCACACCCCCATCATCAAACATTCTTGACCCACACCTGCATCACCATATAAACACTCCCCATCTAGAGAGAAGAAAATCCACTACCCACCCCCAACTACCTCTGCCCCTACTGACAACCTACTGTTTTCACCATTTTGAAAATGCCCTTCATTGAAGCTAGAACTATATTTGTGTCCTGAAGAAGGTCAAAATGACAAACGCTGCATCGTCGACAGTAACCCTCCAGTTTCCATAACATCCCGTGTTTGTCTACTTTTCTCCACCCACATATATATATATATATATATATATATATATATATATATATATATATATATATATACCCTTGTTCAAATGAACTAAAACAAAACAAATGATTCCGTTATTTATTTATCTGTGATCTCGTAAGGCTTGCCAGTGGGTTCATACAGCATTACAATTTTTGTACACTTCCTTGGAGTAACGCCCATTGCAGACAATGGACATATGACAACTTATTGGCAGTTGAGACAATAGTGTCTGGGTGTGATAAAAATCTGATACAATCACAGCTGATGCAATATTTTTTTCAACGCCAAACAAATTTCGTCATACACCCTGAAAATAGTTTTATATTACTCCACACCACTGCAAATGACCTAATCTCAGGAAAAAACTAGAAAACAATTACACCCTGTTACTCCAGCGGGTCTAAAACTTGATGGTGAAAGAAAGGAAATTAAAGCGGCTGTTTCAATTAAACTGCACAGGGGTGTATATATATATATATATATATATAAGATGGCAAAAATAACTGTTGGTTAAAACCACACTTAAAACAGTTAAAACCTAAAAAAAGTGCTCTGTCCCAAAACCAAAACAGAGCTGGTATTATTCTTAAAATTTTAAAATTCCACAAGAGGCTGTTACTCCAAGTTTTTATGCTGTATCTAAGCCACAAACATTAGACAACATGATTTAAATTCTTGTGGAATTTAAAATATTAAGTATTGTATAAAAAGTTATAAAGTCTACAGAGTGGCCTATTGTTTGTATCAGCAAATAGCAAGAGAGTCTATCCCCTTTTTGCTAGCACTAGACGAGGGAGATTGTTTTTGCTGAAGTGGAGCGCCACAACTACCGTCAGCTCCCAGATGCTTTACCACACAGATCAGATTACCCAACTGTGTTATTCATGCACTGAGTTAGTGAGGACCAATATCGAACCCGGAATCTTGTGATTCCTAGGCAAATACTCTACTGAGGGATTTCAAGTATCCATTTATTTATATTATATATATATATATATATATATATTTCTGATGTATGAAATTTGTTACTCGATAGAAATTGTTTGGGATAATTAGACTCTCTCTCTCTAGTAGTGGGAGAGCTGCTGTGAGTGGTTTAAAGTAGACAAAGTGTTAAATACATAAATGAAACTTATAGTAATGAAATGAGAGTAAGTAGGTGAAATTTTAATCATTTTTAGTTTTTATTATACTTCTCTGTTGGCCAGCATTTGAGCACTTTTTGATTTATCAAAAGAGGTAAATATTGCATACAATAAAATAAAATAAAAGAGTATAAGTAATCCCCCTAGTTTCCCTCTCTCCCTTGAACTGGTATTGAGTAATGCCAATGTGTGTCTCTCTCTCTCTCTCTAGAGAGAGAGAGAGATACACAGTATCTATTTTCTCTACCATACATATCTACTTCTAAATATTTTTTCTCACATTTATGCATTTTCATCCACTTCCTCTCGTTTTTTTCCCTACCTACATTTTATCTGGTATATAATGTATCAACTTGTATACATTGTTTTCATCTTCCGGTTGTTTGGGCCCATGTATTTTCTTCTTTGACACCAAGACGTTTTTTTCTCTCTTTTTCTTCCCTTTTTCCCCTGTTTTTTCCCTTCGTCTTCCTTTCCCTACGTCTTTTCTTCCCTTCTCTTTTCTTCCTCCCCTTTATCTTTTCCTCATTGTCTATCATTTTGTAGATTATTAAATTAACCCGGATGAAGTCTTTTAATAGATGAAGATGAAATATTAATTGAATCAATTGTGTTGGTTTATCTACCTATCCATTTATATATTACGCATTTTGTCGGATTTTTTTTCTAACAAAAAGAGTAATAGATACACAGTCTAATTATCCCAAACAATATCTACCGAGCAACATATTTGGCACATAAGAAAAAAATAAATGGATACTAATGTGTATGTCACAGAACTTGATCTCATTCCAGAGTAATCAGAAATACAATTTGTTATTGTCGTACAAGGCATTACTCAATACCAGTTCAAGGGAGAGAGGGAAACTAGGGGGATTGTATGCAATATTTACCTCTTTTGATAAATCAAAAAGTGCTCAAATGCTGGCCAGCAGAGAAGTATAAAAAAAAAAAATGATTAAAATTTCACCTACTTACTCTCATTTCATTACTATAAGTTTCATTTATGTATTTAACACTTTGTCTACTTTAAACCACTCACAGCAGCCTCCCACTACTGGGATTCTACCATAAGCTGCTGGCAGTGGCTCTCAGACATTTCACTCATTTCATTGAAAAAGTACTCAGATTACAATAATGATAGGACTTTTATTTGAATAGAATGAGTTCTTAATAGATACTAAACTTTGAAATATCTCCCCCCCCCCAAAAAAAAAAAAAAAAAAAAAAAAAAAAAACAAGAAAATTTGGTACAGCTGTCAGGGAAATTTGGTAGGTAAAGAGTTAAGTACAGAAATCCTGGCTGCAATTTTTTGTTTTATTTTCTTTTTCTCTCCTGACATGATTTGATCTCTCGCTATAAATTTCAATCCTTAAATTTTCTCCATTCTCCAATTTCTTTTTCCATCTGATTTATTCTTTTTGCTTCCTTCTTTCTTCTATTTACTCAACTAATTTTAAAAGATTTCATTTGACTTAAGCACCTGTGTTCTCAAATCTCTAATATGACTGATATCACTATCTCAAACCTCAAGAACAGTCCTTGTTTATATAGAAGGAAACTTGTCTTTTATAATGGAAACTATGCTAGTGTGTATCTCTCTCTCTCTCTCTCTCTCTCTCTTTCTCTTTTATATATATATATATATATATATATATATATATATATATATATATATATATTTGTTGACAATGTTCTCTTACTTGTAGCAAGAAGTCATTATTTTCTAAAAAAAAAAATAAATAAATAAATAAATAAAATAAAGAGAATTCTCAGAAATATAAAAAAAAATATTGGAAATTTTTTAAATTCTCTTTCCTTGATTTGAAACCCTAATTTGTGATTAGTTCTTTGCTAATGGTGAGTATGCTGTTGTCTGAATTTGAAAAAGGTCCAATTGTGGGATACAATGATTGTGGACTGTCATCAATTGTCTTAAACAATGAATTGATACATTTTGCCCAGAGAAGAACTGAGTTTGTGAATTGCTTCATCATGACATCATTTTTCACAAGTGATGCTGACATTTAAAAAATATCTATAATCACAGAGTCCCAGCATTGTTTGGGCTGGGAAGCACAAATTAACCCAAAGTAGAGTTCTTAGGGCTGTCCGCCTTCTGCAAATGCTGCAACTACCCTATTGCAATGAAAGGATTTGGGTCAGGGTCACTTCCTGATGCCTGAGGTACCTTACAACGAAGAATGCTAA
Organism: Doryteuthis pealeii; assembly: GCA_023376005.1. Lineage (NCBI taxonomy): Eukaryota > Metazoa > Mollusca > Cephalopoda > Myopsida > Loliginidae > Doryteuthis > Doryteuthis pealeii. Next base: position 73,909,363 of record CM042143.1, read on the forward strand.
CAGGATTGGGTAATTTTTGTCACCAACATCCTGTACAAGGGAGGGACCCTACATTAAACTTTACAGACTGTCACACACTGCTTCCATGGGTGGGGAGGAATACAATGTATAATCAGTTTTGCTTCCTAACTATTAAAATCATGGATTTTTATAATAGCCAAAGAAAAGAAAAGAAAGAAAGAAGAAATAAATGCAAAAGGGGAAAGAAGAAAAATAGAAAGAAGAAAGAAATGAGAAAGAACGAAGAAAGAAATAGAAAGAAAGAAATGAGAAAGAAAAAAGAAAAATAGAAAGAAGTAAATGAGACAGAAAGAAGAAAAAAATACGAAAGAAAGGAAAAGGAAAGAAGAAATATAGACAGAAAAAATATGAAAGAAAGAATAAAGAGACAAAGAAAAAAAAGAACAATTTATGTCCTGGGTATGACACTAAATAGCATCTGTTGTTGAGAAGTACTGGGGAATGTAGATTCACTCCTCTGTTGCCATTAATCGCACATCTACTTTGACCAGGAAGAGTAGTATCTGTTAGGATCCTATTTAGGGTTCATATATATTTAAGATAATGTTTAAAATGATTTTGAACTACATTTATACTACATAATAATGGCTGGGTGATGAGACGAGACAGATTGCAATGGCAGTCTGTCCATTCAAAGCCATTTCTTGTGCACATTTGAGTTGATCTGGGTTTTATAGAATAAAATGAGCTCTAAATAAAACAAAGTCTTGTGTTCGTTAATCAAGAACTAAGCAACAGACGCAGGACAAGAAATCCCAAGATCAAGGCAAGAAACCCAAGGCAAATGAAAGACCAGAAAACCAGCCCAGGCCAAGATAGAAGGTACAGAATATAAAAACCAGCTAAGAAGAAGAAAGAGAAGTTAAGTATATAAGTATACATCTACGGGTATACTCTACATACATGTGGGCACCTCATGTGATGTAATGGTTAGCAAGCTAGATTAGCAAACCATTGTTAGTGAGTTTGATTGTCACTGGGTGCCCCATACTTCTGGCCTTATGCTGCATCCAAGCTACGCTTAGTAAATAACTATACTCTACATACATACATACATACATACATGGCTGTGGCATTAAATAACCCACAAAGGTTTATATGCCATTAAACTAAGAAACCAATTAAGCAATTTGCTGAATTCTAATCTGAAATTTCTACCTTATAATTTCTGTTTATGTGATTTCTGAAGAAATTTTTAGATACATGAATTGACAAGGATGATATAAAAAAAATGGCTTGCATCATTAGACTATACACTTATTTTAGTATATAAGAATGTACAAGCACATATATATATATATATATATATATATATATATATATATATATATTACTCTTCCTTATATCAACAAAAGCCCTGAAGAAGATCTACTCAATGGATCGAAACACTGCAGTGTCGGCTAATAAACTTACCACTCATTTTATCTAAACCTGTGTTTTTTCAAATTTCTCACTATACTACATATATATATTTTGTTGAACAATGCAGCCACTTTTTGTCTGCAAATTCTGTTCCATGTCCTTTCAAGTTGCTGGATTGATGTGATTATATCTGCGTTGTTCAACAAAATATGCCTTAAAGAAGAAATGCTGCCTAACTATACATATATATATTCAGTCTGTAAATATATATAAATTAGCGTGAATCCTTGGAGGTCATTGCCCCAGGCAACACCTGCCCCCTCATCTAAAATGGGCAGGTCTAGGTTTATTGTCTGGTGCCTGAGGTGCCTCAAAAGAGGAATGCTGAAGGGATTCATGCAATTTTTACACTGGCCACTGCATGAGCTGCAGTTTGTGCATGGCTCCCTTCATTAATTGGACTTTATGTTCATCTGACATGGTGCGTGGTCAGAAAATATCTATATACATGTATTCATTTCTTTGTTTGTTGCAGGGTTATGTAGTTTAAATGTTGTGTATCTAGGCAGCAAGATTCTCTTGTAGGAATATTCTATTGAAAATAACAAACAAGAATGATTTGATGTTCAGTTTATAACAAACAAGGATGGTTTGGTGTTTTATAACAAACAAGGATGATTTGATGTTCAGTTTTTTATTAAGTATAGTTTGTCTGTTAGAATATTCACCCGTGCAAGTCATTTGCTCAAGGTGGTTTTGAATTTTGGTGTAGCTTTCTTTAATTGACGGGAATTTTGTGTTTAGGTGTTTGATATCCTTGTTTGCTAATACAACTTGTCTTTCAAGGTATTGTTGCTGAAATCTCGTTGTATTCTTAATGTTGTTTATTTTTCTTATATTTTTGGGTACCTTCCCCTTTCTCAAAGATTTATTTTAGACTGACTGTCCTTTCCATGCTTCTAAGACAACCAAAAGATTTTGTTCCCAACATTCATCACATATACCTACAAAGAACCATACATGGACTCTGTGTGTGTATGTCTATATACACATACATGCAACCCTTCCACATGGACACAGTGTAACACAAGGTCAATTTCTTTCTGTTAATTTTAACAGGTTTTAATTCAGTTTTCCTTCTTATGGACCAGTTGCCTAAACAAGGTTAAAGAGCCCAGTCTGCCCTACTATTCAACCATAGCTGGAGGGAGAATAATTGGATTCATACTTTTCCTAAAGTTATTAGTGCTATGTGGAATGCAAACAGATTTGTCTATAATGATAACCATTACACCACAAGTGCCTCATACATATATATATATATATATATATAATATAAATATATATGTATGTATGATTTGTGTGAATGTAGTATGGTCAGAATGTTGGTTGTCAGAATTCTTAAAATTAATCTTATCCAATCCTTTTCTGAGCTGACTCTTTTCTTACCAGAAATAGTCAGATGACCAAACAATACCATTAAGATATGTCCTTCTCTTCGTCTCCAAAATGCCACTTGTCCTCTGACATTTTGCTGATGATGACGACAAAGCCTGATGGACAAGTAGATTTGCTAAGTTACTCCAGTCAGCTCTGCAAAATTTGCTTCCTTGTAAACATGTTTGATTTCAATGTTTATTTACATCCTCATCAGTACATTGAAGCTTGGTGTGATGTCAGTTCGAACTACTACTTCTGTTTGGACAAAGGCCAATGTGTATAAATTGTCAGCAGATAAGTAAGAGTTTAATTTGGTGAGTCAAGAAATGTTCATGAGTAACACATGGTAGAAAACAAAAGTTATGATTTAAGGTACAATTATGTTCATGGAAAACAAGTGACATTCAGTCCATGGTAAGAAGGCTTCATTACAACCATCACTCTATCTATCTATCTATCTATCATATATATATATATATATATATATATATATACTCACACACACACCAACCCCTCCGCACAAGCAGGATGTGACATGAGGTCAATTTCTTAAGCGGAGTTAAACAGGTTTGAATTCAGAGTTTTCTTTCTCCTCGACTGGAGCAAAGGTTAAAGAGCCCAGTCTACCCTACTATTTACCCATAGCTGGAGGGAAAGTAGTTGGATGCATACCTTTCCCAATGATATCAGCACCCTGAAATCCAAGAAGCCTTGTTCAGAATTTGAACTAGTCTTGCTGTGTCCATTTCCTATGACAGTAAGCATTACACCGCATACCTCCATAAACAATTATAATTAAAATTGACAGAGTAGCCTATTGTCGGTATCAGTTGGACAAAAAGGGAGAGAGAAAGTATTAGATAGTGACAAAGATGAAGGGAAAAAAGATACAAGAAAAGATGAGAATAGATTGACAGATGATTAAAAACTTGATAAAGAATGATTAAAAAATGAAGGAGAAAGAAAAAAATTACATAAAAATAAAAGAACATTGATTTGAACTCGGGTCGACAATTCCGTTTCCTATGACTCTAACCATTACACCACGCGCCTCTTTGATTCCTATTTTATTCTGGTAGATCCACCATTGCCATTTAATGTTCAAAAGTCTTATTGTATTTTTGCTTGCCATGACCCCCCCCCCCAAAAAAAAATGTTATATGGTCCCGGGCAGGGGGGCATATGGCTCTCAGTTGAGAACCACTGGTATGTATAATCTTCAACTTGTTCCTTGTAAACTCCTACTATAAAAATAAACTGAATCCTCATTTTATGTCCGTGTTTTTGCAATAAATGTTTTAAATATGTTTGCAATGAATATTTTTAAATAAAGAAAATATATGTTTGCTATAAATGTTTTTAAATAAAGAAAATAAATTCAGTATTGTAAAATAACAGGTGCAAGAAAAATAAAACATTTATTGCAAAAACACGGACATAAAATGAAGGTTCAGTTTATTTTATGGTTGGAATTTACAAGGAACAAGTTAAGGATTACCTATATATATATATATATATATATATATATATATATATGGAAATTAATCCGACAGTATGAAATATAACATTTTGAAAAAACATATGATGTTTGTTATGTGATTGCTGACAAGCTTGTTTCGACCAAAACGATAAGTTGGTCTTCATCAAAGAGCGACATAGACGAGAAGAAAATATCCGTAAAAGACTGTTTACAAAACGAACGCTGAATATCAACCGGTGAAAATTTTTTGAAAATGCATGTTCTGTTTTAAAAATAAAAATAAAATAAATTTTATTTTATTTTTTTTTTTTTTAATTAAAAATCAGAAGCATTATAGTTCAAGGTAAAACTCAAAAGAGTTTATTGTAAAAATTGTAAAAATATATAAAAAATGTAAAGTGGGTATCAAAATATGTCTCTATGTCGCTCTTTGATGAAGACCAACTTATCGTTTTGGTCGAAACAAGCTTGTCAGCAATCACATAACAAACATCATATGTTTTTTCAAAATGTTATATTTCATATGTATATATATATATACACACACACAGGTTAAGCTACACTGCAAATAGTTTGAAAAGAAAATCCTTGACTTTTAAAAACTTGTGTTTTCTCAATGTATACCATTAAAGTTAAAATAATTAGCTTGAAGGAATTCTTTTCTTTCTTTTTTTTTTTTAACTCTCCTATTTTGTCATAAATAAGGATGGACTTTAGATAGTTGTACAATGTATTGGAAGTGAGTAATGTCTGTTTCATCTTGCTTATTTGGCATTTCATTTAGCTAAGAGCTGGACATGATGAACAAGTTTATTTGTTGTTGTTGAAAACATGTCTAAGTATTTTGTTTTTCAAATGAAATGAATTATTGATGCAGAAGATTAATCATAAATTTGAAAAAAAAAAAAATTAACCGGGAAAATTTTTAATTTATATTATTTTTTTCTAGTTATAATTTGAACTTGTGCCTTATAGAACAGTAATATAAAACACATATCCTCCCACATATATACATATACACACACACACACACACACACACACACACACACACACACTGTGAAGAAATGTATGTATATAGTTATATACAAAATATATACAATTGCACATCAATTTGTCAAGAGATGAAGACATGCTTTATATATATATATATATATATATATTATATATATATATATATATACATACCTACTTATAGTTTTTATATACATGTGAATGTGTACAAACATGTATTCAGCTATACATACATACGTCTGTATGTTCATATATCCTCTGAAACACGCATCCTCCCTACACACACACACACACACACACACACAACCTACTTATAGTGTATCTGAATATATGTTTGTAAACACAAGCAAATATTCAGCTAAACACACACCCTCACTGTATATATATATATGCATCAGATTTACCAAAACAAAAATTAATTCACTTGTGCATGTTAAATTAATTTGAACTTGGCTCTCAAAAAAAATGAAGAGATTATTTTTTCCAATTATCAGAGTGTATATATATATATATATATATATATATATATATATATATATATATATATATATATATATAGTATTGGAAAAAACAGACAGCTGACATAAAATATATTATTAAGACAACTGATGACAGTCCACAATCATTGTATGTGACATTTTGACCTTTTTCAATCTCAGACAATTGCATACCAGCCATTAGCAAAAGAACTAATCACAAATTAGGTCATCAAATCAAGGAAAAGAAAATTCTCAGAAATTTCCAATTTTTTAGTATTTATGTGAATTTTCTTTTTAGAAAATTAGAACTTTTCACTACAACTAAAGAACCTTTGACATCAATAATCAAGGAAAATAATCACTTCTTATGTGTTAGACACACAGTGAAGTTTCATTAAAATGTGAACCAATAATAAAGAATGATTCAGTTTTTTCACTATATTTTGACAATTCAATTTCTTTGTCCTAAAGTGACACTCCACAATAATTGTATGCCACAATTTGATCTTTTTACAAACTCAAGACAACTGTTTACTAAACATTAGTAAAAGATTAATCACACATTAGGGTATCAAATCAAGGAAAAGAATATTCTAAGAAATTTCCAATTTTTTGGTATTTCTGGGAATTTTCTTTTTAGAAAATTAGAACTTTTCACTACAACTAAAGAACCTTTGACATCAATAATCAAGGAAAATAATCACTTCTTATGTGTTAGACAAACAGTGAAGTTTCATTAAAATGTGAACCAATAATAAAGAATGATTCAGTTTTTTCACTATATTTTGACAATTCAATTTCTTTGTCATAAAGTAACACTCCACAATTATTGTATGCCACAGTTTGATCTTTTTACAAACTCAAGACAACTGTTTACTAAACATTAGCAAAAGACTAATCACACATTAGGATATTAAAGAAAAGAAAATCCTCAGAAATTTTCTATTTTTTGGTATTTTTGAGAATTTTCTTAAAAAAAATTATGACTTTTTTCTACAACTAAGGAACTCTGGGAAATAATCACTTCCCATGTGTTAGACACACAGTGAAGTTTCATTAAAATGTGAACCAATAATAAAGAATGATTCAGTTTTTTCACTATATTTTGACAATTCAATTTCTTTGTCATAAAGTAACACTCCACAATAATTGTATGCCACAATTTGATCTTTTTACAAACTCAAACAACTGTTTACTCAACATTAGCAAAAGATTAATCATAAATTAGGATATTAAATCAAGGAAAAGAAAATTCTAAGAAATTTCTTATTTTTAGGTATTTCTAAGAATTTTCTTTTTAGAAAATTAGAACTTTTCACTGCAACTAAAGAACCTTTAACATCAATAATCAAGGAAAATAATCACTTCTTATGTGTGTTTAAACCATTGAAATTTCATTAAAATTTGTGGTAATAATTTAAAAAAATGTTTTTTTCAGTTTGTTTTTGTCCAATACTATATATATATATATATATATATATATATTTAAAAAGAATATTTACCTTCAGAATATAAATTTATTTCGACTTTATAGTCTCATCAGTTCTGTTTGTGCTAATTTTTGTCTTTAATATTTCACCGTTGGTCTTACTGGTGTAATTTTCCCCATTTCTTTTTTTTTTTTTTTTTTGTATCCTATCAAAGGAACACTTGATGTCATCCACTTATATATGTGTGTGTGTGTATGAGATAATTACATTACTGCCAACCATGAGACCGCCCTGTTGGCTGCGGCTGTAGAATAAACCAACTGTACCTCTTCAGAGGGGTAAAATCCCTCCAATGTTAGCCTAGGTGGCAACCTGTTATGCTTAAGGATGGAATCCTGGTGGCTGAACAGTCCATGACAAAGAACACCACACTTTGAATTACAATGGTGCTATAGTATTTCAGTGAAGAATCAGAAGTAGTAGAAAGCAGTTGACTAATCACTAATGAACACTAGGTACCTCCAAGCAACCTGTGTTCCAAACCAAGCAATGTTTAGTAACTAACAAGTGACTTTCTTGTAAAGCTTACAAGTTGGATTAGTCAAGATGACCTTCATGTTGTCCATTTATCATGATATCAGTCTTCTAAAGACCTGGATCTGCACACAGAGCAATAGTACAAGAAATGCTGTCAGTTACCCATGCAGCAGGTCTCCCTTCTCTTTATAACACCAACATTGTCTGAGGGAATATAATGCAAATGGCTATACAACTTGGCATTTGTGTTGCTGTAGGAATTGCCTTTTTGTGCTAATGCTCTTGGGAAAGGTATGAATCCATCTGTTCTCTCCCCACACTGCTTTGGGTAAATAGTATGGCAGACTGGGTTCTTAAGCCTTGGTTAGGCAACCAGTCTAGGAGAAGGAAAACTGAATTCAAACTAATTGTAGATCTGGAGAAGGATAAGCTCCATCAGGCTATTCCTGCCTTAAACATGCTACATGAGTAAACCAGGTTATAGGACCTGTGAGAGTGGTTGCCAAAATGAGAGTAAAGACAACATCCGGCTGCTTTAGGAACTCCAACTTCTGGTTGTCCCTCCACTGTTGCAAATTGCTATCCTGGGGGTTGGGGAGAGAAGAGATTGATTCATGCCTTTCTGAAGGGCATTAGCATGTAGTGAAAGACGAACAACCTAGACCAGGATTTGAACTTGGTTCACCAAGCCCATTTTCTATGACCATAACCAGTGCATCACCCATGCCTTCATTTAAATATCAGACTTTGAACCAGATTTTATATCATAAGGTCACAAATAAATATCAACTTAAATTGTTCTAGACTGGTCTTTTTATCATCAAAGGTATCCAAGTTGAAAGTCAACTAGAATCTTTTTTTTTTTTTGTTTTTTTGTCTGATTATTTAATAATTTTGGTCTAGTCTAGTACAAAGTCACAGTCATCAGATTTTGAATTCAGAAAGACACAAATTTTTCTACTTAGTAAATATGTACAGAACTTCCCTCACCATAGAGCAATAGTTAGCAAATAAGTATGGGTAAATATAGCAAGTTTTGATTCTCACTAAGTGCCCTAAATTAGTAATTCTTTTTCCAGATATAAAACAATCTTTAACTCTTAAAGTCCTATACTACCTCATTCCACCCGGCTAGAAGTCACATTCGTTTTAACTAATCAGCCCCAAACAATAGCCTTTGTTTAAATTTAATATTAAACATATGAAGAAATCTTTGATTTAAGGGAAATAATAGGTAACTTTAGATGCAAAGGTCATTTTTAGCCATTTTTTTATATATCATTATAGGAATGCTCTGGACTTAGAAAAATCTCAACAGGATGTTAAGAGTTAATATAGACTTGAAGATCATTACTACAACCAAAAGCTTGATCCTCACTGAGTGCCCTAATTCTGTGTCAGAGTAAACAAAGTTTAGTAAATACCTATAGATGATTCAATATAGAGCAATGATGAGCAAGAAAGCATATAAATTTAAAAACATTAAATCTTCAGTCTCAATACTTTTTGATCACTATTTGTGTACTTATTTCAACCACACTGCCATTGTTGTGTTCTTTTAAATATAAATGATATCTACTCTAGACATTAGCTATCAATATTAGATATAGGTATTATCATGTTTAGCACTTGATTAAAGACGGCTCTCAGCTCCCAGTCTGAGAAAAACCGGGGTTATTTTAATAAATTGGTAAGCACATTAATCTAAAGATAATCATGAATACCGATGAAACTTTGTCTTGTAGATATCAGTCCATTTTGAAATTGTCGTGAGCAATTCGGCAAATACCGAGCTGATTGCCATCTTTGGTTGAATGATTCTATGTGCAGCTGAATGTGTCTGCAATTGAGATCTTTTATGTTGCGACTACAATAGGCAAGACGATTTGAAAGTCTTCTTGGCTTTTGTGCTAAAATGCGGGAAATATGGGAAACAAGAAAATTTCTATAGGAGGCTTTGTATATTAAAACCTTTTATATCTAATATGCTGCATATTTTGTTTTCTTCATCCTCCATTTTATCAGGTGGTGCATTAATCCATTGTTAGTGGATTGATAAAAGGCTGATCTGGTCTTCTACGACTGGAGAGTTCTCCTTATATTGTCTGCTCTAATAAGCTTGTTGCTGTAAGGTTTGTTGGTCATTTACCTCCAAAGGCCAGTAACAATCTTTTCGGTCAAAATTGATAATTATCAAATGAATGGGGGGGAAATAATGCTGCTTAAATTTTATAGAGACACACGGTGTAATGGTTACCGTTGTAAGAAATGGAGACAGTGATACAAGTTCAAATCCTGGACATGGCTGTCTGCATTTCACATAGCACTAATACCCTTGGGAAAGGTACATATCCAATTATTCTACCTCTAGCTATGGCTAAATAGGACAGATTGGGCTCTTTAACCTTGGCATGGAGAAGGAAAACTCTAAATTCAAACCAAAGGGGCTCTCTTCTTGATAGTCAAAACTAATTTCAGAGCTCCTCCTCCTCCTCTGCCTCCTTATTTAATCTAAATTTGAATTTATATATTTACTAATTTTAAATCTGGATTTCAGAATCATTAACTTTTATTCTGTGAATTATTCAAACTAATATCTTCATCTTTATTGTATCTAATATTTTGATACCAGTTTTTTTTTTTTTTTTTGGGGGGGGGTTAATAATAATTTTGTAAATTTTTGGTTGGTTTGGATTTTATGGCATATCAACCCTTTTTGGGTTATTTTATGCCAAAGACATTTTGTTTTATTCATTCTTGATGGGTATTGAAAAACTTTTTTTATTTAAAACTTATTTTTTTCTATTTAACCCATAGATGGGACCCTAACAAGTACTAGTACTCTGGGTTTTGGTGGACCTAGGAGTAATGGCAATAAAGGGGTAATCCAGTAAGTTTTTGGATGGGTGAAAGAAACTTGAGTTACAATGCTTCAAGTGTGTTGAACTGCAGAATGAATAAATAGGTTGGCATCGGTACATAGCCGATATCATGTTAGGAATTGTTTGTGGTGTAATGGTTACCATCGTAGGAAATAGTCACAGTAAACCAAGTTCAAATCCTGGATGTAATTGCATTGCATTTCACTTAGCACTAATACCCTTGGAAAAACTATGAATCCAATTATTTTCCCTCCCCAAAAATATGAAAGTATTAAGTTTGCAGTTATTCAGCCTTTTAATGCAAAAGGCATTAAATCAATTGAAATTCATCGCCAATTATGCAACAGTCGGTAGAGTGTTCGACTGGGAACCTTAAGGTTCCTGGTTCGATACCGGCCCTCACCAACTCAGCATATGAGTAGCACAGGGATCTGTGCAGTAAAGTGAGGAGCTGATGGTAGGAAGAGCCAGTTTAGCTCAGTCGGTAGTGTTTGACTGGGGAACCTTAAGATTCCTGGTTCGATACTGGCCCTCACCAACTCAGTGTATGAGTAGCACAGGGATCTGTGCAGTAAATTGAGGAGCTGATGGTAGGAAGAGCCAGTTTAGCTCTGTCGGTAGTGTTTGACTGGGGAACCTTAAGATTCCTGGTTCGATACTGGCCCTCAACAACTCAGCGTATGAGTAGTACAGGGATCTGTGCAGTAAAGTGAGGAGCTGATGGTAGGAAGAGCCAGTTTAGCTCAGTCGGTAGTGTTTGACTGGGGAACCTTAAGATTCCTGGTTCGATACTGGCCCTCACCAACTCAGTGTATGAGTAGCACAGGGATCTGTGCAGTAAAGTGAGGAGCTGATGATAGGTGTGGCGCCCTGCCTCAGAAGTCAAGACAATCTCCTTGGTCTAACACTAGGGAAAAGGGGATAGACTCCCTCACTGTCTAGCTGATACTGACTTTAGCCCCCCCCCCCCGGATGACTTTATAGCTAGTCATGCATGGATGTCGAGAACCACTGTTCAAGGTTATTCATGGTAGGACTGAGAACTTTTCTGCACACAGTCCTATTTTCAAAATGATATTTCTGTTCCAAATTCAACTTGGTATAGATACAGGTATATTTTGGGGGTTTCTCATTGGTCACTTTATTTAATATTCTCACATATTCTCCAATTGAAGGGAAACTTGCTTGACCCTTCTGAACCCCCTAATCTGCAGAAAATAATGGCACATCTATTATGCCTCTTTGTCATTCATGTACCCACTTTCCAGCCAACTGATATATTTGAAGAAGAAGCAGCATAGGTTAATTTGGATTAAATTTGAAGCTAAGTGTTTGATAATTATGATTTATAAGATAAATTATGTGGCATTATTCAATTGTAATGTTGTCTGTGTCACATTTATAAGGTAACTTCTTCCGCCACAGACAAATTAATCATTGCAGTTCTAGAAATTATTATGGCCTACAAATTGTAAGTGGCTTAAAAGACCAACCTTTATCTCTCTATATATATTACGAAAATTCTCATATATATATAATATATATATATATATATATATATATATATATATAAGTTAGTGTAGCATGAAAATGAAGTCAACTTGGTTTGAAAATTGCATAGGCAAGAAATTATCAGTAATCAAGTGTCATTGACTTCATGTCCATGCTACCCAAACTTATATATACATGCTCGATCAATGATGTTGAGTACTATTTACTTAGGAATATACGACTTTATATTATCAATATTAATACTGTGTGTGTGTGTGTGTGTGTATATATATATATATATATATAATCTGGTGAATATTATTCAGCTTATTAATCCACTTTAATCATAGCCTATTTAATGCTATGAGCCAGACCATCTGGTAGAGTGCTGAAGGGGTACTAGCTACTCTACAACAAATTTTATGATTAAATAATTTTTGCTAGCTTGGACCCAAAAAATCTATATGGTCACGGTGGGGGGGGGGGATAAAGCACCCAGTTTATAACCAATACTTTTGCAAATAAGATTGAATTGTTGGTTAGTTTGTTGGATTTTACAGCATGTCAAACCCTCGGATCATTTTATATCAAAGACGTTTTGTTTTATTCATTCTTGATGGGTACTCAATTTTTTTTTAAACTCAATTTTTTAAACACATTATTTTAGAAATCATTTTGTTCTATTTGACCCATAGATGTGATCTTAACCACTCTGAGCCAGAGTTGACCTGGGAGTAATGATGATGAAGGGGTACAGCACATTTCCCAGAGCTCCAGAATTGGAACTTCAGCATCAGATAGTTTAATGTCATTGAGTTAAGAGGGTACATAATCTTAATTTAACAAGAACCTTTGATCTTTGTGCAATATAAAAAGGGGCTTACAGGATTACATTCCAATCTCAATCTCTATTAATCTGTCTAGAGATCCATTTCATTATTATATCTATCTATCTATCACACGGAGACCCTATCAAGATCTATCGTTTGATATGAGCAGATGTTATCAGTTGTACTCAGTAAATTTTGACTCAAGAACTTGTTGGATTATTACGGTATATAAGGTGTGCTACAATTCCCCACCTAAATTTATAGACTGGGCGAGGTCACATGGTTTGTTCCTCCGCCAATCAACAGCCATAAACCTGACCAGATTGACTACTTAAGGACTTCTTACCAAGGATTCCGCTGGACTAGCGCTCTTGCTTGAAGGCCTAAAAGATGGCCCATAGAATTATAACCGGGGATTTTTAGTGGAGATCAAGGGACAGCAGGTAGACAATATCTCAGTGTGATCCTTAATATTTTAGGGATTCTTATTATTGATGTTGTTTGTAGCTTAGATTTCTTTTGTTACTGTTTATAAATGAATACAGATGAGGCTGTTAGATTAAAACAAGTCTTTGAAGGGCCGGTTTAGCCCACTCGGTAGAGTGTTTGACTGGAAACCTCAAGGTTCCTGGGTTGATACCGGTCCTCGCTAACTCAGTGTATGAGTAGCACAGGGATCTGTGCAGTAAAGTGAGGAGCTGATGGTAGGTGTGGCGCTCTGCATCAGACGCTAAAAAACAATCTCCTTGGTCTAGCGCTGGTGAAAAGGGCATAGACTTCCTTGCTCTCTGGCTGATACCGACTTTAGGTCACCCACTTTTTTTAAAATGTCCAATGCCACTTCATCAGTTGTATAACTAATCAGAAATGTTTTTGGTGTTTGTATTGTAAGTTACCATTCATCTGCGGTTTCCTACAGAAAGGAATATCTATGTTCTTTACTAACACCAGATAGTTTAATAAACTCAGAACAAACAATCTAATCAGTTCTCTTTTTTGTTGCTTTGTCTTGTGGATATTTTTACCAACGGCTGCAAACAAAAGAAGACTTTTTTCCCCTCTTTTCTTTTTCTTTGTTATTTTCTTAAATAAATATCATTGTTGTGCAGGGAGATAATTGTATACAAACTAAAGCGATTGATCGATGACTTATTTGAAAATGCTTTTCAGTTTTATGAAACAAGACGGTTAAAATTAAACAGTAGGTTCTTGTCTTCAGTTTTTTTATTACTCTTCTTTTTTCATTCTTTTTATTCTTTTTTCTTTTTTTTTTCTTCTGTTTTTTTAAATAGTTGTGGAAGAGGGAAGTTGTTGTTATTTCTTTGTTAGCTCATATCCCATAAGGCAATTTTGGCTGGCAGCAAACAATATTTATTTTTCATATTTTATATTTCATTTTTTTTTTTTCTTTTACTTTGTTGTGGAGAGGTTTGTTATTTCCTTGTAGCTCATATCCCATAAGGCAATTTTGGTTGGTTGGTTTTACTTTAAAAAGTCCCTTGTCAAAAAAATATAGTTGTGGCATATCAACCCTTTTCAGGTCATTTAATGCTGGAGTCATTTTGAGAAACAAAGGACTCTGTTTGCTTACAGTACCTGTTCTTGCTTAAATGGTCACCCAATAAAGCATTGAATGGGCTCTTCACTGCTTAACTTCGGTGATCTCGCAGGAACCAGAGCTTTCGGCGTAACTTGACTATAATGCTGTTTTAGCTGTCAGAAAACAATATTTTCATATTTTTGTTTTTTACTTTTTTGTTGGGTATTTTTTTGAAGCTCATATCCCATAAGGCAATTTTGGTTGTTAGAAAACAATATTTATTTTTCATTATTATCTTACTTTATTGTGGGGGAGGGTTATTTCTTTGTAGCTTATAACAAATTTGAATGTCAAAACAATCACTTTTCATCTTGTATATTACTTTGTTGTGGAGGTGGGTGTTATTTTTTTTTGTAGTTTATATCCCACAAGGTAATTTTGGTTGTTTGGAGCTTGTATCCCATAAGGCAATTTTGGTTGTTAGAAAGCAACTTTGTTTTGGGGAGGGGTGTTATTCGTTTGTAGCTCATATCCCATAATGCAATTTTTGTTGTCAGAAAACAATATTGTTTTTGCTATCAGTTTTCTTTCTTGTTTGTTTACTTTCATCTTTTACTTTGTTATAAATATTAAATGCAGCTGTCAGCCATTATTATTGGCTAAAACATTCATTTTGCTGAGCTCATACAGTTTTTCCTACTGACTAACTTTAGTTTTTTTTAAAATGATCAAAACAAACTGTTAATATTTGAGCATAGATCTCTAGGGAAATAAGTGGAACAGTATAAAAGTGTGAATGAAAAGAACCCAAATAATGTGAACATATCTTTGAATTTTGTATAAAGTTGATTCTTAATATAATCAATATGTGTGTGTGTGTGTGTATATATATATATATATATATATATATATATATATATATAATATATATATATATATATTATATATATATGTACAGGAGGGTAAAATTTTATGACTTTGAGTGTCACAGCTACAATCGTCAGGTGTACTGGTAATCCCCATATCTGACATCAGACGTGTAGATTTACTAGATCAGTCTGATGTCAGATGTGTGGATTACCAGCTCACCTGATGATTATAGCTGTGAAACTCAGTCATGAGTTTTTACCCTGCCTTACATTTTTTATAATTGATAATGTTTTGGTATTGGCCAACAGTTTTGTCTATTGAGCACTGTAAATTCTTGGACGAAGCCGTTGGCATTTCACATAGCGCTAATACCCTTGGGAAAGGTATGAATCCAATTCTCCCTCCAGCTATGGATAAATAGCAGGGCAGACTGGACTCTTTAACCATGGCTAGGTAACCAGTCTAGGAGAAGGAAAACTCTGAATTCAAACCTGTTAAACTCTGCTTAAGAAATTGACCTTGTGTCGCATCCTGCTCATGCGGAGGGGTTGGTAAATATATATATTGAGCACTGTAAAGGTTTTACAATTTAGAACCACTATTAGTATTAAATTTTTACCACACACACATATTTGAGAGATGCTCTAAAAGTAACGTCATATTTATTTTTACAAAGACTACAAGAGATGCAGAGAGCACAATAGAAAAACAAAAAATAGAAAATTTACAATATTAATTACAAAATTAAAAATTCTTTTTCTATAAATCTGTTGAAAACTTAACGTCAACAGGCTAATAGTCATCCCGTTTTGAATAAGAGAATCGTCTAGTGTCAAATCTTGTCAATATATCTTCTTTTTTAAAAACTGTTACAATAAGATATACATAATCTGATGACCAAGAAAAATGCGGTGGAAGTGGCTCACATTCGATACTATTGGATAACTTTTTTCTTTTTTGCAACGTCAAGGTTTTTGTTTTGAACTCATATGACTTTTGTCTCTGCTCTTAACAACACGAAGAATAAACAAGCTCTGATGACGATTTTCATAAAATCGAAATATTGTTCAATATCAGCAAAGTTATAAAAATGTTTTCACTTTAACAGCATTTTGTGGTGTTTTCATATCTTTTTCATATACTCGTATATATATATATATATATATATAAATTTACCAGCAGGAGTTGACACAAGGTAAATTTTTTAAGCAGAGTTTAACAGGTTTGAATTCAGTTTTTCTTCTCTTAGACTGGTTATCTATCCAAGGTTAAAGAGCCCAGAATTCCCTACTATTTATCCATAACTGGAGGGAGAGTAGTTGGATGAACTTTTCCCAAAGTTATTAGTGCTATGTGAACTACAAACAGCTCCATCCAGGATTTAAACTCGGTTCGACGAGTCCATCTTCTACAATGCTAATCATTACACCACATGCTTCCAATAACATATATAGAACTCTTAAAGATAAAATTGGGGTTGAGAGGAAGTGGGTGAGAAAGAGGTTCTTGTATATTGATATTAACAACGGATGTATAAGCGAATGGATGTTGTTTATGAGGACACTATACACACACATACAGTTATTTATAAGGGATACTTCAAGAGGCACACTTAGCATTATGGTTATCATCAAAAGAAATGGAATTGGTGACCAGAGTTCAAATCCTGGACAAGGCAGTTTACACTCATACCTTTCGGAAAGGTATAAAAACATCTGTTCTCCCTCCCTCAGTTATGGATAAATAGTTGGGATGACTTGGTTCTTTAGCCTTGCTAAAGCAACCACTCTAGAAGAAGGAAAACTCCAAATTCAAACCAATTGTAGTCCACTCCAAAATTGACCTTGACTCACAAACTGCCCATAGTGGAGGGGTTGGGTAAATACCTACTTACAAAAAAAATCCTTCTTCACAGAACTTCAACCAAATTAAGCAGATGGTTACTACTAAGACAACATATTCAAAACACAGCACAGAATAAAGATGGTTATTACTAAAGACATGTTAGACACTGTTGGAGAAGCAAGGACGAACTCATAAGTGTCGTTCTCCAATGAAAACCTACTTACAAAAAAAATCCTTCTTCACAGAACTTCAACCAAATTAAGCAGATGGTTACTACTAAGACAACATAGTCAAAACACAGCACAGAATAAAGATGGTTATTACTAAAGACATGTTAGACAAGCAAGGACGAACTCATAAGTGTTGTTCTCCAATGAAAACCTGCACTTGGGCATGTCATTGAGGAACCAACCAGCAAAGACCTACATCGACCAGCTCTGCATATCTATTGGATGCTGCCCAGAGGACCTACCGAGAGTGATGAATGACAGGGACAGTTGGTGAGAGATCATCATAGATATCTGTGCTACTAGTGTGCCCTGATGGTGATGATGAATGCATACATGATAAACATATAAGAAGTATTGCAAGAATACACAAACATGTTTCAACAGATAAAATGCACACATGTTCTATGAACAAGCACTATCTGAAAAGAGTACAAAAACAGTTAAAAGTCTTACTTGTCTTCTTTATGTGAGCCTTATGTTTCAATGCCAAGGTGAGAACATGTTTCAACAGATAAATACACACATGTTCTATGAACAAGCATTATCTGAAAAAGAGTACAAAAACAGTTAAAAGTCTTACTTGTCTTCTTTTATGTGAGCCTTATGTTCAATGCCAAGGTGAGAAACATGTTTCAACAGATAAAATGCACACATGTTCTATGAACAAGCACTATATGAAAAGAGTACAAAAACAGTTAAAAGTCTTACTTGTCTTCTTTATGTGAGCCTTATGTTTCAATGCCAAGGTGAGAACATGTTTCAACAGATAAAATGCACACATGTTCTATGAACAAGCACTATATGAAAAGGGTACAAAAACAGTAAAAAGTCTTACTTGTCTTCTTTATGTGAGCCTTATGTTTCAATGCCGAGGTGAGAAAAAGTGAGAAAAAGTCTATTCCATGAACAGTGATGAAAGGTGCATCTTAATGTTTCAAAGACAGAGACGAGAAAAACACATCTTTACTATTTGAAGAACAGGGTACAACAAGAGAGGATGAATTTGAATAATTGGATTGACCTGTGACTAAGAGCTGTCTAAAACCAAATCCAAGGGGAGACAACTATTAATTGTCTGCCTACAATAGTATTCTTGGGGATTCTGTAATATTAGATTTCAATCCTATCTGGGTACTCCCAGATTTTAATTATTTATTTTGTAACTGTAACTGGGGAACAGATTGGTGTGTCTCAGAGTGGGGTCTGTTCTTTATCCGAGATGAAATTCAATAAATAATGACACCAAGGCTGAATTGGCTATATCTGTGGACATTTTAAAACATTGAAATACTATTTATGGGATTGCACAATTATTTATCTGCGCCTATTAGCTCCAATGTCATTGGTGGAGTAACAAAGAAACCACGAGGTAACCTTAGCCATCAGCCCAGGAAGTGTGTGGTAACAAGAACTGGATTTTCTTGATACTTTCTTTTCAGTTCCTAGCCAAGTTAATCTTAAAACTGGCCCACCTTGTCACTGACTTATAAAATCAGTTGTTGCTTCATGTGTGGTAAAAAAAACCTGAATAAGTGCAAAGTTATTATAATTTTATTTAACCTCAGGGGTCATCTACTTATCATATACAAGGCGTGAAGTTATGTACGGTGTGAAATTAAAGATAATGTTAACATATAAGGTAATATGAAAAATACTAGTTGAGCTACCCATCTAAGTAAGTTCATGTGTGTGGTAAAAACTTGAATAAGTGCAAGTTATCATGAATAATTTATTTTACCTCAGGGGATCATCTACTTATCATATACAATGTGTGAAGGCATGTATGGTGGAAAAATTAGACTATAATGTTAACATAATAAAGTAATATGAAAATACTAGTTGAGGTATCCATTTAAGGCAGACTAGAGGTCAAAATTTGGATCACAGCTGGTTATAATAATAAAGAAAAATAATAAAGTGATTTCTTAAGACTAATAGTGAACTGGTAAGTGTCATTTTCATCAGAATTGAGTTGTGCAAAACTGCTAGATATACCGATATGTCTCTTTACAACTATTGAAGTCAGTAAGTCTACTGTTGGTTTGAATAACAGCAGCTAAGTACAACTTATATTTGAAGTGAGCACACTCATGTACTCACTCCAAATTCTTTATTCAAAAAATAAGTGAATACATGAGTGTGACATCACGACTCGGCATATAGCCGGAAGGTTTAGTTTGGAGGGGGGAGGGTAACAAAGCTGGTCATACCACTACATGGATCTATTTAGCTAGGTTCACTCGCCGACCGATCCATTCAAAAATAAACCTGGCATTCTCTCCTTGCACAGCCTACTTGCACCAAAATACCACTTTCGCTCTATGGCTTTATCCTACTTAAAATTTTCCCTTTCGAATGATTTAGGATTTTAAGCGTATGTTCACTTCGTATGATTTAAGGGAGATGGAGGGGTTGGGGTAACAAAAAACAAAAGATTCCCAAGAAACTGAAAAGTGTAATAAAATAAAATTGTGGGCCATTTTGGTTACCCCCTTTCCCTCTACTATTATATAGGAC
Source organism: Doryteuthis pealeii (assembly GCA_023376005.1). Taxonomy (NCBI): domain Eukaryota; kingdom Metazoa; phylum Mollusca; class Cephalopoda; order Myopsida; family Loliginidae; genus Doryteuthis; species Doryteuthis pealeii. The sequence goes on from CM042143.1 coordinate 73,929,330, forward strand.
CGCCAACTGTCTTTCGGTCTTTTCAAGGTTCGGAAGCAAACCGATCGGTTCTTTTAAGATGGGAGTGGGTGTCCCTAGTGGGGTGTTGGTGAAAAAATTGGGGTTTCTCTATAGGTGGGGTGTGTTGGGTTAACTAGAAAAAAAACTGACTTTCCAGGAATAAATATGCTAGGGTAAGATGGATGGCTTTATAAAAAACTGGGGTTTGGGGTCCTGGATATGTATTGTCTTCCCAGTTCGACGGTAATTGGAACTTTAATTATTCTTCAACAACTTACAAAATTTATTACAAAAACAAATGAATAGAGTAATGTTGGGAAATTATTTGTTTCATTTAATACACTTCTAAATGGGCACCATGATTTGCACAATTAAGATGACACTTGATTTCTTGCCATGTGTAAATGCAAGATAATTATCTCCCTTGTTTTGTTCGGCCATCCTATTGCGTGGGTACAAGAACCGTTTGACACCGGTAAAAAGTCACATGTGCATGTGGCGCTAGTTTTCAATTCTTATTAGCAGGCAGGAACTTGGGGAGACAAGAAGTTTCACTGTGACGGCAACACCCCAGGCGAGGAATGAGTAATGACAGAGTCGACTGGTGAAGACACTTTTATTTAGGTAAATACAGGAGTTGTCACTTATCCTCCTGTTTCGCAACTGGTCTTCAACGTGAAACTACAATAGAATACAAAGGCTATGTAGTTTCTCTAATACACAACTAATAAAATCGAAAAAGGAGGAAAAGTTCCGTGCTCACACTTACCTTCTTGTCTTCTCCAGTTCCTACCTGCTAATAAGAATTGAAAACTAGCGCCACATGCACATGTGACTTTTTACCGGTGTCAAACGGTGCTTGTACCCACGCAATAGGATGGCCGAACAAAACAAGGGAGATAATTATCTTGCATTTACACCATGTTTGCTGTAGAAGAGCCTCATCAATGGTTACAATGTCATCAGAGATCTTTTGCTTTAAGTCAGTAATGTACCATATCTTTGTTCAGTAGACAATATTTTAAGCATAACCCCACAGAAAACAATCCACGGGAGTGATATCTGGTAAAACACTAAAGAGACTTTATGGACACCCTGTACATACAAGGATAATCCAAAAGTAAGGTCTCAAAAATATTTAGAAATCACAGAAATGTTTATTATTTATTGTCAATGCTGTTTACATCATTTTAAAATTTGAACATTTATCTATTTTTCTACATAATCACCATTTCAAGTGATGCATTTTTGTAGGCGCTGGTCAAAGAGCTCAATCTGCCCTACTATTTACCCATAGCTGGAGGGAGAATATTTGGATTCATATCTTTCCCAAGGGTATTAGCACTATGGGAAATGCAACTAGCTTTGTCTAGGATTTGAATTTGTGTAATTTTCTATGACAATAACCATTGCACCATGGGTGCCTCCAAAGGTGAGATATGATGTATGTAGAAAGATATTTTGGTTAGTTTTAGTGTATATTCCATGAAATATGTGTAAGAATTAATGAGTCCATATTTTTCCATCTTTTATCTCCAGCCATATTTGTTTTATTTCCCTTGGGAAATTTCCTTTACACAACAAGAATATATCCACATTTACATCGGTGAAAGTAATACATGTAATATTAACAAGATGACGACCTGGTAACCCATTGAAACTGGAACTTCACCACTTGATGTAGTTTAACATCATACCCAGGACACTAAGACCCTCAGTCAATGCCTTCTAGCACATATACGATAAAGAGTTGGGGTGTTGTCATAAGGGCAATAGAGTTGAGACAATCATATAGATTCTAGGGCTTGTTAGAGCGATCTACAATGATATTGATGATTTAGTTTAGAATAGAGTGAAGGATTGTAATTATTGGATTGGTTGGTTTTTACTGCATGTATTTAACCCAAAGATGGGTTAGTTGGTTTTTACTGCATATCAACCCTTATTGGGTTATTTTATGCTGAAGAAATTGTTTTATTCATTCTTTGTTGAGTATAGTTTTTATTTGTACAGGAGTGATCAGATCTAAACCATAGATGGGACCCAAACAAGTACTACCACGCTGAGTCTGAGTGGACCTGGGAGTAATGGCAATGGAGGGGTACTCTACACTCTCCAGAGCTCCAGAATCGGAAGCTTACCACTAGATGCCAATTGGATTAGAATAAATATATTTCTTATAAATTAAGTTTTTCATTTTATATATATATATATATATATATATATATATATATATATATTTCAAACCGTTCATTTATTCAACGTTCTTTTTTCTCAGACTTCAAATTTTAAACAGACCGATAAACAAGGACTATTACTCGCTTTTCTCCTTATTCTGAGATAAAAAATTTTTTTATCACCTTCCACATACTAACAAAAGCCCTGAAGATGATCTAATTAATAGATCGAAACACTGCAGCGTCGGCCAATAAACTCACCACTTAACTCATTTAAACCTGTGTTTTTTCAATTTTTTATTGTACTACATATATATATATAATCACAGGCATAAGAATTTTAGTAATATACTAGACAACCTGTGAACCCTTTATTATTTTATGCTTTCATTCAACGAATGAAGGGTTGTAATTAATATTTAGATAGATAAACAGAGAAATGACTGTGTTAGTATTTAACATCACTATTTTATCTTTCTGATGTTGGCTTTAAAATGACACATTTCTTGGCTGATATTTTATTTGCTCAATTTGTATCAGCAAGTTTTAAGTGTGATTTAATTCATGGACCAAAGACAAATAACAAAAATTTTTAAAGTTTTAAAGAAAAAAAGTGAAGCAATCTAAAACTATATATATATAAAGATGTTAAATTCAAATAAAGTTTAAGATAAACTATATTAAACTGCAGCTGGATTCACTTATGGAATAGGAAGTTGTTTGTTATCTTAATAACCTAAGATAATTTAGCATTTATCAGCAGACATGTTTCATTTGTGACAAATGGCTGCCTAAACAAATTTTCAATACAAGTTATCTCCCCTTTTTAACTCCTCTCTTCACCACTTCTATGAAAAGACCATTAGATATTGCTTGTCTTGAATTTAACAGGGGAGGGGCTTTAGCTCAGTCCGGTAGAATGTCCAGCATATCAGTAGCACATGGATCTGTGCGATAAAATGAGGAGCTGATGGTAGATGTGGCGCTCCGTTTCAGATGCAAAAAAAAATAATCTCTTTGGTCTTTTGCTACTGGCTTGTTGCTTATAAAACTTAACATACAAATATGTTTCGCACACTTCAATCTCACTCTCTCTCTCTCAATGAGAAACTAACATATATAATGAGGTAATTAAGATACACATAGAGGGGGAGAAAGTGATAGACAGAATGTGAAGTAAGAGATGGGTGATTTTTTGATTTAATTGTTAAATTAAAACTAATTAGAACCAATTGAAATGGATTTTTTTTCAAACATAACTCAATCCTAAAATTAAGGAATAATTTAGTATAACTTTTGTGTCATTAAACTAAACAGTAAAAAAAAGCCTTTAGGAGACAAACATTGATTCACTCTGCTTTAGTATAATTGTATATATATATATATATATATATATATATATATAATATATATCTGTTTTCTATTTGAAATTTGGTCTCTTTTCCATTTGAATTCCTTTGATAGACTTCTCTAAAACTGCTTGAATTTAGGAAGCAGCAGGAACAGTCAAATCAATGCTGAATAATTCAGTATATCACCATTGATTTTTTAACTCTTAAAGTTTTGAGAAAATTATTATCCGACTTTAGGAATAAGCCCCTTCCCCCCATCTTTATAATGTTTATTATTGATTTTATTCCCCCAAAAATATCTTCAGATTTCTTTATTTCTCTATTCTTTTTTTTTTAAACCAACTGTGATTCAGCTTTATTCAATTTTTTTTTGTCAAAGTAACTTTACCAAGGGTCAATGGGGGTGTAGATGGGGCTCAGTTTCCAAAGAATAAGAGTAAGTAAAGTCGTTGGGGTGGGCTAATGTCGGTATCAGCCAGACAGCAAGGGAGTCTATCCCCTTTTCACTAGCACTAGAGCGAGGAGATTGTTTCTTAGCACCTGAGGCAGAGCGTCACACCTACCATCAGCTCCTCACTTTACCATACAGATACCTGTGCTACTCATATGCTGAGTCAGCGAGGGCCGGTTCCCAGTTAAATTGACCCATATTTTGATTCCATTCTCAGATTTTAGCATTCCCTTTGAGAAATGTAGCCACATCCCCCATACACATGATTAAGTAGACACAGTATAACAATACACATGCCACCCTGTTAGTTGGGGCTGTAGAATACACTGATTGTACCTCTGCAGAGGAGTAAAATACCACCAATGACACTACCTGTTGGCCATAGGTGTCAACCCATAATGCTTAAGGACGGTGGTTTGGTGGCTGAGTAGTCCATGACCTGCAACACTCCACTTTGGCTCTTACTTAGGCTAGACAGGCAATTGGAGATGCCACATCCAATCAATTAGCTGGTCACATCAAGCTCTAGCACCTATATGATTGTCCCAAACCTATTTCTCTTATAGCAGACCACAACCCTTTTTATCATATATGTGCTAGAAGGTTGTGGCTGAGGGTCTTAGTGTTATGATTGAGCACAAGGACTCGGGTTACAATAATAATAGGACTCTATTTGAATAGAATAAGTTCTGGGGTGAATAGATAGTAAACTTTGAAATATCACATTTTACAGGTAAAAAATACCAAGAAAATTTGGTACAGCTCTCGGGGAAATTTGATAGGCAAAGAGTTAAACATATCTAGGGGTGGGGAGGTCCATATTCTTTGGGTTTTCGGCTGCTCATTACACTAAGATGTAAATTGAATTAAAAACAAACACTTTAAAGTTCGGTATGTGTGTGTGTGGGCGGGGTCTGTCCAGTAGATCCACTGTCTGAGTTTTCTTTTTCTTTTGACCCCCTGTGGCTTTTGTTGTCCTCTGATGGTCAGGTTAGTGTGTATATATATATATATATATATATATATATATATATATATTAGGAAAAACATGACCCATTGGGTCACCCATTGAACTCTGGGTAGATCAGGAAGAAAGTTAGTTTGCAAAGCGAATCAAATTAAAAAAAAAAAAAAATATGGCCAGAGAATTAAAAAAAACTAAATATTAAAATCATTTTGCAAAAATGTTTAATTATGTCAAAAACTGACTCATCTCTTACTTCACATTCTGTCTGTCACATTCCCCCTCTCTGTATATATCTTGATTAACTACTTATATATGTTAGTTTTCTCTATGATATAAAGAGAGAGATTGGAGATTGTGAATGGGAGATTGAACTTCCTACTTTATTTATGTTATATATAAGTCAGGTATTAGCTGATGAAAGTTAACATATTAATAAAGTGGGAAATTCAATCTCCCTCTCACACTCTCCAATCTCTCTCTTTATTCACAGAGAAAACTAACATATATAAGGAGTAGTTAATTAAGATATATATGTAAAGAGGGGGAAAGAGATAAGCAGAATGTGAAGTAAGAGACGGGGTTAGTTTTTTTTTTTTTTTTTTTTTTTTTTTTTTTACTTATTTGCAAATTACAACTAATTAGAAGCAATTAAAATAGAAATTTTTGGACCATATTACCTTTAGGCACCCCTTTTTGATCTCAATTGAGAGATGACGTGTTTTTCATTTACACAGTCAATATCCGGTTGTTTGTTAAGGGTTAGTTTTATAATTTAAAGAAAGAAATCTAAAAATTGTGTTTTAAAACAACTGGATATTGACGGTGTAAATAAAAAACATGTCCTTTCTTGATCGAGATCAAAAAGGTCATATGGTCCAAATTTAAAAAAAAAAATAAGTTAATCCCAGAACTAAGAAATATTTTGGTATGTATTTTGTGTCATTAAACGAAATAGGAAAAAAAGCCTTTAGGAAATAATCACTCAGCTTTAGTATAATAATAGATATATTATTCATCATTTGAAGTGTTATATACCTAATATTCTGGCATTTAATGTATGCAGACAATGATTTTTCCCTTGTGGCTTAGCAATCCATGACATGCAACACTCCACTTTGGCCCTTACTTAGGCTAGACAGGCAGTCAGAGAGGCCCCCTTCGATCAATCAGATGGTCATATCAAGCCCTAGCACCTATATGATTGTCCCAACCCTGTTGCACTTATGGCAAATCCCAACCCTTTTTATCATATAGAAGGCGATGACTGAGGGTCTTCATGTCCTAGGAATGACATTAAACTCTCTGATGGTGAGGTTTCAGTTCTGGAGGTCTGGGGAATGTGGAGCACCCCTTCATCACCATTGCTCCCTGGTCTCCTCTGACCTGGAATGGTAGTACCTGTTGGAGTCCCATCTATGGGTTAAATATAAAAATGTGTTTATAACAAAAAAATTGAGTATGCATTAAGTATGAATTTATTTTAAAACTTTGTCGGCATAAAATGATCCACCGAGGTTAATATGCTGTAAAACCAAAGAAACAAACAAACAATTTTTCAGCTTGCTTATCAAGGTGCATTTGACACCTGTACATCAGGTAGGTAGAGGGTTAATGATAATGTCAAGTATGTCGCTAATTTGATCACATAGACATTTTCACACTGATAAAAAAAAATTATTGATGTTGATCAGTCTGGAAATTTACAAAAACAAAATTTGTTGATACAGTAGCATTCAGCAAAGATCAACAAGGCAATCTAAAAGACTATTGATACTACGGTAGTGGATTTGATACTCATTGGGTGCTCTGTAGTACTGACCTTGTGTCAGACTAAGCTGAACCTACAAAAATAAAACTTGTTGGTACAGTAGCATTCAGCAAAGATCAACAAGGCAATCTAAAAGACTATTGATACTACGGTCGTGGATTTGATACTCATTGGGTGCTCTGTAGTACTGACCTTGTGTCAGACTAAGCTGAACCTACAAAAATAAAACTTGTTGATACAGTAGCATTCAGTAAAGATCAACAAGGCAATCTAAAAGACTATTGATACTATGGTAGTGGATTTGATACTCATTGGGTGCTCTGTGGTACTGACCTTATGTCAGACTAAGCTGAACTTACAAAATCTACAAAAATAAAACTTGTTGATACAGTAGCATTCTGCAATGATTAACAGGTCACTCTAAAGAGACCATTCATACTAATGTAGTGGAATCGGTACTCATTGGGTGCTCTACAGAACTGGACCTCTCAACCGGATGAAGTTTAGTATCATACCCCAAACACCACTTTCGGATGGGGGCAATCTTACCTCTCTGCAATAGATACAGTTGGTATATTCTAAGCCTAAGCAACAGGGAAGAATATAACGGTTAGCGAGTTAGACTAGCAGATCAGTGAGCACTCTTTACTTATATACATAGCATACTTATATATATATATATAGTCAATGGCACTTGGTAACAGTCAGTTTCTTTCTTACATGATCATTTGATGATCACGTAGGCAATAAAGTGGCAGTTATGGGTGTAACTTTTAAAGTCAGTATCAGCCAGACAGTGAGAGAGTCTATCCTGTTTCACTAGTGCTAGACCAAGGAAATTGTTTTGGTCTCTGAGGCAGAGCGCCACACCTTCCATCAGCTCCTCACATTTTACCACTCAGATCCCTGTGCTACCAGTGGTTCCAAGTCAACACTGTGCTACAGTTCCAAGTCATACACTGTGCTACCAGTGGTTCCAAGTCATACACACTGTTCCAAGTCATACAACTCAGTGGTTCCAAAGTCATACACTGTGCTACCAGTGTTCCAAGTCATACACTGTGCTACCAGTGGTTCCAAGTCATACACTGTGCTACCAGTGGTTCCAAGTCATACACTGTGCTACCTGTGGTTCCAAGTCATACACTGTGCTACCTGTGGTTCCAAGTCATACACTGTGCTACCTGTGGTTCCAAGTCATACACTGTGCTACCTGTGGTTCCAAGTCATACGCTCTACCGACTGAGCTGAACTAGCCCTATATATAATAATGGACTCTCCCGTCGATTTTCGACATATGAGGGTTCATACACACAATGAACTCCCACTCAGGGATTTGTTTATAGTGGTGAAAGCTTGTGTTGGACCATCCACACTTTTTGACACAGTCGATAGGAAAGAATTTGTGCATCAAGGGTTGCCACAAACCCAATCAACAACCGACCTCAGGAATTTTGAATTCAGAGTTATCCCTCTCTTAGACTGGTTACCTACCCAAGGCTGAAGAACCCAGTCTGCCCTACTATTTAACCCATAGCTGGAGGGAGAATATATGGATTCATACCTTTCCCAAGGGTATTAGCGCTATGTGAAATGCCAACAGCTTTGTCTAGGAATTGAACTTGAATCGACAAGTCCATTTTCCACGACTCTAACCACTAGCCCTCGCACCTCCATAGCCTATATATATATATATATATATATATATGTGTGTGTGTGTAAGAGACATACACAGAGACACTTGTAATAGAAATGAATTGATTATATTATATGATCAAAAGACATAGATATACAATTTACATCAATTTCTGTTTATCTAGAAAATATGCACAATAACAACATAAAAAAAATTAAAAAATTGAAACCTCCCCCCTCCAAAAAAAAAAAAAAAGAAGAAAAAAAGAAAGACAAACTGTTTTCTCTGACAATGTCCTCCTAAAGCGGAACGGTTAAAGAGGATAATTCTTTAATAACAATTCATCCGAGCCAACATAATTCCAATGATCTGATAAGACTGACTTGAGCTTCATGGAAAAATCAATCAATAAGGTTAACATATTATCAGGTGGAAGAACAAAAACAAAAAAACACAACCAAAAAAAAAAAAAAAAAAAGATAAAAAAAAAATTCTTGCTGGGGAGGAGATTCTGAATTCATTGGAAAGATAAGCGGAGCCACTTTAAACATCTGTGAACAATCTGAAAGAACAAAAAACACCCCCCCCCTCAAAAAAAAAAACTGTGACAAAGAGATGATGTGCTGTCTCTTGATATTGGCAATTGCTTTCACATACAGATTATTATCTAAGATAAAGAAAAGAGAGAAATTTGGCAGAGCAGCCTATTGTCAATATCAACCAGACAGCGAGGAGTCTATCCCCTTTTCACTGGTCCTAAACCAGGAAGATTATTTTGGTATCAGAAGTTGACCGCTACACCTACCATCATCTCCTCACTTTACTGTACAGATCAGATTACCCACCCTTATGGCAAGCCCCAATCCCTTTTTATCATATGGGTGCTAGAAGGCGGTGGCTGCGGGTCTACATGTCCTGGGAATGACGTTAAACTCTATCTGATGGTGAGGTTTGGGGAATGTGGAGCACCCCTTCATCACCATTGTTCCCTGGTCCACTCTGACTCGGAGTGGTAGTACCTGTTAGGGTCCCATCTATGGGTTAAATAGAAAAATGTATTTATAAAAAAATTGTATTATCCATTAAGAATTGATTTATTCCAAAACTTTATCGGCATTAAATGACCCACTGAGGTTGATATGGCATAAAACAAAACAAACCAAACAAACCATCAGATTACCCCAATATGTGCTATTCAGGTTTAGTTGGCGGGGACCAGTATGTAACCCAGAACCTTGCAATTCCTAGGCGATTGCGTACCAGTTTAAACTATGTATATAGTGTCTACAAAAATCTTATAAAAGTAAAGTTGGTGGAGTCACCTATTATTGGTATCACAGTGAGGGAGTCTATCCCCTTTTCTCTAGTCCTAGGACCAAGGAGAGAGTTTTTCCATCTGAGGTGGAGCGCCACACCTACTATCAGCTCCCCACTTTACTGCATAGATCCAAGCTGTGCTATTCATGCACTGGCTTGGCTAAGGCTGGTATGGAATCCAGAACTTTGTGATTCCGAGACAGATGCTCTACCAACTGAACTAGACCGACCCTCAGAATATTTTATGCCTTGAGTTTAGGGAATTGTATTCACTGTATGTTCATAGCATTACATTTTTGTAGTTGTTTCATGAGGGCTAGCAAAAGGGAGATAGACTCCTTTACTGTCTGGCTGATACTGACAATAGTCCACTCCACTGACTTTACTTACTTATATAATTCTTAATTCTAATAATAATGTAGGTGTGGTGCTCCACCTCAGATGCACAAACAATCTCCTTGGTCAAGTGCTAATAAAAAAGGGGATACATTCCCTTGTTGTTTGGCTGATACCAGTAATAGACCACTCAACCTACTTTACTTACTTTAATGATATTCTTAATTCTAATAATAATGGTAGGTGTGGTGCTCCACTTCAGATGCACAAACAATCTCCTTTGATCTAGTACAAGTGAAAAGCATCCACCTAGAAACCACAAGGTTTCGGGTTTGATACTGGCCTTTGCATTGTATCTGTGCAATAAATTGTATCTGCACTCCAAAGAAGACGCTAAAACAATCACCCTGGTTTAGCACTAGTGAAAAGGGGATACACTCCCTTGCTGTCTGGCTGATACCGACAATAGGCCATTTCGCCTTCTTTACTTTTACTACTAGTTGACATGCAATTAAAATCAATCAATCAATCAATCAACATACTTTACTATTTTAGTCTGAATTGCAAAAGTTAGTGAAGAGCTGAATCCATGTCCTTCTCAAGAGTGTGAAATGGATGCCGAAATTTTGGCCAGAATTTGAGCTTGGTTTACCAATTCCATTTTACACAGATGGTGTATATTTTTTACCCAAGCTCTTTCAACCATTTGACTGGTCGGGAGATTATTGTTTGTTTGGTGCAAGTTTTATTCATTTGGAAGTTTGTTTTTTATTTTATTCAGTTGGGAGAGTCTATTGTATGAGGGTTGATAAGGTTAGTGCATTTCTCTGCCATTTGAATCATGATACATGGAAAACAAGATGACTTGATTGCCTACACTTGAAATTATACAGAAGAAATATTCTGTGGTATTTAACAAAACCTGCTAAATAACTAGCGGCCAAAATACAGATATTACACGCACACATACACACACACACATTATATATATATATATATATATATATATATATATATTATATAATCTTGATAGATTTTATTATCTTAATTAAACTAGGGGCTCGGTCAGTAGAGCATCCACCAAGGAGCTGCAAGGTTCTAGGTTCAATACCAGCCCTCACTAACTCAGTGCATGAGTAGCACAGGTTTTATCTGTGTGGTAAAGTGGAGAACTGATGGTAATTGTGGCACTCCACCTCAGATGCAAAAACAATCTCCCTAGTCTAGTGCTAGCGAACAGGGGATAGACTACAAGATACCAACAATAGTCCATTCCGACGATTTTTACTTACTTTATTATCATCATTAATACTAATTATAATGGTAGGTGTGGCACTCCATCTCGGATGCAAAACAATCTCCCTGGTCTAGCGCTAGTGAAAAAGGGATAGGCTCTCTTGCTGTTTGGCTGTTACTGACAAAAGGCCACTCTGCCAAGTTTACTACTTATTTTATTTATCAAAACATTGCAAAACTTTTGAGCCACCACAGAAGGAGCAGACTGACCAGTATGCTAGATAAAAAAAAAAAAAAAATAAAAAAAGGCAACATAAAACCAGACAGTTGCATCATGGAAAACAACAATAATCTAAGTGGAAAAATAACGAGATTAGAGGATTAAGGATTTATTTTTTCCCATGAAACAGAATATGACAGGGAATGTCCATGATGGGATTATCCTCACATTAAGGCTAACAGTTTGGCAATTCACTTTGGAATTCACAATGGCACGAGATGGTTTGAAGTTACTAATTTGTTTTGACGCATCTGTGGGTGAACTAGTAAGGAGGATTTCTTTAAGCCAAATTAGTGAAAAAAAAAAAGAAGCTTTTGGGGGTTGAAAAGCAGTTTGACAAAGTATCTTTCATTGAGATAGAACTGAGAATTATGTTAAATATATATATATATATATAATATATATATCATATATATATATATTATATATATATAATATATAGTATATTAAAGAAAAATTGAAAAAACACAGGATTAAATGAGTTAAGTGGTGGTTTATTGGCCGACGCTGCATTTTCATCTATTAATATCATCTTCAGGGCATTTATATAGGTGTATAATGATAGTTTATCACAGAATAACAAGGAAAGCGAGTGATTAGTCCTTGTTTATCAGTCTGTTTAAAATTTGAAGTTTGAAAAAAAATTTTATTTTCTCCATTGGACCCATAACAACATTGATACATATATATATATATTATATATATATATATATATATGTACACATGGTGTGTCGAAAAAGTATCAATTTTTTGTACTTTTTGTACACTTGTATTCCAAAAAAAATAACATTCTATTCATTCTCATTCTATCTGTAAATACAGCTTTAAACTTGGTTACTTTTTACACACCTTGTATTCTGAAAAAAAAATTCATGAATGGAACATTTTTTTTTTTTTTTTTTTTGTGACAAAAGTACCAAAAATCTCAATACTTTTTTGACACAACTTGTACTTTTAATTCTAATTTCGTGCCTATTTTAGAAATGAAGTACAGTTCCATACAAAATATTCTATTTATTATTATTATTATTATTTATTATACATACTTTTGATTCTTTATATTTCATGTTAATTTAGAAATGAATTAGCAGTTCTCATACAGTTCCGGCACAGTCTTGTTGTTAATAATATCCACATTGCAATTAATAAAAGTCTTCTTTCCCTTTTAAATAGACGACATCCTTTTGCAAATCTCACACTGGTGCATTTCAATTGTTCTGCTCCAGATATTTTATTGCTTCCATCTTTTATTGAATTTGTTTCCATTCAAAGCAGTTGCTGCCTGACAATGTTCTTTCCCCTAAGAGCGTGTCAGTGTTAACATGCTATTATGAATATAACTGTTTGCCATTGTGACCAAGATCAATGTTTGTTTGTCACAATAGTCACAGCCAGCTATGTCCATGGTTACATTCACAGTCACTTTATATCTTTTAGGGAGTCATAATTATGAATATCATTCTTAGTAATGCACAGGTCCAAATAAGGGGAAATGCAAAGCTGGAAGATGTGTAGAATCTCCAGGAGAGAGAGAGAGAGAAAAAGCTTTGAAAATCAGCATTTGAAAACCCTGGCCTTCCCTTGCTTGAACACCAACCAATAAGTATTATATACTTACTAACCCTTCCACATGAGTATGATTTGATACAAGGACAATTTCTTAGGTGACAATTTACAGGTTTGAATGCAGTTTTCCTTATCTTAGACTTGTTGCCTAACCAATGTTAAAGAGCACCGAGTCTGCCTTACTCCATTAATCCATAGCCAGAGGAAGAATTAAAAAGCAAGTTCTCTTCACCTATGTCGACAAGATGCAAGCACAGCCTCCATCCAGGATAGATTGAAATTCTGCGTCATCATTAACATTTACCCCTACGATTGCAACCATTATACCATGTATCTCACATGGCTATCATCCACGGAGTCGGGACAACCCTCCCAACATTCCAATTTTAAAACTGTCACCTGTGTGTGGTGCAAAAAAGAAGATCAGTCGAGCCATTTGGTAGCTCCAATTTACTAATCGTCTTTCGGCTCTCATTTTTTCCCCCCAGATCCCGAATCAGTTAACCATATATCTACTTCGTGCAGTGGCTGAGAGCTGCTGTGAGCAGGTTTAGATTAGGCAAAGAGCTAATAAAGCCTATTCTTATTAAATATCAAATTTAATATTAAAACAAAGGTTTCTATTTATTCTTCCCTACTTCTATAGGAATGATCACGTACAATGAAATGAGGAAAACCTTTCTGTAATTTGTGCTCAGACATGTTTCCCAATATGCTTCAAATGTCTGTCATTATTTGTCACTCCTTCTCTCACTCTTTACATAATGAACTATCAGCTTTTTGTACCCTTGCTTGGTTTGGATAGTAGTGGTGGAAGCTGTTGTTAGTGCTTAAAGTAGACAAAGAGTTGATCAGTCTATCTTATTAAATATCAAATCTGATATTAAAACAAAGGTTTCTATAATTTGTTCCTATAATTGTTGCTCAGAACCTTGCAATTCTAAGGTGGTGCTCTACTGACTGAGCTAAACCGGAAGTTCTAATTTATTGTAATCTGTATCCTTCTGGTCCAATATAATGAATTAACGATCACTTTTTTACTTTGCTGGGGTAGGATGCGGTGGGAGAGCCGCCGTGAGCCATGTAATAAGCATATCTTTATTAAATATCAAATCTAATATTAAAACAAAGGTTTCTATTTATTCATGCTATGCTTCAGTAGGAATGAATCACGTACGATCAAATGGGGGAAAACCTTCTATAATTTGTGCTCGGACATGTTTCCTCAATATGCTTCATGTGTCCTTGTTATTATTGTTTCTCCACAGCACCCTATTAATTTTACTTTCTCATTGACAACTGGCATTTCCTGCGAAGCTGCTATCCTCATCTCGACATTCTCTAATACATCTTTGTCAACTTCCTGAGCTGACTAACACCACGCCGTGTCGTGCAGAGACAAAGACTGCCTTTCGGTAATCATCTTTCCATTACTGCTTCCAAACTAATTCAGTTTCCCTTCCGGGGTGTGAAAATCATGAAATTTAATGAAAAATGGTTTATCTTTTTTTTTTTTTTTTTTGAAAAGAACCTTGCAAGGCCTCTGAAAAGGCAGATAATTAATGCGGTGTTTGATTTCTAGACAGTATTCAAAATCGCATGTTTTTTTTTTGCGGGGGGTTTCATATTCTCTTGAGAATTATTATTACTAGCTAGTACTAGTGTTGGCAATCTATTTTATTAAATCAGCATCTCTGTCTTAGGATCAGAATTTCTGTATGCTCTTCAGGGATCGTGTTGTATCTGCGTGCTCTGCAAGGATCTTTGTGTCAACGTGTTCTGCAAGGATCTGTGGTACAAGCTTGACCCAGTAAGGGTTCATTGCTTTTGACAAATGCAGACATGTTACTTGTAAATCAACATATATACACACGCTTCAACAAGAAGATCTCCAACTTAGGCATCCAGTTGACAGACAAGTCGAACAGGCTGTCAACTAAATACTGTAGAAATCAAGATATATAATACTCACCGACTACGTAGAATCCAAGATCTAATATCCACCCTTCCCAAGAAGATTCAACTAGGCATCCAGTTGACAGACAAGTCTCGACACTGTAAACCTAATACCTGTAGATCAAGGATTATTACTCACCTTCACAAGAAGATTTCCAACTGCATCCAAAGTCTGCCCACCCGACAAGGCTTAACCAAATACAGATCCGACAACTCAACACTCCCATATAACACATGATGTTGGTTATCTATTGATCAACAGCTATCCAGCCACAAAAACCGAGCACAATCAGACCCGCGGAATCAAGCGCTTGTCAAGTTGCATTGCCCTGCTGAACATCCCTGCCGTGATGATAAAACACCTACCAACTCACTGATTCCTCAAAAAATCAACTTTGTCATAGAGTTGAGTACTGATCTGTGTTCAAAAAATTTAACCTTGGGTGTAAGGTAAAACAGATGTGTGGGGGGAGAGCAGTCTTGATGCTGACAACTACCATATGGCAGTTAATACGGCGCGAAGGCGCCAGTCTAATGCCGTTGATCATAGAGAAAGACTCGTCATGACGCGAGTTCAATCCCTGGCTGAAGCTGGCTTGGCATTGTCACATAGTCCTCGTCGTTGGGTGTAAACGGTCTGCATTATTCACTTCACCTCCCTCAGTCTATGGTAAATAGTAGCGGGCAGACATCCTCACATCTCTTAACCTTGATAGGCACACCAGTTAGGAGAAGGAAAATCTGATTCAAACTGTTAAACTCCACTTAAGAAATGACTTGTGTCCATCCCTGCTCGTGCTGAAGGTTGCGTAAATTATGCAGGTAAATACTGAGGGTTAAATAACCCTCACATAATCTGACACTAATAAAGTGTACTGTTTCACAAATAAAACTAAATAATGAATTTATTAGCCCAATGAACGTATACTTTCAACCAACCCTCACTATAACTAAATGGGAATGTGAGCGTACTGTAGTTGTTATCCCACCTTTTTAGTCCAGAACCTGCCAACTCTTGGCTAGTTCAAATCCTAACAGGCTGTTTGATTCCTTGCAAAATACCCTTGGAAAAGATGATCCAACTTATTCTCCCTCCAGCAATGGTTAAATGTAGAGCAGACTGAGCTTTTAAGACTTGTCAGACATCAGCTAGAAGGAAAATTGCTTATTCAACCTGCTTCCAACTCACTTAAGACAACTTGACTTGTGCACCTATATCGTGCAAGAGGGTGTAAATATGTATGATATAATATTATGACTATGTCTACCTACTGTTCACTACCTGCAGCCCTTAACTGCATGGACGGAGCACGACAATCCCCCCCCTCACCTACCTCACAACACCAACCAC
>CM042143.1:73945822-74008322 GCA_023376005.1 Doryteuthis pealeii
GCAATTAGTAGCAAACAGTATGGGTAAATATAGGACAGCTCTTTGCATTGGCTGTCGGACTAGAGTGCCCTACAATTAGTTGAATGTTCTTTTAGGGTTTTAGGTTCAGGTATGGGTAGAGCAGGGTCTGGGTTTCTGGGTTAATTAATGGGGGAAAATTTTTAAATAAATAATGGTTTTCTGTTTTTGGGGGTCACACATGTCATCTGGTGGCTCAGAAAAACAGAACCCACAATTGTGTAAAAAAACTTGTATTTTAACTAGGGGGCTTCTGAGTTAGGGTTAGGTGAGGGGGTTGGGGTTAGCTTTAGGGTTGGTTCCAATGTTGGGGTTGGGTGAGGTTGTTTTTCATGGGAAAATATAAATATTTGGGATTCTGTTTTTCTGGGTTCACCCCTAACTGTTACACCTTTGTTGCAGGTTCAGCCCGGTATTTTTGTTCAATCATTTCTTTTGGTATCAAAAGTTAAGTTAAAAGGAACTTTATTTAGATTTTTAACTGAAAATCCATTTGACATTTCTTCTCGGCATAGTGGTTTCTCTTGTCGGAGTATAGGATAATCTGGATTGTTAACGACCAACCGAGAACCACACCTCATTATTCTCTTGATTTTTTAGGGGTCATGATTGATGTTTCGATAATCCTAGACCCTCTAAAAAGTTTTCTTGGTGTAGGATCTTGGGGCTTAAAGAAGAAAAACATGTGACCCCCTCGTTGGGGCGCCCTAGAGACGATCTGAAGGGATACTTCATTTGTCTTTCGTGGGCATTTTCCGGCTCTTTGCTATTTGGAGATTATATGTGAACTTCCTTATGGGAAGCACGTGGTGTAACGTTTCTATCGTTGGAGGATAGCCACGGAACACAAACCGGTTCGTCCTGGGGCGAGGGCATACTTGCCATCTCACCATTGCGCATAATACCTCGGGAACAGGGTACAATCTAAAACTTTCCTCTTCTCTAGTTATGTAGGGCAGGTAGGGCTGGACTTCTAACCTTGTTAGGGCAACCCGGGTCTAGAGATGGGGAAAACTCTGAAGGGTCAAACGGTTAATTAAATTTGACTTGTATGTCACATCTAACCTGCTCGTGGGGGAAGGGTGTTGGTAACTCAATAATAGGTGCATGTATACAGGGGGCTTGGAAGAATGTGCTTTATCTTTCAGTGAGCGATCCGGATTTACTATATGGGCTATCTGTCATAGGCAGGGTCCATGCCCGTTCCCGATGTCGTACATTCTGAATCCGGCTTCTACAAGATGGAGATCATTACTTACCTAGAATGTGACTGGTCACTATTTTAGAAAGGCTATAACTATTCCCCGGGTGAGATGATACTTCCATAGCAAACAATCTTGGGGCCAGGGGATTTGTTTTTCGGTAATTTTCAACCTTTCAGTTGGGCCCTTAATTCCTAGCTTAAATTGTGCGGCCCTTTATCTAATGAAACTTAGTTTTGTTATTGAAGAGACACATTTTTATGGATATATTATTTGGTGTAAGCATTGGCCGTAATTGTTCATTCGGAAAAAAAAAAGGTGCCTTAAGATTTGTGTTATTTCCCGGCACGGAGCTTATTTCAATTAAATCGGGGCTTACCCGGTTGTTTCAAAGTCTGAAAGTCGCCAGGTTGGGGCCCTAAAATTTTAGCATAACAATTATTCTGAAATGAAATTAATGTTGTAAGGAAACACATATGATATTTTGTGTATATTTAAAAGCAGCAGTCTGTTTTGATTTATCGAAAAGTTTCTAAGGATTTGTTTTAATCGCCAACAGAGACTTTCAAATAAGGCTATCGGGCCTTCTTTGTTTTCAAGTGAAAAGTCAGCGAGGCGTACTTTAATTGACTTATTTGGGGCAAGGAATTTTACCACCGTAAGGGGAAATTACCTATTGGTTTTTTGCTTTATTTGTTTTTGTTTGTTTCTCGTTTATTTGTTATCCCTCTTTTCGTGGTCTGTGCGTGTTTTAGGAAGGGGTACTTATGTATGGTTGGTGTTGGGTTTGGCAGGCAGGCATGTCAACCTTTGGGTTATTTTCATGGTTCCGGAAGATTTTTGGGTTAATTCATATTTTATGATAGCTTCAACCAAACGGCCTGGTTAGTTATTTTGTTTACCGGGGGCATCATTCAAACTCGGTGGGGGCCGACAAGTTTTTGATAATCACTTCCTTATGGTACCCAAACCTTTTTCCCTTTTATAACACATCTTATTACTAATTCAACCCATAAAATGATGGACCCAACAGATACCATCAACTTCCGGAGGTCAGAGTGGCTGGAGCAATGGTGGTGAGGGGAGGTCACTCCGGCCATTCTCCCCCCAGATCCTTCCAGATGGACTTCACCCATCAGTTAGTTATCGGTCCTATCCGGCAGAAATCAAAACCCAAGCCACCAATTCTCGAAATATATTGACACAGGTTTGTGGGTTGGGCCATAGGGTGGGGGGCATCCTTAGGTGCTAGGGGCTTGACATGGGACCCCATCCGATTGATCCTCGGAAGACGTCTCTTTGAGGGTTAGTGGTGTTGTATGTCTGGGCTGCTCCATCCACCCGGATTCCTTCTGGGTCCAGTTGGCCCATATCCACGGCAACAGCTGGCCCCTGGGGGGCGGTATTACCCTTTTATTGGCGAGGTGCGTCGTGTTTTGTATTCTAGGGTATTAAAATGGGTTAAAAGAAGAAAATCAGGTATTACCATATTTCTTGGCTGACTCTCGAAGATCGGGTCAGAAATTAACTGGAAAGTTTGTGGGTCCCATGACATTTTACTACGGTCTATGATTTACATTGGCGATTTGGGTTACGGTTAGGGGATTACCGGGTTGTTTTTATTTACGTATAGCTTAAAAAAAATATAAAAACAAAAAACATACTATAACATTTTATAACATGAAATTTTGATTATTGAATCTATTTTGAGTCGAGTTTGTTTTGTTAGTATTTGGCGATTGTATAATTGTCATAAAAATGTTAAAAAAAATCTTTCAACTTAAGTTTTAGTATTGTTTTTTTGTTGTTCTTTATACACAATAGTAATTAGAACAACCTCAATCCCAAACCGTAACCCAATCGCCAAATTGTTTTATTCAAACTGTTAGTTAAACTCTTTCTCATGGAAGACACCAAACATTTCCCGTTTTAATTTTTCCCGGGGGACCCGGTGTTCAAAGAGTTCAGGGCCCATATTTATTATATACTATCTTGTTTGGCTTCTTCGTTCTTGCTGTGGGTTTCTCTTGTCCGGGTTGTTAGGTAATCTGTTGTTTAACGAACAAACGAGGGACACACGGGTCATTTTTCTTGATTTTTTTTTTGAACTTTTAGCTGATTGTTTTCGGATGGAATAAAGGATATAAAAATTTCCTTTGTGGGTCTATGTTTTAGAGAACAAAACAAAAAGAAGTTGACCTTCCTTGGGCCCGAGGGATCTGAATGATACACATTGTTCTTGCTACGTTCGGTTATTTTTATTCCAGATATATAACATCTTTTATATTTATTGGGAGAGATCTATTACTACAACCAAATCTTAGAATCCTTCACTGGAGTGCCCTAATTCTGTGTTCTAGAGTTAAACTCAAAGTTAGTAAATAGCCTGATAGGGGGAATTCTTACGAGCATGATTGAGCAGCAAGTATTAATCTTAAAAACATTAAATCTTTCAGTCTTATCCACTCTTGTGTACTTAGTGTTAACCATCCACTGCCATGTTGTTCTTTTAAATATAAATGATTATCTCTGACTCTAGACAGGTTAGGCTTATCAATATTAGATATAGGTAATTATCCTGTTGCCTTGATTAAGACGGCTTCTCAGCTCCTTGTCTTGAAACATCCCCGTGGTTTATTATTCATAAAGATTGGCTCAGACTACATTATATCTAGATGAGTATCTTCAATGAATATCAGTGGATGAAACTTTGTCTTGTAGATATCGAGTCCATTTTGAAAATTGTGTGTGCGCAATTCTGTGGGCATAATACCTGAGCTGATCTCGCCATCTCTGTTGGTTGATGATTCTTTATGTCGCAGCTGAATTGTGTTTTGCAATTTGAGTTTCTTTTTATGTTGCGACTACAATAGCATAGACGGATTATTGAAAGTCTTCTTGGCTTTTGTTTGTCTAAAAATGCTGTTTAATATGCGCACGGGAAATTTCTAGTAGGCGCGCTTTGTATTATTACCTTTTATTATCTATATATTGTGCATATTTGTTTTTCTTTGCCCTCTTTTATCAGGTGCGTGCGAGGTTACTCCATTGTTAGGGATGTTGATAAAAGGCTGATCTGGTCTTCTCGATGGGAGTTCCTGATATCTGTTGCTCTAATAGCTTGTTGCTGTTAGGTTTGGTGGTCATTTACCTCACAAGCCCGTTTATTACAATTCTTTTCCGCGTCAAATTGATAATTATCAATGAATCGGGGGAATTAATGCTGCTTAAATTTTATATAGAGACACACGGTGTAAGTGGTTACCGTGTGTAAGAAATGGGATGGGTTGACTACAAGTTTAAAGATCAAGACATGGCTGTCTGGCATTTTCCAAAGCACTAATACCCTGTAAAGGTACATATCCAATATATTCTATCTCTAGCTATTGGCTATATAGGACAGATTGGGCTCTTTAACTTGCATGGAGAAGCGAAAAACTCTAAATATCAAACCAAGGGGCTGCCCTCTTCTTGTTAGTCAACTAATTTTCAGAGCGTGTCTCTCGCCTCTGCCTCCTATATTTATCTGAAGATTTGAATTAGTATATTTTTACTACTTTTAAATCTGGATTCAGAATCATTAACGTTTATTTCTGTGATTTATTTGCAAACTAATATCTTCATCTTATTGTTAGATATAATATTTTGATACCAGTTTTTTTTTGTTTGTTTTTTTGGGGGGGGTTTGATATTGAGAATTTTGAATTTTTGGTGTGTTTGGTTGTGATTTTTATGGCATTATCACCCTTTTTTGTGGTTGTTATTATTGCCAAAGAATTTGTGTTTTATATCATTCTGCTTATGCGGATCTCGAAGAATTTATTTAGACTTATTTTTTCGTAGTGTGTGGTTTCATTAGATTGGGCCCTAACAGTACTTATCCATTCTGTGGTCAGGCTTGGACCTGATAATTCAATAAAGGGTCACTCAGTAAGTTTTGGATGGGTGAAAGAAACTTGAGTTACAATGCTCAAGTGTGTTGAACTGCAAGAATGATATAGGTTTGCATCATGTAACATGCATTCATTGTTTGTGTGCTCTAATGTACCATCGTAGGAATGTCACCGTAAACCGAGTTTTTCAAATCCTGGATGTAGATTGCATTTGCATATTTCACTTCGTAGCATAGGTACCCTTTGAGGAAGCGTATGGAAAATCAATTACTTTTCCCTCCCCTAAAAAATATGAACGTATGTAAAGTTGCAGTTATTCGGCCTTTTTATGCCAAAGGCATTAATCAATTGAGAATTGCCCTCGCCAATTATGCAACAGTCGGTGTGTGGTGTGCAATCGGGAAATCCTTAAGGTCTGGTGGTGTCGATCACCAGGCCCTCACCGAATCAGTGTATGGTAGACGAGGGATCTGTGCAGTAAATTGAGGTAGCTGATAGTAGGAAGAGCCGTTAGCTTTTTCAGTCGGTAGTGTTTGACTGGGGAACTTAAGATTCCTGGTCAGATACCGGCCCTCACCAACTCAGTATGGTAGCACAGCGGATCTTGTGCAGTAAGTGAGGAGCTGATGGTAGGAGAGCCGTTTTGCTCGTCGGTAGTGTCTTGATGGGGAACCCTTAGATTCCGGGTTCCGATGACGGCCTCACCAACTCAGCATTGAGTAGCACAGGGATTCTGCTAGCGTAAAGTGAGGAGCTGTGTAGGTGTGGCGCCCCTGCCTCAGAGCCAAGACATTGCTCTTGGGCTAAGCCACTGGGTGGAATGGGCATAGACTCCTCTCATGTCTAGCTGATCACTGGCTTTAGCCCCCCCACCGGATGACTTAATCAGCACGGCATGCATGGAGGAGGGTTTGTACTGAAGAACCATCTGTTCACTGGTTATTTGGTTGAACTGGGAGACTTATTCTCGCACACGTCCTATTCAAAATATATTTCCTGTTCTAGATTCCAATTACGGTATAGGAGTGACGAGCGTCATATTCTTCTGGGTGTTTCTTACTAATGTCACTGTGATATTTATTTTCAACATCGTTCTCCACTATTGAAGCGGTAAATTGCTATGACCCTTCTGAACCCCCTAATTCTGCAGAAATAAATGGCACATCGCTATTATGCCTCATTTGTCATCTCTGTAACCTACTTCCAGCCAGAACTGCCTCTGTATTGAAGAAGAGCAGCGTGGAGGTTAAACTCTTGGATTAATTTCGAAGACCTAAGTGTTTTGGTCGTTAGTTGATGTAATTTATAAGATAGATTTATGTAGGGCATTATTCAATTGTAATGTTGGTCTGTGTCACATTTATAAGGTAACTTCTTCGCACAGACAAATTAATCATTGCAGTCTAGATGATTAGTGGCCTCAAATTGAATAGTGGTTAAAACGACCAACCTTTTATTATACTATCTAATTATCTCTATATACTAATATATAATATTATTTAATATATATATCTGATTAGCGATAAATTCTCATTTATTATGATCATTATTATATATTGTATGGGGTATTACTGATTATATGTTGTGTGTGTGAAGTCAAGCTTGGTTTGATAATATTGATTAGGGCAATGAAAATTGTGCGTGAATGCGGTAGTCTCATTTTGACTTCTTCCATGCTAGCCCCAAATTTATTTACTGCTCGTGATCAGTGAGGTGATTGGGTACTATTTAACTTATTGAATATACGACTTCTAATATTATCAATATTAATTACTGTGTGTGTGAATATATATATTATCATATATATATATTATATATTATCTGGTAGTGAATTATTTACTTCGCTATAACTCCACTTTAAATAATTAAGTGCCGTATGGTTACTGCTACTGAGTGCCTATGTTCATCTGGTAGAGTGCTGAATGATGGTTACTAGCTACTTCTTACACATTTATGATAAATAAATTTGTGCTATGTTGGACCCAAAATCTATAATTGGTCAAACGGTGGGTGGGGTGGCGGAAAAGCACCATTGTTCTAATTCCACTACTTTTGCAAAATTAAGATGCTTGGTTTGGTTGAAGTTTGTTGTTGATTTATTCTAGCTTCGATTCAACCTCGGATCAACGTTTTATTATATCCAAAGACGTTTGTTTTTATATCATTCTTGATGGTTACTTCATTTTTTTTTTACTCATTTTTTAAATTTTTTAGAAATCATTTTGTATCTATTTTGACCCTAGATGTGTCTCTCACCACTCTGTGAGCCAGCGTTGTACCGTTATGATTGTGATGGGGTACAGTCACATCTTCAGAGCTCCAGATGGATACTTCAGATCTCAGATAGTTTAATGTCATTGACGATTAGAGGGTCTACATAATCTTAATTTAAGCAGAAAGCATACTTTCTTTGATCCATTTCGTGCATAATTATGTTATAATAAAGGGTGGTTAAGATCTCCATTCCAATCTCACTCCTCTATTAAATTCTGTCTAGAGATCCATTTCATTTTATACTAATCTATCTATCACACTGGGACCCGATTCAAGATTCTATCGTTTGATTATTGAGCAGATGGTTTGTTTGTACTCGTTAATTTTGACTCCACAGAACTGTGTTAGGATATATATTACGGTTATTAGGTGTGCTAGCATTCCCACCTAAATATATGACGGGGCGATGCATCACTATTTTGGTTTGTCCTCCGCCATCAACAGCTTAAACCTGAAGCAGAGTTGAGCTTTTAATAGGACTTCTTCCAACGGATTTCCACTGGGCTAGCGCGTTTGCTTGAAGGCCTAAGATGCCATAGAATTATAACCTGGGATTTTTTAGTGAGAGATCAAGGGAACAGCAGGTAGACTTATCGCTCTAGTTGTGATCCCTTCATATTTATAAGGGTAGTTTTCTTATCATTGATTGTTGTTTTTTGATTAGCTTTAGTATTTTTCTCTCTTGTTACTGTATTATAACTGATACAGATCTGAGCGCTGTTAGATTAAAACAGTCTTTGAATTTTTGGGTCCGAGTTTTTAGCACAAGTCGGTAGGTGTATTGATGGAAACACCTCAAGGTCTTCCGGGTCTATACCGGCCTCGCTAACTCAGGTATGATAGCAGCAGGGATCTGTGCGTAAAGTGAGGGCTGTGGTAGGTGTGGTGCTCTGCATTAAGACCGCTACAAAAACATATCTTCCTTGCGTCTTAGCCGACTGGTTTGAACACACAGAGCATAGATTTTCCTTGCTCTGGCTTACGACTGTAGGTCGACCCACTTTTTTAAGATGGCTCCAATGCACATTCTTTCGTTGTGTATAACTTTATCAGAAATGTTTTTTGGTGTTTGTATATTGTACGTTACCATTACATATTGCGTTTCTACAGAAAGGATATCTATGTTCTTACTAAACACCGCATGTTTATTAAACCTCGAAACAGATCTATCAGTTCTCTTTTTTGTTGCTTTGTCTTGTGGGATATTTATTACAATGGCTGCAAACAATGAAGATCTTTTCCTCTTTCATTTCTTTGTATGTTTCTATAATAAATAATTCATTGTTGTGCAGGCAGCTAATTTGAATATACCAACTAAGCGATTTGTTCGATTGACTTATGTTGAAATGCCTTTTCAGTTTTATGAAACAAGACGGTTTAAAAATTAACAGTAGGTTCTTGTCTTCAGTTTTTTTTTACTCTTCTTATTTTCATTCTTTTTATCTTTTTTCTTTTTTTTCTTCTGTTTTTTCTTAAATAGTTTGGAGAGGGAAGTTGTTGTTATTTCCTTTTTGTTACTCCTTTCCCGTAAGGCTTTTTTGGCTGGCAGCTAACCATATATTTTATTTTTCATGTCTTTTATATTTCATTTTTTTTTTCTTTTTATCTTTGTTGTGAGCGGTTTGTTATTCCTGTAGCTCTATCCTTATAAGGCAATTTTAAAAGGTGGTTGGGTTTTACTTAAAAGTCCTTGGTTGTTAAAAAATATAGTGTGGTAGGGCATATCACCCTTTCAGGTCATTAATGCTTGAATCTTTTGAGGAACAAGGCTCTGTTTGTCTTACAGTACCTGTTTCTTGCTTAAATGTCACCCAATAAGCATTGAATGGCTTCTTCACTTGTTAATTCTCCGCTGGATCTCGCAGCGATATCAGAGCTTTCGGGCGTAACTCTGACCATAATGCTGTTTAGTTGTCTTATGAAATCAATATTTTCTATTTTTTGTTTTTTACTTTTTTTGTGAGTATTTCTATTGGATAGCTCTATCCTATGGCAATTTTGCGTGTTAGAAAACAATCTTTATGTTTTCATTGTGGTCTTATTCTTACTTTTTGTGGGGAGGGTTATTTCTTTGTAGCTTATAACTTTGTGTCATAACATCAGTGTGTTCATTTGATATCCACTTATGTTGTGGAGGTCGGGTGTTATTTTTTTTTTTATTTTTTATATCCCAGCCATATGTACTCTTGGTTAGTTTGGAGTTGTAATTCCCATAAGGGCAATGTGGTCTGGTTGTTAGAAGTCAACTTTGTTTTGGGGAGGGGTGTTTTTCGTTTTGTTAGCTCCATATCCCTTAATATGCCAATTTTGTTGTCAGAAAACAAATATTTGTTATTTGCTATGTTTTCTTTTCATGTTTGTTTACTTTTCACTTTTACTTTGTATATAATAATTTAAATGCGCTGTCAAGCCTTATTATTGGCTAACATTCATTTTTGCTGAGCTATACAGTTTTTCCTACTGATAACTTTAGGTTTATTTTTAATATGATCATATACAATTGTTCCTATCTGGTTTATACGCTCTCATGGGAATAAGTGGAGCAGTTATAAGTGTGAATTGAAGACCCAAATACTGTGACATATCTTTTAATTTTATTAAAGTGATTCTTATATATAATAATAATGTGTGTGTGTGTGGTATAGGTGTACATATATTATTATATTTTTTATTATTATATTTCTATATTGTTATATATAATGGTGATGCATATGCACCTGATTATCAATTATTAAAATATGTACGGAGATGGCTTTTAATGTTTTTTTGATCTTTTGGTTTCACAGCTACATCGTCAGTGTTGTACTGTGTAATCCCTTATCTGTTTACATCAAGGTGTATTTACATGATATGTCATGTGTCCGAATGTGTGTTACCGCCTCACCTGATGATTATAGCTGTGAAACTCAACAGTCATGATTTTTTTACCCTAGCTTACTCATTTTTTTTAATTAGATAATTGTTTTGGTATTTGGCAAAC
The DNA here is from genome assembly GCA_023376005.1 of Doryteuthis pealeii. Taxonomy (NCBI): domain Eukaryota; kingdom Metazoa; phylum Mollusca; class Cephalopoda; order Myopsida; family Loliginidae; genus Doryteuthis; species Doryteuthis pealeii. Next base: position 73,956,190 of record CM042143.1, read on the forward strand.
ATGTTGTTGTCTATGAGATTGTAAATCGTTGGCGAGAGCGATTTGGCATTTTACATAGCGCTAATCCCTTGGAAAGGTATGTATCATTTCTTCTCCGCTATGATAAAAGCGGGCAGACTGGAATCTTTGACCATGGCTAGGTAACCAGGTCTTAGGAGAGGGAAAACTCTGAATTACCTGTTACACTCTGCTTAAGAAATTGACTTGTGTCCATCCTGCTCGTGGCGGAGGGGTTGGTATATAATATTGGCAATGTAAAGGGTTTTTACAATTTGAACCACTGGGGAGGTTAGGATTAATATTTTTGGACACAGACACATATTATTTCGGAGAGATGGCTCTAAAAAATTCGTTTTTAACAAGGTATCGTCACTATTTAATTTTTACATAAAGACTAAAGAGATTGCAGAAGTAGCTATCAATAGAAATCACACAAAATACGACACACATTTACATTTACTATTACTAAATTGAAAAATTTCTATTTTCTATAATCTGTTGAAAACTTAACGTCAACAGGCTAATAGTTCATCTCGTTTTGAATAGAGTCATCGTTGTGGTCATCTTTCAATTTCTATTCTTCTTTTTAAAACTGTTACCATAGATAACATAATCTGACTGACAGAAATCAGTGAAGTGGCTTCGACATTGCTCAATCTTATTGGATAACTTTTTTCTTTTTTTTTGCTAACGTCAAGGTTTTGTTTTGAACCTCATATGACTTTTGTCTCTGCTCTTAACAAGCATCGAAGAAATAAACAAGGTCTCTGATTGCGATTTTCATAAAATCGAATATTGTTCAATTTCGCAATTAAGATAATAAAAAAAAATAAAAAAAAAAAAAAAGTAAAACCAAACCAAAACAATTAAAAAAACATATAAAAAACATAATCCGAAAATAAAAATGCGTTTATGAGAGAAATGTTGTTCACCTTGTAGAGACGCATTTGTGGGTGTTTCTATCCTTTTTTATATTATCGTATATTTTATTATATTATATTAAATATACTCTTTTACGTACTAACTATCTATAGTATTATTTACCAGAGGAGTTGACACAAGGTAATTTTTTCTCCGAGTTTTACAGGTTTTTGAATTCAGTTTTCCCTTATCTCGTAGATGGCTTATCTTATCCAAAGGTTATAAGCAGACCAGAACTTTGCCGCACTATTTATCCATAACTGGAGGGTTGCAGAGGGTAGGTTGGCATGAACTTTTCCGAAAGTATTAGTGCTCATGGAGCTGTTTGTAGTGGTGGTGACTCATACAAACAGCTCCATCCTGCTTTAATTTCTGTTCGACTGGAGTCCATCTTGGACGGTGACGGAAAGTGGCTAAGTCATTCACACCACCATGCTTATATTTTCCAATAACTATAATAGAACTCTTTAAGGTAAATTGGGGTTAAGAAGTGGGTAGAGAAGCGGTTTCTTGATATATTTATAGTTAGGAAACTGGATGTATTTAAGGCGGAATGCGGTGGTTGGTGTTGAGTGAGACATTTTATACACACACATACAAGTTATTATAGGATCTATACAAGAGGCAGGCAGCTAGCATTATGGTTCCACATCAAGAATGGAAGTTTGGTGCACCGAGAGTATCAATCCTGGACAAGGCGTTTACACTCATTAACCTTTCGGAAAAAGGGGATTTAAGATCTTCTCCCTCCCCAGTTATGGAATAATAGTGGATGACTTGGTTCTTTAGCCTTGCTAAAGAACCACTCTAGAATAAGGAACTCCAAATTCAAACAATTGTAGTCCACTCCAAAATTGACCTTGAGTCACCACCTGCCCATAGTGGAGGGGTTGGGTAAATACCTACTTACAAAAAAAAAATCCTTCTTCACAGAACTTCAACCAAATTAAGCAGATGGTTACTACTAAGACAACATAGTCAAACACAGCACAGAATAAAGATGGTCATTACTAAAGACATGTTAGATACTGTTGGAGAAGCAAGGACGGACTCATAAGTGTCGTTCTCCAGTGAAAACCTGCACTTGTCATTGAGGAACCAACCAGCAAAGACCTACATCGACCAGCTCTGCGTATCTATTGGATGCTGCCCAGAGGACCTCCCAAGAGTGATGAATGACAGGGACAGTTGGTGAGAGATTATCATAGATATCTGTGCTACTAGTGTGACCTGATGATGATGATGATGAATGCATACATGATAAACATATAAGAAGTATTGCAAGAATACACAAACATGTTTCAACAGATAAAATGCACACATGTTCTATGAACAAGCACTATCTGAAAGAGTACAAAAACAGTTAGTCTTACTTGTCTTCTTTATGTGAGCCTTATGTTTCAATGAAGGTGAGAACATGTTTCACGATAAAATGCAACATGTTCTATGAACAAGCACATATGAAAAGGGTACAAAACAGTAAAAAGTCTTACTTGTCTTCTTTATGTGAGCCTTATGTTTCAATGCAAGGTGAGAAAAAGTCTATTCCATGAACAGTGATGAAGGTGCATCTTAATGTTTCAAAGACAGAGACGAGAAAAACACATCTTTACCATTTGAAGAACAGGGTACAACAAGAGAGGATGAATTTGAATAATTGGATTGACCTGTGACTAAGAGCTGTCTAGAAACACGCCCCCAAATCCAAGGGGAGACAACTATTAATTGTCTGCTTATAATAGTATTCTTGGTTGGGCATTCTGTAACATTAGATTTCAATCCTATCTGGGTACTCCCAGATTTTAATTATTTATTTTGTAACTGTAACTGGGGAACAGATTGGTGTGTCTCAGAGTGGGGTCTGTTCTTTATCTGAGATGAAATTCAATAAATAATGACACCAAGGCTGAATTGGCTATATCTGTGGACATTTTAAAACATTGAAATACTATTTATGGGATTGCACAATTATTTATCTGCGCCTATTAGCTCCAATGTCATTGGTGGAGTAACAAAGAAACCACGAGGTAACCTTAGCCATCAGCGCAGGAAGTGTGTGGTAACAAGAACTGGATTTTCTTGATACTTTCTTTTCAGTTCCTAGCCAAGTTAATCTTAAAACTGGCCCACCTTGTCACTGACTTATAAAATCAGTTGTTGCTTCATGTGTGGTAAAAAAAACCTGAATAAGTGCAAAGTTATTATAATTTTATTTAACCTCAGGGGTCATCTACTTATCATATACAAGGCGTGACGTTATGTGCAGTGTGAAATTAAAGAATAATGTTAACATTATAAGGTAATATGAAAAATACTAGTTGAGCTACCCATCTAAGTAAGTTCATGTGTGGTAAAAACTTGAATAAGTGCAAAGTTATCATGAATAATTTTATTTTACCTCAGGGGATCATCTACTTATCATATACAATGTATGAAGGCATGTATGGTGGAAAATTAGACTATAATGTTAACATAATAAAGTAATATGAAAATACTAGTTGAGGTATCCATTTAAGGCAGACTAGAGGTCAAAATTTGGATCACAGCTGGTTATAATAATAAAGAAAAATAATAAAGTGATTTCTTAAGACTAATAGTGAACTGGTAAGTGTCATTTTCATCAGAATTGAGTTGTGCAAAACTGCTAGATATACCGATATGTCTCTTTACAACTATTGAAGTCAGTAAGTCTACTGTTGGTTTGAATAACAGCAGCTAACTAAGTACAACTTATATTTGAAGTGAGCACACTCATGTACTCACTCCAAATTCTTTATTCAAAAAATAAGAAGTGAATACATGAATACATGTGACATCACGTCTCGGCATATAGCTGGAAGGTTTAGTTTGGGGGGGGGGTAACAAAGCTGGTCATACCACTTCATGGATCTATTTAGCTAGGTTCACTCGCCGACCGATCCATTCAAAAATAAACCTGGCATTCTCTCCTTGCACAGCCTACTTGCACCAAAATACCACTTTCGCTCTATGGCTTTATCCTACTTAAAATTATTCCTTTCGAATGATTTAGGATTTTAAGCGTATGTTCACTTCGTATGATTTAAGGGAGATGGAGGGGTTGGGGTAACAAAAAACAAAAGATTCCCAAGAAACTGAAAAGTGTAACAAAATAAAATTGTGGGCCATTTTGGTTACCCCCCTTTCCCTCTACTATTATATAGGACCGCCAACTGTCTTTCGGTCTTTTCAAGGTTTGAAAGCAAGCCGATCGGTTCTTTTAAGATGGGAGTGGATATCCCTAGTGGGGTGTTGGAGAAAAAATTGGGGTTTCTCTTTAGGTGGAGTGTGTTGGGTTAACTAGAAAAAACTGACTTTCCAGGAATAAATATGCTAGGGTAAGATGGATGGCTTTATAAAAAACTGGGGTTTGGGTTCCTGGATATGTATTGTCTTCCCAGTTCGACGGTAATTGGAACTTTAATTATTCTTCAACAACTTACAAAATTTATTACAAAAGCAAATGAATAGAGTAATATTGGGAAATTATGTTTCATTTAATACACTTCTACATGGGCACCATTATTTGCGCAATTAAGATGACACTTGATTTCTTGCCATGTGTAAATGCAAGATAATTATCTCCCTTGTTTTGTTCGGCCATCCTATTGCATGGGTACAAGCACCGTTTGACACCGGTAAAAAGTCACATGTGCATGTGGCGCTAGTTTTCAATTCTTATTAGCAGGCAGGAACTTGGGGAGACAAGAAGTTTCACTGTGACGGCAACACCCCAGGCGAGGAATGAGTAATGACAGAGTCGACTGGTGAAGACACTTTTATTTAGGTAAATACAGGAGTTGTCACTTATCCTCCTGTTTCACAACTGGTCTTCAACGTGAAACTACAATAGAATACAAAGGACTATGTAGTTTCTCTAATACACAACTAATAAAATCGAAAAAGGAGGAAAAGTTCCATGCTCACACTTACCTTCTTGTCTTCTCCAGTTCCTGCCTGCTAATAAGAATTGAAAACTAGCGCCACACGCACATGTGACTTTTACCGGTGTCAAACAGTGCTTGTACCCACGCAATAGGATGGCCGAACAAAACAAGGGAGATAATTATCTTGCATTTACACCATGTTTGCTGTAGAATAGCCTCATCAATGGTTACAATGTCATCAGAGATCTTTTGCTTTAAGTCAGTAATGTACCATATCTTTGTTCAGTAGACAATATTTTAAGCATAACCCCACAGAAAGAAGTCCACGGGAGTGATATCTGGTAAAACACTAAAGAGACTTTATGGACACCCTGTACATACAAGGATAATCCAAAAGTAAGGTCTCCAAAATATTTAGAAATCACAGAAATGTTTATTATTTATTGTCAATGCTGTTTACATCATTTTAAAATTTGAACATTTATCTATTTTTCTACATAATCAACATTTCAAGTGATGCATTTTTGTAGGCACTGGTTAAAGAGCTCAATCTGCTCTACTATTTACCCATAGCTGAAAGGAGAATATTTGGATTCATATCATTCCCAAGGGTATTAGCACTATGGGAAATGCAACTAGCTTTGTCCAGTATTTGAATTTGTGTAATTTTCTATGACAATAACCATTGCACCATGGGTGTCTCCAAAGGTGAGATATGATGTATTTAGAAAGATATTTTGGTTAATTTTAGTGTATATTCCATGAAACATGTGTAAGAATTAATGAGTCCATATTTTTCCACCTTTTATCTCCAGCCATATTTGTTTTATTTCCCTTGGGAAATTTCCTTTACACAACAAGAATATATCCACATTTACATCGGTGAAAGTAATACATGTAATATTAACAAGATGACGACCTGGTAAACCATTGAAACTGGAACTTCACCACTTGATGTAGTTTAACATCATACCCAGGACACTAAGACCCTCAGTCAATGCCTTCTAGCACATATACGATAAAGAGTTGGGGTGTTGTCATAAGGGCAATAGAGTTGGGACAATCATATAGATTCTAGGGCTTGTTAGAGCGATCTACAATGATATTAATGATTTAGTTTAGAATAGAGTGAAGGATTGTAATTATTGGGTTGGTTGGTTTTTACTGCATGTCAACCCTTATTGGGTTATTTTATGCTGAAGACATTTTGTTTTATTCATTCTTTGTTGGGTATTTAAAATTTTTTTTCAAACTCAATTCTTTTCAAAACACATTTTCTAAACTAGTTTTTTTCATCTATTTAACCCAAAGATGGGTTAGTTGGTTTTTACTGCATGTCAACCCTTATTGGGTTATTTTATGCTGAAGAAATTGTTTTATTCATTCTTTGTTGAGTATGGTTTTTATTTGTACAGGAGTGATCAGATCTAAACCATAGATGGGATCCAAACAAGTACTACCACGCTGAGTCTGAGTGGACCTGGGAGTAATGGCAATGGAGGGGTACTCTTCACTCTCCAGAGCTCCAGAATCAGAAGCTAACCACTAGATGCCAATTGGATTAGAATAAATATATTTCTTATAAATTAAGTTTTTCATTATATATATATATATATATATATATATATATATATATATAACGTCATATTTCAAACCGTTCATTTTTTCAACGTTCTTTTTTCTCAGACTTCAAATTTTAAACAGACCGATAAACAAGGACTATTACTCGCCTTTCTCCTTATTCTGAGATAAAAAAAATTTTTTATCACCTTCCACATACCAACAAAAGCCCTGAAGATGATCTAATTAATAGATCAAAACACTGCAGCGTCAGCCAATAAACTCACCACTTAACTCATTTAAACCTGTGTTTTTTCAATTTTTTTATTATACTACATATATATATATATATATATATATAATCACAGACATAAGAATTTTAGTAATATACTAGACAACCTGTGAACCCTTTATTATTTTATGCTTTCATTTAACGAATGAAGGGTTGTAATTAATATTTAGATAGATAAACAGAGAAATGACTGTGTTAGTATTTAACATCACTATTTTATCTTTCTGATGTTGGCTTTAAAATGACACATTTCTTGGCTGATATTTTATTTGCTCAATTTGTATCAGCAAGTTTTAAGTGTGATTTAATTCATGGACCAAAGACAAATAACAAAAATTTTAAAAGTTTTAAAGAAAAAAAGTGAAGCAATCTAAAACTATATATATATATATATATATAGATGTTAAATTCAAATAAAGTTTAAGATAAACTATATTAAACTGCAGCTGGATTCACTTATGGAATAGGAAGTTGTTTGTTATCTTAATAACCTAAGATAATTTAGCATTTATCAGCAGACATGTTTCATTTGTGACAAATGGCTGCCTAAACAAATTTTCAATACAAGTTATCTCCCCTTTTTAACTCCTCGTCTTCACCACTTCTATGAAAAGACCATTAGATATTGCTTGTCTTGAATTTAACAGGGGGAGGGGCTTAGCTCAGTCGGTAGAATGTCCAGCGTATCAGTAGCACATGGATCTGTGCGATAAAATGAGGAGCTGATGGTAGATGTGGCGCTCCGTTTCAGATGCAAAAAAAAAATAATCTCTTTGGTCTTTTGCTACTGGCTTGTTGCTTATGAAACTTAACATACAAATATGTTTCGCACACTCCAATCTCACTCTCTCTCTACTCTCAATGAGAAACTAACATATATAATGAGGTAATTAAGATACACATAGAGAGGGAGAAAGTGGTAGACAGAATGTGAAGTAAGAGATGGGTGATTTTTTTATTTAATTGTTAAATTAAAACTAATTAGAACCAATTGAAATAGATTTTTTTTCAAACATAACTCAATCCTAAAATTAAGGAATAATTTAGTATAACTTTTGTGTCATTAAAATAAACAGTAAAAAAAGCCTTTAGGAGACAAACATTGATTCACTCTGCTTTAGTATAATTGTGTGTGTATATATATATATATATATATATATATAATATATATATATGTGTGTGTGTTTTTCTATTTGAAATTTGGTCTCTTTTCCATTTGAATTCCTTTGATAGTGACTTTCTCTAACAACTGCTTGAATTTAGGAAGCAGCAGGAACAGTCAAATCAATGCTGAATAATTCAGTATATCACCATTGATTTTTAACTCTTAAAGTTTTGAGAAAATTATTATCCGACTTTAGGAATAAGCCCCTTCCCCCCCATCTTTATAATGTTTTATTATTGATTTTATTCCCCCAAAAAATATCTTCAGATTTCTTTATTTCTCTATTCTTTTGTTTTTAAACCAACTGTGATTCAGCTTTATTCAATTTTTTTTTTGTCAGAGTTAACTTTTACAAGGGTCATGGGGGTGTAGGTGGGGGTCAGTTTCCAAAGAATAAGAGTAAGTAAAGTCATTGGGGTGGCCTAATGTCGGTATCAGCCAGACAGCAAGGGAGTCTATCCCCTTTTCACTAGCACTAGGGCAAGGAGATTGTTTTTTAGCACCTGAGGCAGAGCGTCACACCTACCATCAGCTCCTCACTTTACCATACAGATACCTGTGCTACTCATATGCTGAGTCAGCGAGGGCCGGTTCCCAGTTAAATGGACCCATATTTTGATTCCATTCTCAGATTTTAGCATTTCCTTTGAGAAATATAGCCACATCCCCCATACACATGATTAAGTAGACACAGTATAACAATACACATGCCACCCTGTTAGTTGGGGCTGTAGAATACACTGATTGTACCTCTGCAGAGGAGTAAAATCCCACCAATAGTGCTACCTGTTGGCCATAGGTGTCAACCCAAAATGCTTAAGGACGGTGGTTTGGTGGCTGAGTAGTGTTTTAAAACAACTGGATATTGACAGTGTAAATGAAAAACATGTCCTTTCTTGATCGAGATCAAAAAGGGGTGCCTAAAGGTCATATGGTCCGAATTTTAGAAAAAATAAGTTAATCCCAGAACTAAGAAATATTTTGGTATGTATTTTGTGTCATTAAATGAAATAGGAAAAAAAGCCTTTAGGAAATAATCACTCAGCTTTATAATAATAGATATATTATTCATCATTTGAAGTGTTATATACCTAATATTCTGGCATTTAATGTATGCAGACAATGATTTTTCCCTTGTGGCTTAGCAATCCATGACATGCAACACTCCACTTTGGCCCTTACTTAGGCTAGACAGGCAGTCAGAGAGGCCCCCTTCAATCAATCAGATGGTCATATCAAGCCCTAGCACCTATATGATTGTCCCAACCCTGTTGCACTTATGGCAAATCCCAACCCTTTTTATCATATATATGCTAGAAGGCGATGACTGAGGGTCTTCATGTCCTAGGAATGACATTAAACTCTCTGATGGTGAGGTTTCAGTTCTAGAGGTCTGGGGAATGTGAAGCACCCCTTCATCTCCCTGGTCCACTCTGACCTGGAATGGTAGTACCTGTTAGAGTCCCATCTATGGGTTAAATATAAAAATGTGTTTATAACAAAAAAATTGAGTATGCATTAAGTATGAATTTATTTTAAAACTTTGTCGGCATAAAATGATCCACCGAGGTTAATATGCTGTAAAACCAAAGAAACAAACAAATGATTTTTCAGCTTGGTTATCAAGGTGCATTTGACACCTGTACATCAGGTAGGTAGAGGGTTAATGATAATGTCAAGTATGTCGCTAATTTGATCACATAGACATTTTCACACTGATAAAAAAAATTATTGATGTTGATCAGTCTGGAAATTTACAAAAACAAAATTTGTTGATACAGTAGCATTCAGCAAAGATCAACAAGGCAATCTAAAAGACTATTGATACTACGGTAGTGGATTTGATACTCATTGGGTGCTCTGTAGTACTGACCTTGTGTCAGACTAAGCTGAACTTACAAAATCTACAAAAATTAAACTTGTTGATACAGTAGCATTCAGCAAAGATCAACAAGGCAATCTAAAAGACTATTGATACTACGGTAGTGGATTTGATACTCATTGGGTGCTCTGTAGTACTGACCTTGTGTCAGACAGCTGAACTTACAAAATCTACAAAAAATAAAACTTGTTGATACAGTAGCATTCAGCAAAGATCAACAAGGCAATCTAAAAGACTATTGATACTACGGTCGTGGATTTGATACTCATTGGGTGCTCTGTAGTACTGACCTTGTGTCAGACTAAGCTGAACCTACAAAAATAAAACTTGTTGATACAGTAGTATTCAGTAAAGATCAACAAGGCAATCTAAAAGACTATTGATACTATGGTCGTGGATTTGATACTCATTGGGTGCTCTGTAGTACTGACCTTACAAAATCTACAAAAATAAAACTTGTTGGTACAGTAGCATTCAGCAAAGATCAACAAGGCAATCTAAAAGACTATTGATACTATGGTAGTGGATTTGATACTCATTGGGTGCTCTGTAGTACTGACCTTGTGTCAGACTAAGCTGAACTTACAAAATCTACAAAAATAAAAACTTGTTGGTACAGTAGCATTCAGCAAAGATCAACAAGGCAATCTAAAAGACTATTGATACTATGGTAGTGGATTTTGATACTCATTGGGTGCTCTGTAGTACTGACCTTGTGTCAGACTAAGCTGAAACTTACAAAATCTACAAAAATAAAACTTGTTGGTACAGTAGCATTCAGCAAAGATCAAAACAGGCAATCTAAAAGACTATTGATACTCATTGGGTGCTCTGTAGTACTGACCTTATGTCAGACTAAGCTGAACTTACAAAATTTAAAAATATAAAACTTGTTGATACACTAGCATTCTGCAATGATTAACAGGTCACTCTAAAGAGACCATTCATACTAATGTAGTGGAATCGGTACTCATTGGGTGCTCTACAGAACTAGACCTCTAAACCGGATGAAGTTTAGTATCATACCCCAAACACCACTTTCGGATGGGGGGAATCTTACCTCTCTGCAATAGATACAGTTGGTATATTCTAAGCCTAAGCAACAGGGAAGAATATAACGGTTAGCGAGTTAGACTAGCAGATAAGTGAGCACTCTTTACTTATATACATAGCATACTTATATATATATATATAGTCAATGGCACTTGGTAACAGTCAGTTTCTTTCTTACATGATCATTTGATGATCATGTAAGCAATAAAGTGGCAGTTATGGGTGTGATATAGTCGGTATCAGCCAGACAATGAGAAAGTCTATCCCGTTTCACTACCACTAGAACAAGGAAATTGTTTTGGTCTCTGAGGCAGGGCGCCACACCTTCCATCAGCTCCTCACATTTTACCACTCAGATCCCTGTGCTACCTGTGGTTCCAAGTCATACGCTCTACCGACTGAGCTGAACTAGCCCTATATATAATAATGGACTCGCCCGTCGATTTTCGACGTATGAGGGTTCATACACACAATGAACTCCCACACAGGGATTTGTTTATAGTGGTGAAGGCTTGTGTTGGACCATCCACACTTTTTGGCACAGTCGATAGGAAAGAATTGGTGCATCAAGGGTTGCCACAAACCCAATCAACGACCGACCTCAGGAATTTTGAATTCAGAGATATCCCACTCTTAGACTGGTTACCTACCCAAGGCTGAAGAGCCCAGTCTGCCCTACTATTTAACCCATAGCTGGAGGGAGAATATATGGATTCATACCTTTCCCAATGGTATTAGCGCTATGTGAAATGCCAACAGCTTTGTCTAGGAATTGAACTTGAATCGACAAGTCCATTTTCCACGACTCTAACCACTAGCCCTCACGCCTCCATAGCCCTATATATGTGTGTGTGTATTAAAGAGAGACATACACAGAGACACTTGGTAATAGAAATGAATTGATTATATTATATGATCAAAAGACATAGATATACAATTTACATCAATTTCTGTTTATCTAGAAAATATGCACAATAACAACATAAAAAAAATTAAAAAATTGTAAACCTCCCCCCTCCAAAAAAAAAAAAAAAGAAAAAAAAGAAAGACAAACTGTTTTCTCTGACAATGTCCTCCTAAAGCGGAACGGTTAAAAGAGGATAATTCTTTAATAACAATTCATCCGAGCCAACATAATTCCAATGATCTGATAAGACTGACTTGAGCTTCATGGAAAAATCAATCAATAAGGTTAACATATTATCAGGTGGAAGAACAAAAACAAAAAAACACAACCAAAAAAAAAAAAAAAAGGATAAAAAAAAAAAAAAATTCTTGCTGGGGAGGAGATTCTGAATTCATTGGAAAGATAAGCGGAGCCACTTTAAACATCTGTGAACAATCTGAAAGAACAAAAACACCCCCCCCCTCAAAAAAAAAATAAACTGTGACAAAGAGATGATGTGCTGTCTCCTTTGATATTTGGCAATTGCTTTCACATACAGATTATTATCTAAGATAAAGAAAAGAGAGAAATTTGGCAGAGCAGCCTATTGTCAATATCAACCAGACAGCGAGGGAGTCTATCCCCTTTTCACTGGTCCTAAACCAGGAAGATTATTTTTGTATCAGAAGTTGACCGCTACACCTACCATCATCTCCTCACTTTACTGTACAGATCAGATTACCCACCCTTATGGCAAGCCCCAATCCCTATTTATCATATGGGTGCTAGAAGGCGGTGGCTGCAGGTCTACATGTCCTGGGAATGACGTTAAACTCTATCTAATAGTGAGGTTCGGGGAATGTGGAGCACCCCTAATCACCATTGCTCCCTGGTCCACTCTGACCCGGAGTGGTAGTACCTGTTAGGGTCCCATCTATGGGTTAAATAGAAAAATGTATTTATAAAAAAATTGTATTATCCATTAAGAATTGATTTATTCCAAAACTTTATCGGCATTAAATGACCCACTGAGGTTGATATGGCATAAAACAAAACAAACCATCAGATTACCCAATATGTGCTATTCATGTGTTTAGTTGACGGGGACCAGTATGTAACCCGGAACCTTGCAATTCCTAGGCGATTGCTGTACCAGTTTAAACTATGTATATAGTGTCTACAAAATCTATAAAAGTAAAGTTGGTGGAGTCACCTATTATTGGTATCACAGTGAGGGAGTCTATCCCCTTTTCTCTAGTCCTAGACCAAGGAGAGAGTTTTTCCATCTGAGGTGGAGTGCCACACCTACTATCAGCTCCCCACTTTACTGCATAGATCCAAGCTGTGCTATTCATACACTGGCTTGGCTAAGGCTGGTATGGAATCCAGAACTTTGTGATTCCGAGACAGATGCTATACCAACTGAACTAGACCAACCCTCAGAATATTTTATGCCTTGAGTTTAGGGAATTGTATTCACTGTATGTTCATAGTTACATTTTTTGTGTAGTTGTTTCATGAGGGCTAGCAAAAGGGAGATAGACTCCCTTACTGTCTGGCTGATACTGACAATAGCCCACTCTACTGACTTTACTTACTTATATAATATTCTTAATTCTAATAATAATGGTAGGTGTGGTGCTCCACTTCAGATGCACAAACAATCTCCTTGGTCAAGTGCTAGAGAAAAAGGGGATACATTCCCTTGTTGTTTGGCTGATACCAACAATAGTCCACTCCACCTACTTTACTTACTTTAATGATATTCTTAATTCTAATAATAATAATGGTAGGTGTGGTGCTCCACCTAAGATGCACAAACAATCCTTTGGTCTAGTACTAGTGAAAAGCATCCACCTAGAAACCACATGGTTTCAGGTTTGATACTGGCCTTCGCATTGTATCTGTGCTCCAAAGAAGATGCTAAAACAATCACTCTGGTCTAGTGCTAGTGAAAAGGGGATACACTCCCTTGCCATCTGGCTGATACCAACAATAGGCCACTTTGCCTACTTTACTTTTACTACTAGTTGACATGCAATTAAAATCAATCAATCAATCAACCAGCATGCTTTACTATTTTAGTCTGAATTGCAAAAGTTAGTAAAGAGCTGAATCCATACCCTTCTCAAGAGTGTAAAATTGATGCCGAAATTTTGGCCAGAATTTGAGCTTGGTTTGCCAATTCCATTTTACACAGATAGTGCATATTTTTTACACAAGCTCTTTCAACCATTTGACTGGTCAGGAGATTATTGTTTGTTTGGTGCAAGTTTTCTTCATTTGGAAGTTTGTTTTTGATATAATGAATATGTAAATACCTTGGTACCCCCTTACTATAATCTCATTGGATAGTGTCGTGTATAAATAGTCGACACTGTGTTGGTCTAAGTACCTTATACTATGACCCACACTTACTCGATTGACCAGACCTTATGCTTACCAGCTAACTTTACTCTGTAGACGACACCTTGACCAAAGGATGTACCAATTACTACTGTGATAATATACCAACTACGAACTTCAGAATATCTCCTTACCAGGATACATCAGTTTTTTATTTAATTCAGTTGGGAGAGTCTATTGTAGGAGGGTTGATAAGGTTAGTGCATTTCTCTACCATTTGAATCATGATACATGGAAAACAAGATGACTTGAATGCCTACACTTGAAAATTATACAGAAGAAATATTCCGTGGTATTTAACAAAACCTGCTTAAATAACTAGCTGCCAAAATACACAAATATATATATATAATCTTAATAGATTTTATTATCTTAATTAAACTAGGGGCCCAGTTTAGCTCGGTCAGTAGAGCATCCACCAAGGAGCTGCAAGGTTCTAGGTTCAATACCAGCCCTCACTAACTCAGTGCATGAGTATCAGGTTTTATCTGTGTGGTAAAGTGGAGAACTGATGGTAATTGTGGCACTCCACCTCAGATGCAAAAACAATCTCCCTAGTCTAGTGCTAGCGAACAGGGGATAGACTACAAGATACCAACAATAGTCCATTCCGATGACTTTTACTTACTTTATTATCATCATTAATACTAATTATAATGGTAGGTGTGGCACTCCACCTCAGATGCAAAAACAATCTCCCTAGTCTAGTGCTAGCGAATAGGGGATAGACTACAAGATACCAACAATAGTCCATTCCGATGACTTTTACTTACTTTATTATCATCATTAATACTAATTATAATCGTAGGTGTGGCACTCCATCTCAGATGCAAAACAATCTCCCTGGTCTAGCGCTAGTGAAAAAGGGATAGGCTCTCTTGCTGTTTGGCTGTTACTGACAAAAGGCCACTCTGCCAAGTTTACTACTTATTTTATTTATCAAAACATTGCAAAACTTTTGAGCCACCACAGAAGGAGCAGACTGACCAGTATGCTAGATAAAAAAAAAGGCAACATAAAACCAGACAGTTGCATCATGGAAAAACAACAATAATCTAAGTGGAAAAATAACGAGATTAGAGGATTAAGGATTTATTGTTTTTCCCATGAAACAGAATATGACAGGGAATGTCCATGATGGGATTATCCTCACATTAAGGCTAACAGTTTGGCAATTCACTTTGGAATTCACAATGGCATGAGATGGTTTGAAGTTAGTAATTTGTTTTGACGGCATCTGTGGGTGAACTAGTAAGGAGGATTTCTTTAAGCCAAATGAGTGAAAAAAAAAAGAAGGCTTTTGGGGGTTGAAAAGCAGTTTGACAAAGTATCTTTCATTGAGATAGAACTGAGAATTATGTTAAATATATATATATATATATATATATATATATGTGTGTGTAGTATATTAAGAAAGATTGAAAAAACACAGGTTTAAATGAGTTAAGTGGTGAGTTTATTGGCCGACGCTGCAGTGTTTCGATTTATTAATTAGATCATCTTCAGGGCATATGTTGGTATATGGAAGGTAATAAGAATTTTTTTATCACAGAATAACAAGGAAAGCGAGTGATAGTCCTTGTTTATCAGTCTGTTTAAAATTTGAAGTTTGAAAAAAATATTTTATTTTCTCCCATTGGACCCATAACAACATTGATACATACATATATATATATATATATATATATATATATATATATATATATACATGGTGTGTCGAAAAAAGTATCAAGGTTTTTTTGTACTTTTTGACACACCTTGTATTCTGAAAAAAAATAACATTCCATTCATTCTTCATTTCTATCTTACCTAGTATTCTTTTTTTTTGTACTTTTTGACACACCTAGTATTCTGAAAAAAAAATTCATGAATGGAACATTTTTTTTTTTTCAGAATACAAGGTGTGACAAAAAGTACCAAAAATCTCAATACTTTTTTGACACAACTTGTACTTTTAATTCTTTATATTTCGTGCCTATTTTAGAAATGAAGTAGCAGTTCTCATACAAAATGATTCTATTTATTATTATTATTATTATTATTATTATTATACATACTTTTGATTCTTTATATTTCATGTATATTTTAGAAATGAATTAGCAGTTCTCATACAGTTCCGGCAACGTCTTGTTGTTAATAATATCCACATTGCAATTAATAAAAGTCTTCTTTCCCTTTTAAATAGACGACATCCTTTTGCAAATCTCACACTGGTGCATTTCAATTGTTCTGCTCCAAGATATTTTATTGCTTCCATCTTTTATTGAATTTGTTTCCATTCAAAGCAGTTGGCTGCCTGAAAATTTCTTTCCCACTAAGAGCGTGTCAGGTGTTAACATGCTTATTATGAATATAACTGTTTGCATTGTGACAAGATCAATGTTTGTTTGTCACAATAGTCACAAGCGCGCTATGTCCATGGTTACATTCGAACAGTCACTTTATATCTTTTAGGGAGCCATAATTATGAATATCATTCTTAGTAATGCACAGGTCCAAATAAGGGAAAATACAAAGGCTGGAAGATTGTGTAGAGTCTTCCCAGGAGATAGAGAAACCTGCTTTGAAAATCAGCATTTGAAAACCTGGCCTTCTCTTGTGCTTGAATATCAACATAAACATTTTTAGTAATGCACAGGTCCAAATAAGGGGAAATGCAAAGGCTGGAAGATTGTGTAGAATCTTCCAGGAGAGAGAGAGAAAAGCCGCTTTGAAAATCAGCATTTGAAACCCTGGCCTTCCCTTGTGCTTGAACATCAACCAATGAAGTATATATACTTACCAACCCTTCCACATGAGTATGATTTGATACAAGGACAATTTCTTAGGTGACATTTAACAGGTTTGAATGCAGTTTTCCTTATCTTAGACTGGTTGCCTAACCAATGTTAAAGAGCACAGTCTGCCTTACTATTAATCCATAGCCAGAGGAAGAATAGTTGAAAGCATATCTTTCTAAAGGGTATTAGCACTATGTGAAATGCAAACAGCCTCATCCAGGATTTGAATTCTGGTCATCATTCATTTCCTACGATGATAACCATTATACCATGTATCTCCATGGGATATCCAGGGGGTGGGACAAATACCTCCCACATTTTAAAACTGTCACCTGTGTGGTGCAAATAAAATTAGGCAAGTAGCAATGGTAGCTCCATTTAGCTAATGTCTTACTTTTTCCCCCTAGATATGATCAGTTATGATGATAGAATTGCAGTGATGGGAGAGCTGCTGTGAGCGGTTTAAATTAGGCAAAGAGCTAATAAGCCTATCTTTATTAAATATCAAATTTAATATTAAAACAAAGGTTTCTATTTATTCTTCCCATACTTCTATAGGAATGATCATGTACAATGAAATGAGGAAAACCTTCTGCTCACTTATAATGAACTAACCATCAGTTTTTGTACTTTGTTTGGGTCAGATCACAGTGGTGGGAGAACTGCTGTAAGCGTTAAATTAGGCAAAGAGCTAATAAGCCTATCTTTATTAAATATCAAATTTAATATTTAAACAAAGGTTTCTATTTATTCTTGCCATACTTCTATAGGAATGATCACGTACAATGAAATGAGGAAAACCTTTCTGTAATTTGTGCTCAGACATGTTTCCCCAATATGCTTCAAATGTCTGTCATTATTTGTCACTCCTTCTGCTCACTTATAATGAACTATCAGTTTTTGTACTTTGCTTGGGTTGGATAGTAGTGGTGGGAGAGCTGTTGTTAGTGGCTTAAAGTAGACAAAGAGTTGATCAGTCTATCTTTATTAAATATCAAATCTGATATTAAAACAAAGGTTTCTATAAATTGTTCCTATAATTTGTGCTCAGAACCTTGCAATTCTAAGGCGGGTGCTCTACTGACTGGGCTAAACCAGAAGTTCTAATATTATTGTAATCTGTATCCTTCTGGTCAATTATAGTGAATTAACCATCACTTTTTTACTTTGCTTGGGTAGGATTGCAGTGGTGGGAGTGCCGCCGTGAGCCATGTAATAAGCATATCTTTATTAAATATAAAATCTAATATTAAAACAAAGGTTTCTATTTATTCATGCTATGCTTCAGTAGGAATGATCACGTATGATCAAATGGGGGAAAACCTTCCTATAATTTGTGCTCGGACATGTTTCCTCAATATGCTTCATGTGTCTTGTTATTATTTGTTTCTCCACAGCAGCCTATTAATTTTACTTTCTCCATGACAACTGGCATTTCCTGCGAAGCTGCCTACTCTATCTCGACATTCTCGGATATGACATCTTTGTCAACTTCCTGAGCTGACTAACACCAGCCGTGTCGTTGCAGAGACAAAGATTGCCTTTCGGTAATCATCTTTCCATTACTGCTTCCAAACTAATTCAGTTTACCTTCCGGGGTGTGAAAATATGAAATTTAATGAAAATAAATGGTTTTATCTTTTTTTTTTTTTTTTTTTTTTTTTTTTGAAAAGAACCTGCAAGGCCTTGAAATAAGGCAGATAATTAATGGGTGTTTGATTTCTAGACTCATATCTCAAATCGGATTTTTTTTTTTGTTTTTTTTCATAATTCTTTTGGAAAATGTATTATTACTAGCATAGTACCCATAAAATATGTTGGGATTATTTATATATAAATCAGCATCTCTGTCTAGGATCAGAGATTCTGTATGCTCTGCCAGGGATCAGTGTTGTATCTGCGTGCTCTGCAAGGGATCTTTGTGGTATATACGTGTTCTGCGAGGGATCTGTGTGGTACAAGTTGACCCATCAAAAGGGTTCATCTGCTCTTTGACAAATTGAGATAAGTTACTTGTAAAATCAACATATAATACTCACCTTCACAAGAAGATTCCAACTAGCATCCATTTGACAGACAAAGTCTGACAGGCTGTAACTAAATACTGTAGAATCAAAATATAATACTCACCAAATACTGTAGAATCAAAATATAATACTCACCAATACTGTAGAATCAAGATATAATACTCACCTTCACAAGAAGATTCCAACTAGCATCCAGTTGACAAAGAAAGGCTTTAACCAAATACAGATCCTGTACTAACTCCCATAACATAGTGATCTGTTGGGTATATATTGATCAAAGTATCCACACAAAAACCAGCAGCCAATCAGAACCCAGAGAATAAGCTTACTCAAGGTGCATTGTGGAACATCCCAACCTGCTATATAAAGCACCTACCAACTCACTGGTATTCTCAGAACAGATTCGACTTGTCATAGAGTTGAGTACTGATCTGTGTATCCAACAAAATTTAACCTGGTGTTGTAAGTAAACAGTGTGTGTGGGGGGAGGGCAGTTTGATTGCTGACCACTTGACCATATGGCAGGTAATACGGAGGCGCGTGGTCTAATGGTTAGAGTCATAGGAAATGGACTCGTCAACGCGAGTTCAATTCCTGGACGAAGCTGTTGGCATTTCACATAGCGCTAATACCCTTGGGAAAGGTATGAATCCTACTCTCCCTCCAGCTATGGGTAAATAGTAGGGCAGACTGGACTCTTTAACCTTGATTAGGCAACCAGTCTAGGAGAAGGAAAACTCTGAATTCAAACCTGTTAAACTCCGCTTAAGAAATTGACCTTGTGTTGCATCCTGCTCGTGCGGAGGGGTTGGTAAATATATATGGCAGGTAATACTGGGTTAAATGATACCCATATACTGACACTATAAACAAGTGTATGTGTTTCACAAATAAAACATAATAAATGAATTTATTTAGCCATATGAACGTATACATTTTCAACCAATTTATAACTAAAATGGAGGCATGTGGTGTAATGGTTATCATCTTAGGAAATAGACATGGTGAGACTAGTTCAAATCCTAGACCAGGCTGTTTGCATTTCACTTAGCATTAATACCCTTGGAAAAGGTATGCATCCAACTATTCTCCCTCCAGCAATGGGTAAATAGTAGAGCAGACTGAGCTTTTTAAACTTTGTCAGACAGTCTAGAAGGAAAATTCTGAATTCAAACCTGTTAAACCACTTAAAAAATTGACCTTGTGTCACCTACTACTCATGCAGAGGGGTTGGTAAATATGCATGTGTATATATTATTATTATATATATATATATATATATATATATATATGTATATATATATATGTGTGTGTGTGTGTAACTACCTTGTTTCAGTACCTGCAGCCCTTAAAACTGTATGGGGGGAGTCTGAAGAAAACCAGAAAAAAATTTTTTTTTAATTTTGAAATAACTTAAGAGAAAATTGAAAAAATGTTTAATTTTGTTTTATTATTTAAAAAAAAAAATTTTTTAATGGTATTTCCAAATTTTTTGATTTCAAAATATCCTGCTCAAAATTTTATTAAAGATTAGATAAATAACAGATTCTTGATAGATTTTTTTTAAATCCACTAATTCATCGACAAATTCATCTTTATAAAAATTTTTACATGTAAAAAGTCAATTTACTGTGTAAACAACTTTTCGTACACAAAATTCTACATTTTTTATTTTTTTATTTTTTATTTTTTACAAAACATGATTTTTATATTAGATTTTTCTCACCAATCATCATTATGAATAACACAAAGTAATTTTTTTTCAAGTTAAGATGTTTTTATCAACGTATGTCATCTTAAAATTAAGTTATCATTTTTATTATCTTATTTTACTCTTTGCAAGTTCTTCAAATCAGCTCTCATCATCATCATCATCATGTCGCGCTGTTAGCACGGATATCCATGACAGTCTCTCTCCATCCGTCCCTATGGTTCATCATTCTCGGGAGGTCCACTATGCCACATCCTGTATCCATACAGAGCTGATCAATGTACGTCTTTGCTGGCCAGCCCACACTGGCGTGCGCATGTGCTGGCTTCCACAGAAGGACGTCACTTATGAGTTCGTTCTTGCTTCTTCAGCAGTGTCCCACATGTCTTGTCCATCATACTCGGATAGTTTGGGTGATATGTGGCAGGTGGCCGTACAGCTGCTTTCTCGTGGGGTGCTTTTTCCACGTCTTGTTCAGGATCACCCGCAGCATTCTTGTGCAGCTCCCATCTAGTTTATTCTCTAGTCGCTTCATTAGGGTCCAGGTGGTGCAGCCATACAGCAGAACTGATACGACAACGGCCTGGAAGAACTGTCTCTTTTGGAGTCTAAGTGTTAACAAATTTCCTTAGATCTACAGGACTCTCCTAAGTATCCAAGCAGATTTTAGTAGTGCTGTCGTCTAGATGGTTTTAATTCTTCATCTGATCTCTAGTTCACCTAGTCTCTTCTCCAGGTTTTTGTCTACTATTTCAAGGGATCCTGCTATAATTTAGTATCACCATTATTTGGTAACATCCAGGTATTGGTCTAGGTTTTCACCTTTCATTACTTTCACTCTGTGGTCTGCTAGAATAGTAAAATCTACAAAATGACAAGTTCTTTTCTTCTTTTTAATTAAAACCATGTCTGGGGTTCTGGCTGGGATTGGGTGATCTGTTTGTATCTCAGTATCTCAAAGTCTTAGAGATTCTTCTTCTTTTTCAAATATCTTTCTTTCTTTCGTTCTTTTCTAAAGCTCTTTCTTTCTCTTTCTAAAGCTTTCTTTCTTTTCTAAAGCTCTTTCTTTCTTTCTTTTCAAAAAGTTCTTCTTTCTTTCTTTCTAAAGCTCTTTCTTCTTTCAAAGCTCTTTCTTTCTTTCTTTTCTAAAGTTCTTTCTTCTCTTTCTTTTCAAAAACTCTTTCTTTCTTTCTTTTCAAAACTCTTTCTTTCTTTCTTCTTTTCAAAAACTCTTTCTTTCTTTCTTTCTTCTTTTCAAAAACTCTTTCTTCTTTCTTTCTTTTCAAAAACTCTTTCTTTCTTTCTTTTTTTCAAAAACTCTTTCTTTCTTTCTTTCTTTTCTTTCTTTTCTTTTGTTTTTAAAATTCTTTCTTCTTAACCTTTTCTTTCTTTCTTTTCTTTCTTTTCTAAAACTCTTTCTTCTTAACATTTTATTTATTTATTTATTTTCTAAAACTCTTTTTCTTCTTCTATAGAGCATTTGCCTGGAAATCATTTCTTAATCCTCCAAATTCTTGATATTTTAGGGATAATTAGAATCCTTCTCTCCTTCCTAAACAGAAACATCAGTATCATCATGGACGGCTGTTATAAGAGGAACCTAAATGGTTTCACAGATTGTCTAGTAAAGAATAAAATCAGCTTAAAAAATGCACTTGGAAGGAATTAGTATTTGATTCAGAAACAAGAGATTCTGCTTCTTTCTTTTTTTCTCTCTTTCTTCTTTTTGGTTTTTGTTCATATTCTGGAATTTACTGTCTTTATCCCCATAAGAGTTTGATTGGAAATAATGTAAATAGCTTGATTCCTGATCAATAATGTTAAAAAAACAAACAAGAAATCAAAGTAATTGCTAAAACACATTTAGAGATAATCAATATTTGATTAACAAATGAGAAAGTGTGATCACTAAAGTATTGATTACCAACAAATATACATTAGTGTGCCCCACTATTTTTTTTTTCCAAATGCCATCCCCTTTTTATTCTTCTTTTTAATGCTATTTTGAGAATAACATTTACCCATCACCTACTTCCATATGTTTTTTTTTTTTTTTTTTTTAATTTAAAAAAATTTTTTATTTTAAACTTTTAACACTGTTTTATGGGATCCTTGTACAAGGGTAATCCCAAAAGTAAGGTCTCCAAAATATTTAGAAATCACAGAAACATTTACTGTTTGTCAATGATGTTTACATCTTATCATAATGGAGATTGTGTGTCTGTATGTCCGTAACCAAAACTCTATCACAACCCAAGTCACAATTCCCTTAGTTATTTACATTACATTCTCCATGATTTTAATTTTATTTAAACTATAATTATTAATAAAATTGTTTTACATCAATAATACTGTTGGCCTTATCTACATAGTAATAACATGCAATAGTATTTATATATACAACAAAATAGCGATTTACAGTAGGAACAGGATGGCTAATTTGCATATTGATCTTAAAAATTTGATTTTAATAAATATTTGCTTGGTATTATTGATTTCTAATTGTTTTGTTTTATTTTAATATCCTTGTCCATTTCAAATCTTTTTGTTCACACTTTTATTTAGTTTCATTAGTTTTTCTAATTGAATATACTATTTTATTACATTAAAACTTAAATACTTGTGCCTGGAGAGTGCATATATTTTCTAGTCATTTTAAAGTTTGAATATGTATCTATTTTTCTACATAATCGCTATTCCACTCGATGCATTTTTCTAGATGCTGTGGGCGTTTTTGTATGCCTATGTTATTAAGAAAACATTGAACCTCATCCTCATTGCAAACTCCCTACACCACTTGTAGAGGTTTTTGAACATCCCTGCACGACTCACCATACACTACCGTTAATTTGCAATGATTTTCAATCGGTTTAATCCCTTTGGCATTCAAAAACTGAATAACTGACGTTTACATCATTTTAAAGTTTGAACATGTATCTATTTATCTACACAATTGACATTTCGGTCAATGCATCTTTGTAGGTGCAATGGCAGTTTTTGTATGTCCATGTCATACCAGATCGCTGCCATGTTGTTGAGGAAGCATTGAAGCTCATTGTCGTTGCAAACTCCATATACCACTTTAGGACGTTTTGAACATCCATGCATGATTCACCATACACTTCTATTAATTTTTGCAATAAATTTCAATTGTTTAATGCCTTTTGCATTCAAAAAGCAAATAACTGTGGAACTTCCCACTTGGTAGTAGTGTCAATCCGGAGCTCCATCAGAAACAATTGCCAAGCCAAGACAACACACAACAGTGTTGACAATAACTACATGAACAGTTTCCCTGCTTTCCCAGCACTTTGGAGACCTTACTTTTAGGATTATCCTTGTATTTAACCATTTTACCTACTTGGCATGAAAGTAATCTTACTCTGCATTCTTTATATGCCAGAACATTAAAAACAGCACCACACTTCAAATTATGAATATTACAATGCAGAGCCAGTGCTAGGGTCTCATGCCTGCTGAAATTTATATGGAGCTGCCCCCCATCATTCAGTTGTATTCATAGAAAATATATGAAGCCCCTCATTACAGGACCCCCAAGCAGGCTCCACCAGGCAGCGGGTTTGGGAGTAGTATGCACTGACTCTGATGCAAATTGTAGTTTCATTGACGACAGGTATGGCAGAACTTTTTTATTACATATTTTTCAACTATGCAGATAGTTAAGGGATTCAAGTTGGATTTTGTGTACATGTTCACATATAAAACTAGCTGATAATACATGAGAAAGGTGGGGTTATTCACAGAGTGCACCTGAAAATGCTAGTGAATCTGAGTGCCCATACTAGATTTTCAATAGCAACCTTTGCTAGGTGTGCTTATGGCAGATAAATTTTTGAGTAAAACTATCAGTTTAAGTCATCCCATTTTCCCCTTATAGTAGATATAACCCAAGAAATAAAACACCATAATAGGTTGGATAAAGAATCAGAAGTGTTGGCCCTAGAGAGGGCCTTGTAACTTTCACTGTTGCATGGCTGGACTACTATGGTAACATCAAAGGCTAGTTTGGTTATTTTATATTATAAGAGTATTTTTTTTAAAACAATTAGATTAAGCATTCATGATGTAGTTGACATTCTCTCATTGTTACTTTATTTCAATGTTACTACTGCCTCTCTCACTGAAACATCTTCTTTCATCCTCCATTGTAAAGATGTCCCCAAGTGTGTGATTATTCATTTTTAATGAAATCTAATCAGTCAGTCCTGTTCCTGAATATTACCTTAACATGTGTGTAAAGTTCCATTATGATTGAATCACCGTGTTGGCACCATCTGGTTACACACAGACAGACAGACAGAAATTGCCATTTATGTAGTAGATTATAAAGAACCAACAAACCTTTTGTTTTTACTACAGACTGTTAATTCTTTCTTTTTAAGTTTAAGGGAAACAAAGATGTTAATGTCTTATGTCCATTAGGCGTAGAGCCAGAAGTAAGTTTATGATAATAACAATAGAAATACAGTAGTACCTTGACTTACAAGTGCCCCAACTTACAAGTTTTTCAAGTTACGAGCTGTCACTCGGTCACTTTTCTGCTCAATGCTCAGAGTTAAAATTTGATCTACAAGTGAGCTTCTCCTGCATTTATGTTAATAAGTTCACTAAAAACATTTAAGTTTCAAATTTATCATGCCAAAGAAAAATATTTATAAAAAAAAAAAATAATCATTCAAACATTACAGCACATAATTCATTACATTCTATTCTATTATGTTTTATACAATACAGTGCTATTTTTCTTATTTAAAAAAAAAAGGTAACAAAAAAATTAGTGTGTTTTTTTTTTTGGTGGGACTGGAGCAGATTAATGGCATTTCAGTTTATTTCAATGGGGAAAATTGATTTGATATATGAGGAAATTTAGTCATAAGTGGAACAAATTAAACTCATAAGTCAAAGTACCACTATAATATATATATATATATATATATATATATATATATAAAAGTGAGTATCAATTTAACCCCTTGCTAACTGAGTGTGTGGTATCAAATACATCTTCACAGCCAGACTGAAAGCAATACTCTACATCCTTTGCTTTCCAGAACCTTAGAAATAACATGATACTTCAAATCTTATTGTGTGCATATATATATATATATATATATATATATATATAATGAATGAGAAACTGGAAGACAGTATGGAAAATTCAGATTATCAATGATTTCCTATATTTGTCTTCCTTTTTTCTCATACCATTAGATTTCATTCAAAATGTACTTGTATCTTATATAAATGTGTTTATATATGTATATAAGTGTGTGTGTGTGTGTGTGTATTTAAGCAGCAGATCTTTCTCTCTCTTCTCTCACACTCTCAATCTTCTCTCTCTCTCTCTCACACTCTCAATCTTTCTCTTCTCTCTCTCTCAACTCTCTCTCTCTCTCAATCTTCTCTCTCTCTCTCTCACACTCTCTCTCTCTCTCTCAATCTTTCTCTCTCTCTCTCACACTCTCAATCTCTCTCTCTCTCACATCTCTCTCTCTTCTCTCTCTCTCTCTCACACTCTCAATCTCTCTCTCTCTCTCTCTCACACTCTCAATCTCTCTCTCTCACACTCTTCTTTCTCTCTCTCTCTCTCTCACACTCTCATCTTTCTCTCTCTCTCTCTCTCACATCTCTCTCTCTCTCTCACACTCTCAATCTTTCTCTCTCTCTCTCTCTCTCTCAATCTTTCTCTCTCTCTCTCACACTCTCAATCTTTCTCTCTCTCTCTCTCTCTCACACTCTCAATCTTTTCTCTCTCTCTCCTCTCACACTCTCAATCTTTTCTCTCTCTCTCACACTCTCAATCTTTCTCTCTCTCTCTCTCTCTCTCACACTCTCAATCTTTCTCTCTCTCTCTCACTCTCACACTCTCAATCTTTCTCTCTCTCTCTCTCTACACTCTCAATCTTTCTCTCTCTCTCTCTCACACTCTCAACTCTCTCTCTCTCTCACACTCTCAATCTTTCTCTCTCTCTCTCTCACACTCTCAATCTTTCTCTCTCTCTCTCTCTCTCTCACACTCTCAATCTTTCTCTCTCTCTCTCTCACTCTCAATCTCTCTCTCTCTCTCTCACACTCTCAATCTTTCTCTCTCTCTCTCTCTCACACTCTCAATCTTTCTCTCTCTCTCTCTCTCTCTCTCTCTCTCTCTCCTCTCTCACACTCTCAATCTTCTCTCTCTCTCTCTCACACTCTCAATCTTTCTCTCTCTCTCTCACTCTCACTCTCTCAATCTTTCTCTCTCTCTCTCTCTCTTCTTTCTCTCTCTCTCACAACTCTCTCTCTCTCTTCTCTCTCTCTCTTCTCTCTCTCTCTCTCTCACACTCTCTCTCTCTATCTTTCTCTCTCTCTCTCACTCTCTCTCTCTTATCTTTCTCTCTCTCTCTCTCTCTCTCTCATCTTTCTCTCTCTCTCACACTCTCTCTCACTATCTTTCTCTTTCTCTCTCACACTCTCTCTCTCTCTTTCTCTCTCTCACACACTCTCTCTCTCTCTCTCATTTTTTAAAAATTATAATTTTATTCATTTATCATGTATTCTGTAGTACATATTAGCTGACCTGTTTGAAACTTTATTTTCATCAATATGTTATGATAAAAAAAACAGACACACAACTTGCAACATTAAAAAAAAAGTCTACTTGGCAGTGAACACATGTAGAAAGAGAGATAATAGGTAAAAGTCTCAAACTTTGAGAAGGGATAATAAAATTTCAGTTAAGTTGTTGCTTATTTGATTTGTGTCTAATCCCATAGTTAAAGATCTGTTCCTTTTTTTATCAGGAATATTCAGAGAAAAAAAAGCATTTTTCTTTTTATTTATCTGAATTTTTAAGATGAGGCTTGATCATTTTTTTTATTTAGATTTTTTGACTGTTGTTCTCATCTTTATTGTTATATACATAACATAGCGCTAATACCCTTGGGAAAGGTATGAATCCATATATTCTCCCTCCAGCTATGGGTTAAATAGTAGGGCAGCCTTGGGTAGGTAACCAGTCTAGGAGAGGGATAACTCTGAATTCAAAATTCCTGAGGTCGGTCGTTGATTGGGTTTGTGGCAACCCTTGATGCACCAATTCTTTCCTATCGACTGTGCCAAAAAGTGTGGATGGTCCAACACAAGCCTTCACCACTATAAACAAATCACTGTGTGGGTGTTCATTGTGTGTGTGAACCCTTATGCGTTGAAAATCGACGAGAGAGTCCATAATATATATATTATATATATATATATATATATATATATATATATAATATATATATATATAATGTGTGTGTCTGTGTCTGAATTCTAACCAGTTGTAAACCTGGAAAGAGATGGGCTCTGCCAGGCTATGCTCCATGAGTAACCCCCCCCCAATTAAACCACCAGGTAACAAGATAATTATTTTTATAAATATTAGTGTCAGTATTAAGTTGTTTGTTTGTATTTTACAGCATGTATGTGTGTATGTGATATATCTAAGCCAAAAAAGATATTTGCCTTCAAAACAAAAAAAACCTTCATCTTAGATATTTTGCCATTTAAAACATAACATTTAAAAGAACAACAATGTATTTATCACCAAGATTCATAGCTGGAGATAATAAATATGCGATTGGTTCTAATATAAGTAGACAATTTAATGCTATCGAAACTCTTCAACTAAAGAAGGTAAGATTTCTATATTAGAATTCAATTCAGTAACAACATTATATTATATCCATTTGTAAATTTATCTTGCAAGCTAATACTGAACAACGTTATCTTTAAGACTTTTTTTTTTTAAAGATCAAAAACCTAACAAACATCTATCATGATTGTCACAGATGTTTCTAAAGAAACTAAATAGCACCTGTCATGTATATAGATTTTGGTTATCTATTAGATAGATGGAGAGTAAAAGCATCAAGGAAAGATAAGTAAATCAATAACTATATGTGTGTGTGTGTGATGAGACCCAGTACCCATACTCATAGTTCATATATTACATTTTACAAGTATAATATATATATATATATATATATATATATATATATGTGTATATGTGTGTGTGTGTGTGTGTGTATATATATAGTGTGTGTGTGTATATATGTGTGTGTGTGTGTATATATGTGTGTGTATATATATGTGTGTGTGTGTGTGTGTATGTATATGTATGTATGTATCTAAAAATATTTGCAGTATCAATAAAGTGATGGATCATTTTTAGATATTTATATGAGGGTCATGCAATAAATGTTATGAATCTAACTATTCTCCCTTCAGCTATTGGTAAATAGTAGGGCAGACTGGGCTCTTTAACTTTGGTATGGCAACCAAGAATAAAACCTCTGAATCCTAACCAGTTGTAAACCTGGAAGAGATGGGCTCTGCCAGGCTATTCTTGCCCAATATATGCTACATGAGTAACCCCCCCCCCAATTAAACCACCAGGTAACAGATAAGTATTTTTACAACTATTAGTGGCAGTATTAAGTTGTTTGTTTGTATTTTACAGCATGTCAACCTTTGGGTTATTTTATGCCAAAATGTTTTTGTTTTAGTCATTCTTGTTGGATATTCAATTTTTTTTTTAAATTGTTTTTTTTTAACTCATTTTATTTTTTTAAACTCATTTTCTTTTGAACTTTTTTTTTTTTTCAACTAATTTTTTTATCTATTTAACCCATACATATTCTAGGCTGAGAATAGTAAAAAAATAAAAAGTAAAGTCGTCAGGGCGGCCTAACGTCGGTATCAGCCAGTCTATCCCCTTTTCTCTAGTGCTAGATAAAGGAGATTATTTTTAGGGTCTACCATCAGCTCCTCCTTTACTGCACAGATCCCTGTGTTACTCATATGCTGAGTTGGCAAACCAAGAACCTTTAATTCCTATCCGAACGCTCTACCGACTGAGCTAAACCGGGCCCTATAGTACTTCAAGATAATTCATAGATGGTAATGGAGACAATGAAAGGCCAGTGTGATATCTTGCAAGAAGCATCTTTATCCTGGGTCATCTTGACCTCATAGGGAATTAGTGAAAAAAACAAAACAATTATTGACCTGATGAGTGGTTGATGAAATGTTTTATCAATAGGATGTGGTTGATTGGATTCTATGGCATGTCAGTTATTTTATACTGAAGCATTTTTTGTTTAATTTTTTCATGTTGGATATTCAAATTATTTTCTTCAATAGTAATAATAATAATAATGTGTGTGTTATATATATATATATATAGAAGAATGAATAAAGAAAAGAAAGAACAGATGGATTAAAAGATGAATTTATCAATATCACTTACACATGTGTTTCGGTCAGTTCAACTTGAACTGACCGAAACACATGTGTAAGTGATATTGATTAAATTCATCTTTTATTATCCATTCTGTTCTTTCTTTTCTTTATTCGTTTTTCCTCATATTGTCGGATTTATTTCCAATTCCATTTTTACATATATATATATTATTTTTTATGTTGGTGGGATCAAGAACGGTAGGGCTGAAAAGGAGTAAAGAATAAAATTGCTTTTGTATGCAAAGAGCAGGATGGAATTTGTTGATGAGGAGGGCCTCGAGTACAGCTAGGTGTAACTCAGTTGAGGATGCCAAGATGGTGAACATTGAGGGCTTATATGCTGCAGGACAATCAGGATTGTCCAAAAGGTGTCGCCCAATGTGGAAGGTGAATATGAATAAGAATTATTTTCTTAAAACTCATCTTTGTTTTTTTTTTTTTTTTTGTTTTAATTCATTTTTTGATCTATTTAACCTATAGATAAGGTGCCAGTTTAACTCGGTTGATTGAGCATTTGACTAAGAATCAGTAGGTTGTAGGATCGATACCAGTCTTCAGCAACTCAGCTCATGAGTAGCACAGCTTGGGTAATCTGATCTGTGCAGTAAAGTGGGAAGCTGACAATAGGTGTGGCACCGACCTCTCCCTGATACCAACAATAGGTCACTCTGCTGACTTAACTTTTTACCTTATCATATGGGTGCTAGAAGGCGGTGGCTGCGGGTCCTCATGTCCTGGGAATGACGTTAAACTCTATCTGATGGTGAGGTTCCAGTTTTGGAGGTTTGGGGAATGTGGAGCACCCCTTCATCACCATTGCTCCCAGGTCCACTCTGACCCGAGTGGTAGTACCTGTTAGGGTCCCATCTATGGGTTAAATAGAAAAATGTATTTATAAAAAAATTGTATTATCCATTAAGAATTGATTTATTTCAAAACTTTATCGGCATTAAATGACCCATTGAGGTTGATATGCCTTAAAACAAAACAAACAAACAAATTAACTTTTTACTTAACCTATACAGATGAACATAAACAGGTATTACCACTCCAGGTCAGAGTTGTCCCGGGAGTAATGGCAATGAAGGAGTACTCCACACTCCCCAGAGCTATTAGAATTAGAACCTCACCACTAGATGCAGTTTAATGTCATACCCAGGACACACCAATATGATGTATTGACATTGATAGAACATAAAAGCATCAGGGGAGAAAAGTAAGATATTTCATTCAGATTAAGAGACACCATGGAGAAAGAAAAACAAAAAAGAAAGAAAGAGATATTCCAATCCCAAGTGGTTAACCTTTATCTTGAAAGGCTTTCAAATGGATTCAAATATTTTCTTTACTTTCTGTTCATATTTTTCAATATTTCTATCTTCTATTATCTTCTGTCTGTAGAGGACTCCTTGTTTGTCTATATTTTCTCCCACAATGCTTTGCTGCTTCAAGTGACCCGCATATGTTCCATGTTTGTTTCTTTCTTTCTTTTTCATTCTGGCAGCGAAGGATTTGATGAATCCGTGAGATTAAACTAGATAAAAACGACAGCAGTACATAACAGAGAAAAATTCTCAACAAATACACAATTGTTTCCAGTTAAGCATTATGGAGGCACTTATTTTCTTGCCTAGACTCCAAATTGATTTTCCTAAATTGAAAACCTCTAAAAGTCTTATTATTCTACAGAACAGAATTGCTCAGTGGTAAGGCATTGTCCTGTAGGTCATCAAATCTGACATTCATTAAAGAAAAAAAAAATTTCCTTTAAATGTTCTAGCTTCATGGTAGTCAATCTAATACCACCAATGTTAAACTGAATCTAATGGTGAGATTCCAATTCTGGAACTCTTGGGAGTGTGGAGTACTCCTTCATTGACATTACTCCCAGGTTCACTCTGACCTTGAGTGGCAGTATCTGTTAGGGTCCCATCTATTGGTTAAACAGATAAAAAATGTGTTTAAAAAAATGTTTAAAAAATGGATCTGTGCGATAAAGTGGGAGCGGATGGTGGGAGTAGCGCTCCACCTCAGATACAAAAACAATCTGTGTCCTGGGTATGATGTTAAACTGTATCAAATTGTGAGGTTTCCAAATCTGAGGCTTTGGAAGTGTAGAGTACCCCTTCATTGCCATTACTTCCAGGTTCACTCTGACCCAAAGTGATAGTACTTGGTAAGGTCTTATCTATGTATCAAATAAATAAAAAATGTGTTTAAATACAAATTTGAAGTGGTAAAGTTCCAATTTTTTAGCTCTGAGGAGTACCCCTTCATTGACATTACTCCCAGGTCCACTCTGACCCAAAGTGGTAGTACCTGTTAGGGTCCCATTTATGAATTAAATAGATCAAAACTGAGTTTTAAAAATTGAGTTTAAAAAAATTGAACACCCAACAAGAATAAAACAAAAAACATAAAATAACCCAACAAGGGTTGATATACCATAAAATCCAACCAACCAATCATAAATAGTAAAATATCATTTTCTTCTACAGATAAATGTTATAGCCACACCATGGACTTTGAACTTATGAAACTTCAGTCCATAGCTCTAACCATTACCCTAACTTATAAGTGTATTTTGTTTTGGAAAATAGATTAATCTGTTTTATTATTTCTTTGTAACCTCTATGCTAACTTTTTTTTATTTTTGTGATTATTACTTTATCTTTTGTTTTATTTTCATTTGTATCTTATCCTTTTGAAAAAAAAACTTATGGCAGGTAATTCTCTATTATGGAAGCCTCTAAAATATCACTTTTATAAACAGTAAATGTGTGAAAGGATTGATTGAGTAGACTTTGTGCTGTGAGATGCTGCTCAAGCCGGTATAGACACTTTGGTGTTTTGATAAGATTACCTATTTGAAAATCTGAAGAAAAAAATAATTGCCAAAAAGTAGACATAAACAATATTTTCTAAATCAGGAATCTATGAATAGGAATGTCTTTAAGCAATGGCCGCTCATTCCAATTTGTGTTTGGGTTCTAATTTTTTTTTTTTTTTTCTTTTGTTTTTTGTTTTTTTGTTGTGTGTGTGGATCTAAAATGATCTGAGATTTGAGATTTACTGTCTGCAATATTTTTGTTGTTGTACTAAAAAAAATTAAGATCAAAAAACATGTTTATTATTTCTACTAATTTATAAATACTCATGAAGTTAGCATGAAAATTATTTCTACCAGTTTATTAATATGCATGAAGTTAATGGAAATTATTTCTACCAATTTACTAATACACATGAAGTTAATGAAAATTATTTCTACCAATAAATTGACACACATTGAGTTAATGAAAATTTACCACTTTATAAAACAAACCAAAATATTTACCAACAAACTATTCACTTACAAATCATAAATACAAAAAAAAGGTTTGACATTAAATAGCCCATAAGAGTTGATATACCATTAAACAAAATAACCAACCAACCAGCTAATTTCTACTAATTAATGCATACAAAGTTAATGAAATTTACTGCCAATATATCAATACAGATGAAGTTAATAAAGGATCTAAAATAAGTTATTTCTACCAATATATTGATACACATTGAGTTAACTTACTTGGGCTAGACAGGCAGTCAGAGAGGCTAAATCTGATCAATTGGCTGGTCATGTCAAGCCCTAGCACCTATATGATTAAGTTCCGACCATATTCTTCAAATTGCTCTTATGGCAAAGACCCAACCTATATCTTAAAGGTGCTAGAAGGTGGTGGCGCAGTTTATCAATACGCATGAAGTTATTTCAAATTTATTAATGCACATGAAGTTAATGAAAATTATTTCTACCAATTCATTAATACACATGAAGTTAAACAAATCATATGTAAATTAAAAAAGATGTATATTATTAAAAATTATGTAACCATAAGAAAACAAAAACAACACCTCATAGCAAGATATTCATCAGAGCAATACACTTAAAATCCTTAACATTGAGAATAAAGCAGTTGGTTGGTTAGAATTTTATAGCATGTCAACCCTTGTTGGGTTATTTTATGCCAAAGACATTCTGTTTTATTCATTTTTGATGGGTATTCAATTTTTTTTTTATTGATTTTTTTTCCCTATTCAACCCATAGATGGAACCCTAACAGGTACTACCACTCTGGGTCAGAGTGGATCTAGGAGTAATGGTGATGAAGGAGTACTCCACACTAGATGCTGTTCAACATTCATACCCAGGACACGAAGACCCTCACCCACTGCCTTCTAGCACATATATGATAAAAAGGGTTAGGGATTTATCAAAGTGCCACCTATGACCATCAGGTGGCCCCATTGGGGGTGGGGGTGGATTTACCCCTCTGGAGAGGTGCAGTCGGTGTATTCTACAGCTTCAGCTGACAGGAATAAAGCAGTTTCCTGTCCAATCTGCAAATGATTGATATTATTGCATGTTCTGCATTCATGCTGAACATTATTTTCTAATCACCCAAATTCCTAATATAATGAGATAACTATGAAATGCTAATCAAAATCCTTCCTAGATATAATTATCTATTACAATGGGTACACAAAAACTTCATGGTCATCTAGCATATTACAAAAAAATCTCATTATGCTTGTAATAGGCTAATGTAAAAAAAAAATTTAAAAAAAAGAAATGATGAAAAATATTTATCCCATTTTTGCCAATCATGAACAAGATCTTGTATGCCATACTCATACAATGGTTTAGCAATAGCTCTTAAGTAAATATATCAATTGTTGTAATAATTAAATTATCAGAAAAGTAGTATCCACAGGTCCTGCTAGTTACTTATAAAGGTCTGTAGAAATATGCACTGTGACTGGAGTTTAAATCCTGGATGAAGCTGTTTACATTTACCATTGGGAAAGGTATGTTCAACTATTCTCCCTCCAGCTATGGGTGAATAGTAGGGTAGACTAGGCTCTTTAACCTTGATTAGGCATCCTGGTCCTACTAATATATGGTACATCTCTTCCCAAAAGTTTATGATCTTAATCAAATGAAATGTCTTTGAATTGGCATTTTCAGTAAAATCCTACTTAATGGACATAAATTCCACCATCATATGTCACCCTGCCGAAAGAAAAAAAAATACTAAAAATCAAGGAATTTATCTTGTACTTGGAGGCTTTGGCCTCTAAGATATGCAATAAATTGTGATCCGAGGGAGCCTTCTCCCCATGCCACACCAGCCCCCTCATCTAAAAAGGGGCAGGGCTAGGTTTATTGCCATTACTTCCAGGTCAACTCTGACCCGGAGTGGTATTACCTATTAGGGTCCCATCATCATGTCACACAATTAGCACAGATATCCATGACAACAACCTTCTCTATCATCCGGTATCCGCGTAGAGCTGGTGAATGTAGGTCCTTGCTGGGTGGCCCACATTAGCATGTCCATGTGCTGGTTTCCACAGGAGAATGATGCTTATGAGTTGTCCTTGCTTCTCCAGCAGTGTCATAGGTCAAAAAATGAGTTTTAAAAAATGAGTTCTAAAAAAATTTAAATACCCACAAAAACGAATAAAACAAAAATATCTTGACATAACTTACAACTACATATTGTGAAGTATAAAGTGTCTTATGATAAGCAATAAACATGGTTGATAAGTCACTGAATGTTCCACTGCTCATTGTGTGGAACTGAGACAGTAGCAACAGGATCTGGTGTCATAGACTTTTCCAGACTATTTTAGATGGGGGACAAGAAAACAATTTTGACATTTAAACGTACATGACTGCCTTAAAGATCAAAATGCCAATCTAGCTTAGAGAAAAGATCACACAAACTTATAAGAAAAACAAGTTTGATTTCTCTCACCTATCACATGATCTGGGAGATCCTAGGAGGAGTGCTTAGCATAACGGTTATCGTCAAAGGAAATGGAATTGGCAAACAGTTCAAATCCTGGACAAGACAGTGTTTCAGTTCAGGCTCTAACGTCTTTGAGAAAGGTATGAATCCATCTGATTTCCTCCTAGCTATGGCTAAATAGTAGCACAGACTAAGTTCCTTAACCTTGGTTAGGCAACCAACCAAGGAGAAGAAAAACTCCAAATTCATACCAGCTGTAATTAGTAAAGTTGGCAGACTGGCCTATTTGTTGGTATCAGCCGGACAGTGAGGAAGTCTATCCCCTTTTTTCAGAGAGATTGTTTTGCTGAGGTGGAGCACCACACCTTTCATCAATTCCCCACTTTACTGCTCAGATCAGATTACCCAAGCTGTGCTACTCATACACTGAGTTGGTGAGGGCCTGTATTGAACCAACCGTATCAAACCTCAAACCTTGTGATTCCTAGGTGGATGCTCTATCGACTGAGACTCCATTTAAAAATTGACCTTGTGTCACATCCTGCTCATGACAAAGGGGTCAGGTAAATACATAGACTATTGAAAATTTATCAAAACATGCTATTTTGCTACACAATTCTGAAAACTGAATTTTCTAACAGAGCAGTAAAATTCTGTTTTATTTTAACTGGAAAATGAAAATCACTCTCTCAGTGGGGCTTAGAATATGCTGACTATCCCCTGCAGATGGGTAAGACACCCCCAAAAAGGAGTGTACTAGGTATGACACTAAACTGCATCTGATGGTGAAGCTCCAGTTCTGTGGAGGATGGAACACCCCTTCATTATCATTAATCCTAGTTTCACTCTAACCCAGGGAAGGAGTCCCTTTGGTGTAATGGCTAATGTGCTGGACTGCAACATCGTAGTAAGTGAATTTATTTACCCAACCTCTCTGTCACAGGCAGGATGTGACACAAGGTCAAATTTTCAGAAGAGTACTGCTGGTTTGAATTCAGTGTTTCCCTTCTACTATGCCTTCTTGCCATACCAAGAAAAAATGGATTCATGCCTTTTCCAAGGGCATTAGTGCGAAGTAGAATGTGAACAGCTTCATCCAGAATTCAAACTCGACTTGTCAGGTTGTATTTCCTAAGATGATAACAGTTACACCATCCATAACTGAGCTCCAAAACTGGATCCTTACCACTGGATACAGTTTAATGTCACATAACCAGAGCTCCAAAACTGGATCCTTACCACTGGATACAGTTTAATGTCACATAACCAGAGCTCCAAAACTGGATCCTTACCACTGGATACAGTTTAATGTCATACCCAGGACACCTATTTTTGAGGGATGTAATACCCTTCTACAGATGAGGTGTTCATAGTATAATGCTTATCATCATAGGAAATGAGCATGGCAACGTAAGTTCAAATCCTGGATGAAGCTAATCCTCTTGGGAAAGGTATGAATCCAACTATTCTCCCCCAAGCCATGGGTAAATAGTAGGGTAAATTGGGATCTTTAATCATGGTTGGTGACTGGTCTAAGAGAAGGAAAACTCAAACCTCTTGTACTCTGCTTAAAAAAATTAAGGGCATCCTATCATGATGTAATGGTTAGCAGACACATCACTTCTGAATAGTAAGTTCAATCCCCACTGGATGCCCCATATTTCCAATATTGTGTCACATCCTACCTGTGGCAAACAGGTTTGATAAATACCTACCCTTCTGCAGAGAATACAGTTGGTGTACAGGGCTAGCATTTCACTTGGATTTTGGTTATTTAATTCAGTTTATATTTATTTTGTTGCCAAATGAACAAAGAAGAGGAGGCCTTAGTTTCATTATAACTGAGGCATTCCTTTCAATCTTACCATTATAAAAGAAATTTAATTTCTGCAATTCAATCTCCCAACAAAATCAAATTAGAAGAGTGCCTCAACGTAAGATATGTTAATTTATCTAAGAAATATTAACTGAAAAGTGAGGGAAATATTTGAAGCAAAACAAAAGGTAATTCTATTGCATAAGAGGGTTGATCATTAACGTTCTTATATAATTGAGAGCTGCCATTTTATAAATACCATAACTAACTAACCATTGCATTAAAATGGTTGGTTGGTGGATTTAATGGCATGTTAACCCTTGTTGGATTATTTCATGGCAAAATCAATTAAACATTTATGGTTTTGTATTTATATATATATTGGTTTGTTGGTTGGTTTTGAAGGCTATCACAATGCAAGTGTAAGAAAAAAGAAGGTAACTGTGGCGTTGTTTGTTAACCTGTGATTTATTCTCAATTGAGAATAAATCACAGGTTAACAAGCAACACCACAGTTACCTTCTTTTTTCTTACACTTGCATTGTGATAGCCTTCAAAACCAACCAACAAACCAATATAAACACAATGCTTCAAGCAAATTACAAAACCCTTTTATACATATATATATATATATATATATATATATATATGGGGGGGGTAAGATATGGATATGAATCTGACAATATATAGAAATAGGAAAAACTAATTGTTCCAAAAAAGATGAATTTATTATATTTATATATAGATAAACCAAACCACAAAAAGAAATAAGTGAGAGGATAGGATTGAAGACAGAAGCAAAACTCGCAAATTCATGATCAGAACTAAGTAATCATATTATGGACATTAGATCGAACGAGATATATATATATATATATATATATAATTTACCAATTACAAGTAGGATGTGACACAAGGTCAAATTCTTAAGCGGGGTTTAACAGGCTGTTTGAATTTCACTTTGCAACATGCCCTTGGGAAAGGCATGAATCCTTCCGATCCCCTCCAGTTATGAGTAAATAGTAGGGTATACTGGATTTAGCTTTGGTATGGTAACCAGTCAAGAAGAAGGAAAACTCTGAATTCAAACGAAATTTACTCCACTTAAGAATTGAACTTGTATCACATCCTGCTCATGGTGGAGGGGCTGGGTAAATACAGAAAAGTGTTGGAAACTATTTTACACACTGTTAAAAAAAAACTTCACATTGAAAGGTTGACTTGGAATTAGCAGTAAACTTCGATTTCCTTTTGTCCATATTAATTGCCTGAAGATCCACCATCCATATCTTCCAATTGACCTCTTCTTCACAGCATGAAACAGCAACCATGTTAATTCTTGTGTTCAGTTGTAACAATGAGATATGCAAGGTACAAAATGGATAGATTGATTTTAATGGTATGTTAAATAACCCTTCTAGGTTATTTCATACCTAGAAGTTAGGGAATCCCATTCATTGTGTGCTCATATGTATATTTTTGTGTAGTTGTTTCATAGAAGTTTTTTTTTAAATTGCCTTGAGAATAGAGAATTACATTCATTGTATTTGTATTATATATATATATATATATATATATATATATATATATATATATATAAAAGGGTTAAAAGTGTCTCCATTATCTTTTCATCCTGAGCTTGTCAATAATAAGAATGAGACATGATTGATGTTGCGAGTTTAAATTCCAATAAAAAACTCTAAAATAGTCACTTCACATTGAAAGGTTAACTTGGAATTAGCAGTTAACTGTGATTTCCTTTCGTCCGTATTAATTGCCTGAAGATCCAACATCCATATCTCCCAAACACCCTCTGAAAATAACAAAATGGCTACAATTGTTTAGAAGTCTTTTGTATTACTGTTTCTTTGGAGCATGATACAGAAGCCATGTCAATTCTTATATTCTGTTGTAACAGTGAGTTAGATTTACCTCAAAACAGCCCACGTTACTAGTGCATTTAAAATCCTGCAATGTATTTTATATATCACTAAGAAGTAAAGGTTTACATAATACATGGTGTAGTTAATTTAAATGCTGGTTTTAACAAAAACAATTTTTTAACAAAACAGTGAGGTACAAAAACTAGTATTCTATGGATTGATTTATTTTAACAGCATGTCAGCCTGTCAAGGGTTATTTTATTCATTAAGTCTGCATTGAGATTTCCTTTGTTCTCTCTATTAAAAACAATGTCATGGGTAGGGCATCTCTCATGAGTAAAAATATAGGGACCCAGATCAATAATCTATGATAGGGAATTGATTGCCAAGGGGCAGGACTGGTAGTCGCGTAGGGGAGAAATCATTTTCCAAAATGAAAAAGGGAGGTGATGTGATGCATTTTTCTCTCGTGAACATTTTATGGTTTTCTCTGTCTTTTGATCATAGAACCTATTCGTGTTTATGGCTGCACTGTCTATTTTGGATGCACATTGGCTGTCTAAACATTGGTGCTGCTCCGTGAACCACAGGAATAATTGCTTTTTGATTAATTCTACCTTTATTCATAAAAGAAAAGGTGCAGTTGGGAGTAATACATATTAAACTATAATGTTTCTTTTGGGAGATGTTTTTGTTTTCATTTTAATACAGAAAATGTGTTACACCTTTTTAGAATGAGAGTAAATAGGATAAAACTGTTATAACATTTATTCTAGTAACATTATTTAATGGCATGTATTTTGACAGGATTATCGTTTTATATTCTCCTAGAATAGATTAGTTTGCAACAGCAATATATATATATCGCCAAATGACGGTTTAAGTTTTTCTTTCCCATTGAAAGTCTCTCTCTCTGTATATATAATCTGATGAGTCTATTTTTATGTGCATATTATATATATATATATATATATATATATATATATATATATATTTATGGGAAAAGGATTTGTTGGTTGTTATTAGAAGCATGAAAGAAATGAGTCAAATAAATGAAAAACTGAGTTAATATTACGTTCTATTACGGTTATTTTGAGTGAAACTTGTTGACAGTAGTGTAATTTCCGTGCCTGTTGAATTTATTATCTTACATGCATGCACTCTTTGGATATGACAAGAGTGCAATAACAATAATAATAATAAAATGTACAAGCAAGAGATCCCGAGTGTAAAAAAAATATAAATAAATAAATATAATTTCAGTACATTATTTTAGAGCTGTGATTTTTGCTATGGGGATCCTCATAGGTTTGGTTTCTTTGTTTAATGGCAACCTTCATGGGTTATTCAATGTGTCATAGAGTACCTAAAGGATGACAATGGAATCCTCTGTTTTCTATAAATAGTGAGCCTTGGATGAGTGAAATTTCACAGATTTATGAATGCGATCTGTCAGTTACTAATTACTTGTTCACTGGACCTTGTGTAGTAAATCTATTCCTTACATTAAATACTCATTGTGCTTTTCTTCTTACTTTCTCTGTAACTCAGATACATGAGTTACAACACAAGGCCAAAGCCATCCTTGTAGAAGAACAGTAAGTAAAGTTTTCTGAGTGACCTATTGTTGGTATCAGCTGGACAGCAAGGTAGTCTATTTCCTTTTCGCTAGCACTAGACCAGGGAGATTCTTATTGCTTTGACAGAGCACCACACCTACCATCATCTCACATATGCTTTATTGTACAGATCTGATTACCCAAGCTGTACTACTTATACTTAGATGGGTGACCATATAAACAACCGCGGGTATTGTAAGAAACTGAAAATCAAAATGATTTGATTCGGCATTAAATAATCCAAAAAGTGTTGATATGCCGTAAAACAAAATGACCAAACAATCAATCTGTGCAAATATGCAGTTTTCTTGACAAAATGAATTTTAAAAAATAAGAACTTTGAAATAAAAATAAAAAATAAAAATTAAAAAACGTTTCCTTAATATGTGATTATAACACCCTGTGGGATTTAAGTGTGCCATTATAATGCATTTACTATTATAATAATAGGTGGATTTTATATGAACAATATTAATAATTATTTCAAGCTTATCATTGATAAGAATTTTCTTTTGAATTTCTTTTCAGATTTCTGTGTTACTTAAGGCGGCCATTATTTTAAGGTCTTATGGACTTTAGTTTTTAAATATCAATGTACTGTTGCCACAAACTAATCTTCAACAATAATGTTTCAAGATGATATAAAAATATATGCAGTTTTGAACATGTTTATCATCAAAGTGAGGGTTTACTAATATATATATATATATATATATATATATATATATATATATAATCTTGGAAATAAATTTAGAACTGCAAATATGACTTTTATTTAAGCCTTTTCCTTTGCTAAATATATTGCTCTGTATATAATTCCAGATTATTGTACATTGAGCTCTCAACATAGACTATTCCAATTTTAACATTCTGTTAAAAATGGCCCTGCTTAGAATCATTCCTAACACTAGCGAACCATAGTGGCATATTCAACTCATGGCTGGGGTGAAAGGGTGTTCATACCTTTCCCAAGGGTATTAGTCTGAAAGTGAGTGTAATATCAAAACTGGAGTACCAACTTGCTTCCTATGATGTCACAGTCCAGTATGTTAGCCATGTGATCATCCACTTGTCCCCTTTTTTTGATTTTCAATGTATTTGTACTATATAATCATTAACAATACATTCTAACATATGTTAGACTTGATCTGATGATCACATAGGTGAGAAACTGATAGTTACCAAACACTGTTGACTCTATATCTATGCTATCCTAACTTAGATATATCTGCTCTATCACTGATATTGAGAACTCTTTATTCATACATGTAGTAAACTGTTATATATATATATATATAATATGGTGCTATATTTATAATTAAAGAGTGCTCAATAATATTGATAAAGTATTTATATTTAAGTTAATGTACCATGGATATGAAGTCAACAGCACCTGGTTACTGACAGTTTCTCACTTATGTGATCTTCAGACTGAGAGGAAAATTCCTCATTTGGTCTGAAGATCGCATAGGCAAGAAACCAGGCACCAATATTATTATTCCAAGATCTGTTTAGATTGTTAAACATTATTTTTGTTGCTTTTGTTGTTTACCATGGTGTTTCAACACATTTATTCCTGTGATCTTTTTTTTTTCCTTATGAATCCAGTGACTTCATTTCTTAAGCGATAACCATAATGCTATCTGTGCCTCTTAAGATTTTACTTTTATTTTGTATTTTTTTCAAAGATTTTTTTCAAAGATTTTTTTCTTTTTAAAGATATTTTTAAAATATTTTTTTCTTTTAAGATAGATTTTCTTTTTAAACTTTTTTCTTAATTTTTTCTTTTATTCTTGTTTTTTTCTTTTAAAGATTGTTTTATTTTTTTTTTTTTTTAATTTTTTTAAAGATTTTAAAAACTTTTTTTTCTTTAAGATTTAAAATAATTTTTTTTTTTTTGCAAGATTTTTAAAAAACGTTTTTTTTCTTTTAAAGATTTATTTTTGACTTTTTTTTTCATTAATTTTCTTTTTTAGAATTTTTCTGTTGTCTAAAACAATGTCAGTCAGAATTTTCAGCTCATTAATTTTACTCTCAAGATCTTTCAACCATTCATTTCAATGTACATAGTTTCAAGCACAATAGGGCGAGGAATGCCAACTCCACTACTGTCAGGGAAATTAATCAGAAAATAAGCACTAAATCAGACTGTAGTTTCTCTGAACAATGTCAAGTCAAATATGAAAGTTCAGCATTCAAGAAGAATTTCTTTCCTCATAAAATGGTTAATTTCTTCCTTTTTTTTTTAATCCCAAGACATTAATAAAAAAAATCATATTTATTCTTTTATATCTCTCAGCATATCATTTTTTGATGTTGCTCATTATCTAAATTTATTGCAATTGATGTTATATATTCAATATCTGCAATTCATTGATCCCTACAGATAAGATTTTCAAGGTCAGCACTATTTTATATACATCTTTTTTGCATATGTATATTTCTTCACATATCACTTGTTAGATAAAAACTAACATCAACAGTTGATATTTGTTTTGTCCTGAAGAAGATTGGAGATGCATGTCTGATATATATTCATTTTAAATATATGTTTGATACTGTACATCATCAATCGAAACACTGTCAAAATATATATTTTTTCAAATATCAATAAATCATCCTTACATTTCCTATTTTTGACTTTCACTTATTTTTCAACATATATATATATGGAGTGGACTATTCATCTGAACAGGGAGGGAGTCTATCCTCTTTGTACTAGCTTTAGACCAGGGAGATTGTTTTTACTGAAATGGAGCATCATCACATGCCGTCAGCTCCCAAATGCTTTACCAAACAGATCAGATTACCCAAAC
Source organism: Doryteuthis pealeii (assembly GCA_023376005.1). Lineage (NCBI taxonomy): Eukaryota > Metazoa > Mollusca > Cephalopoda > Myopsida > Loliginidae > Doryteuthis > Doryteuthis pealeii. Next base: position 73,999,989 of record CM042143.1, read on the forward strand.
TGTGCTACTCATGTGCTGAGTCGGCTGCGACCAGTATTGAACCTGGAACCTTGCAATTCCTAGGAGGATACTCTACTGACTGAGCTAAACCGAATGAACTATAATAATAATGATGATTTGGCCTATATATGGAAATAATGCTAATAACTCAAGGAAATGGGTTGGGTAAATAGTCATTATGAAGAGCATAGTGAAATCAACTTGTAAATATTAAGTTCAGCAACACCCTGTTAGTAGAACCGAGATTACGCCAACTTCAAACTTGGTTATGACTCTAAACTACATCTTGTGCTAAGGCTCCAGTTCTGGAGCTCTGCAATTACTCTCAGATCCACTTTGACCCAGTTTGGTAGTACCAATTAGGCTCCCATCTATGGGTCAAATATAACTGTTTTTAAAATTATTAGCATTAGATAGTAATACTTGAAGCCATATAACCAACTGTAAACAAACAATTATTATTATTAAATAGGAATAGGTACTTGAAATTATATAATTGTGTATAAGCTATTAATATTAGATAGGAATACTTTAAACTATATAACTGTGTTCAAATTATTAGTATTAGATAGGAATACTTGAAACTATAAATGTATGTAATTTATTTGTATTAAGAATAGTTACTTGAAGCTGTAATTGTTGGCAAATTATAATCATTTGATACTTAAAATCATATAATTGTTTATAAATTATTAATATCAGGTAGGAATACTTAAAATCATATGACTATATTTAAAATGTTTATTTGAAGCTATAATTGTTTACTAGTGATTATTATCATTAGCTACTTGAAACCATATAATTGCTTGCAAAATAAGAAGACTGGCATGAAATAACCTAATAAAAGTTGACATGCCATAAAACAAACCAATTAAATGCACAGATACTATACTTTGATCCAAAGTAAAAGTACTCATCTATGCATAGTTAACTTTATCATATTTTATCAGATAATTTTTCTAGTTTTTTATTATAGATATCGTAAATTTGAAAAAAAAAAGCTTGTTTTTTTTTCTAATTATAACCAAACAATTTTTTTTATCATTGGGAAACTAACAATTATCATTTGATTAACACCAGAAAATTAAAATAAAATGAAATACTCTAGATCTCTTGGCCTTTGTTGTGACTATTGAAGTCAGTAAGTCTACTGTTGGTTTGGATAACAGCAGCTAAGTACAACTTAACCAAGACAGTTGGTATATATAGAAATCAAGAATAACCCAATCATGAATTTGGGTGATTTGGGTCATTCCATTCCTTGAGTTCTGATTGGCTGCTTGACTGTAATGACGTTGTGGAGTCTTATATATATCCTGTCATTCTGCAGTAGACTTTGTGACTATTCGGGTTTGTATCTAAGTTACAACCGTTTGTTGCCTTGTCTTCCCAGTTCGACAGTAATTGGAACTTTAATTATTCTTCACTGGTCTATACCAGCAAGTGCAGACCCCACTATCAAGACTAAAATTAAGGCAACACATTAAACTAATATTACCCTCTTCTGATCCACATAAAACTTAATGGTCATGTGTTTCCAACATTACACATATTGATTTGCTTATTTTATCTTTGTTGATTATGAGATGAAGATTCACATATATATATATATATATTCCTTCTATCTTAAAGACTGGTCGCATCAAAGAAACTCATTAATCATAATCAAACACACAAATCTAAGAAAATTTGCCCATTCAATGACCCAAGGAAAATTAGAAGCAAAGTTAAATTCTTTTCACACTAATAAGAAATGATTATACACTGATTTACTAGTATCCAGCCTTGTTGGCTAGAGGTGTAGAATATTCTTTTCACACTAATAAGAAATGATTATACACTGATTACTACAGCCCTGGAGTCTATTCTTTTCACACTAATAAGAAATGATTATACACTGATTACTAGTATCCAGCCTTGTTGGCTAGAGGTGTAGATATTCTTTTCACACTAATAAGAAATGATTATACACTGATTTACTAGTATCCACCACTATACACTGATGTACAGCCTTGTTGGCTAGAGGTGTAGAATATTCTTTTCACACTAATAAATGATTATACACTGATGTACTAGTATCCAGCCTTGTTGGCTAGAGGTGTAGAATATTCTTTTCACACTAATAAGAAATGATTATACACTGATGTACTAGTATCCAGCCTTGTTGGCTAGAGGTGTAGAATATTCTTTTCACACTAATAAGAAATGATTATACACTGATTTACTAGTATCCAGCCTTGTTGGCTAGAGGTGTAGAATATTCTTTTCACACTAAGAAATGATTATACACTGATTACTAGTATCCAGCCTTGTTGGCTAGAGGTGTAGAATATTCTTTTCACACTAATAAGAAATGATTATACACTGATGTACTAGTATCCAGCCTTGTTGGCTAGAGGTGTAGAATATTCTTTTCACACTAAAATGATTATACACTGATTTACTAGTATCCAGCCTTGTTGGCTAGAGGTGTAGAATATTCTTTTCACACTAATAAGAAATGATTATACACTGATGTACTAGTATCCAGCCTTGTTGGCTAGAGGTGTAATATTCTTTTCACACTAATAAGAAATGATTATACACTGATTTACTAGTATCCAGCCTTGTTGGCTAGAGGTGTAGAATATTCTTTTCACACTAATAAGAAATGATTATACACTGATGTACTAGTATCCAGCCTTGTTGGCTAGAGAATATTCTTTTCACACTAATAAGAATGATTATACACTGATGTACTAGTATCCAGCCTTGTTGGCTAGAGTGTAGAATATTCTTTCACACTAATAAGATGATTATACACTGATTTACTAGTATCCAGCCTTGTTGGCTAGAGGTGTAGAATATTCTTTTCACACTAATAAGAAATGATTATACACTGATTACTAGTATCCAGCCTTGTTGGCTAGAGGTGTAGAATATTCTTTCACACTAATAAGAAATGATTATACACTGATGTACTAGTATCCAGCCTTGTTGGCTAGAGGTGTAGAATATTCTTTTCACACTAATAAGAAATGATTATACACTGATGTACTAGTATCCAGCCTTGTTGGCTAGAGGTGTAGAATATTCTTTTCACACTAATAAGAAATGATTATACACTGATTTACTAGTATCCAGCCTTGTTGGCTAGAGGTGTAGAATATTCTTTTCACACTAATAAGAAATGATTATACACTGATGTACTAGTATCCAGCCTTGTTGGCTAGAGGTGTAGAATATTCTTTTCACACTAATAAGAAATATACAGACTCCAGCCTTGTTGGCTAGAGGTGTAGAATATTCTTTTCACACTAATAAGAAATGATTATACACTGAGTACTAGTATCCAGCCTTGTTGGCTAGAGGTGTAGAATATTCTTTTCACACTAATAAGAAATGATTATACACTGATGTACTAGTATCCAGCCTTGTTGGCTAGAGGTGTAGAATATTCTTTTCACACTAATAAGAAATGATTATACACTGATGTACTAGTATCCAGCCTTGTTGGCTAGAGGTGTAGAATATTCTTTTCACACTAATAAGAAATGATTATACACTGATTACTAGTATCCAGAATATTCTTTTCACACTAATAAGAAATGATTATACACTGATGTACTAGTATCCAGCCTTGTTGCTAGAGGTGTAGAATATTCTTTTCACACTAATAAGAAATGATTATACACTGATTACTAGTATCCAGCCTTGTTGGCTAGAGGTGTAGAATATTCTTTTCACACTAATAAGAAATGATTATACACTGATGTACTAGTATCCAGCCTTGTTGGCTAGAGGTGTAGAATATTCTTTTCACACTAATAAGAAATGATTATACACTGATTTACTAGTATCCAGCCTTGTTGGCTAGAGGTGTAGGAGCACTAATAAGAAATGATTATACACTGATGTACTAGTATCCAGCCTTGTTGGCTAGAGGTGTAGAATATTCTTTTCACACTAATAAGAAATGATTATACACTGATTTACTAGTATCCAGCCTTGTTGGCTAGAGGTGTAGAATATTCTTTTCACACTAATAAGAAATGATTATACACTGATGTACTAGTATCCAGCCTTGTTGGCTAGAGGTGTAGAATTTCTTTTCACACTAATAAGAAATGATACACTGATTTACTAGTATCCAGCCTTGTTGGCTAGAGGTGTAGAATATTCTTTTCACACTAATAAGAAATGATTATACACTGATGTACTAGTATCCAGCCTTGTTGGCTTTCACACTAATAAGAAATGATTATACACTGATTTACTAGTATCCAGCCTTGTTGGAGGTGTAGAATATTCTTTTCACACTAATAAGAAATGATTATACACTGATGTACTAGTATCCAGCCTTGTTGGCTAGAGGTGTAGAATATTCTTTTCACACTAATAAGAAATGATTATACACTGATGTACTAGTATCCAGCCTTGTTGGCTAGAGGTGTAGAATATGCCAGCTGTATCTCCACAGAGAGGTAAAATCCCCCCCTCCCAATGGGGATCAACCCATGATACTTAAAGATGGAATCCTCGTAGCTGAGCAGTCCATAACATGCACAACTACACTTTGGCCCTTAGGCTAGACAAGCAGTAAGAGAGGCCCTTCCTATCAATCAGCTGCTTTTGTCAAACATTAGCACCTATATAATTGTCCCGAAGTAGGAAGCACGTGGTGTAATGGTTAAAGTCATGGGAAATGGACATTAAATAATGTCATTAAATCTAATGAAGGAAATGAAGGAAAATAACCAATGGTAATGACTATGCAGAGGCTTGGTTATGCATTTATACCACTAATGAACAAGCCTCTGCATAGTCATTACCATTGGTTAGGCATTTGCACCACTGATGAACAAGCCTCCACATAGTCATTACCATTGGTTATAGATTTGTACCACTGATGAACAAGCCTCTGCATAGTAATTACCATTGGTTATACATTTGTACCACTGATGAACAAGTCTGTGCATAGTCATTGCCATTGGTTATACATTTGTACCACTGATGAACAAGCCTCTGATAGTCATTACCATTGGTTAGGCATTTGCACACTGATGAACAAGCCTTCACATAGTCATTACCATTGGTTATAGATTTGTACCACTGATGAACAAGTCTCTGCATAGTCATTGCCATTGGTTATGCATTTGCAACACTAATGAACAAGCCTTTGCACAGTCATTGCCATTGGTTAGGCATTTGTACCACTGATGAACAAGCCTCTGCACAGTCATTACTATTGGTTAGGCATTTGCAACAGCAATGAACAAGCCTCTGCATAGTCATTGCCATTGGTTAGGCATTTGCACCACTGACGAGCAAGCCTTCACATAGTCATTACCACTGGTTATTCATTTGCACCACTGATGAACAAGCCTCTGCATAGTTATTACCATCGGTTATGCATTTGCACCACTAATGAACAAGTCTCTGTTGGTTATATATTTTCATCAACGATAAGGATTTGTTGCATGGTAAACTCCTAAAATCTTTACCCCTCCAGACTGTCATTCTGATTCCATTTTGTAGGAGTGGTCCCCGCTTCTCCGCGGCAGTGATGATGCAGTCTAGGAAATTGTCACCCTTAGTCTTGTCATGGTTCAACAGATCCTGACAGAGTTGCCTTCAGTGGTCTTCCTCTTTCTATTCTTGTGTAATCATGTGGGGAGACCCACCTGGTACAAACTTTGTGATATTACAATGTTGCCAACATCATTTCCAATCCATTGAAACTGACATTAAATTCTGTACACAGTTCCTTGGTCATAATCCACTGATTTGCTCTACATTTTGTGAGTGGACAGCTGCTGTGCTAGGTTGCCTGTAATGTGGTGTGTCACTCCCATTTCTGTCACCACTGCTGAAATACATTACTCACTGTCTTCACATCCACTGTTTGGTCTCTGTAAACATTCAGCATGTAGCGATGAATGTCAAGAGGAATGTCTTCATATGAATAATGTCATTTTGCCAGACTGCTGTCCAACTGCTATTGGTAACAAGAAAAAATAGAATTAAATTATTAATAGGAAGGTTCAACTTCTGTTGCCATGCCACCACATCTGCCTCTGATGTGATAGGCCAACATAATAAGATAGGAGGTGTGACTTAAGAGTGATATAGCTACAGCTTGAAAGAATTCTTGCTTAATCTTATCAGAAAGATCACATTTCCATATGATCAATATATATATACATATATATATACTAGCAAATATATGCTCCCTCCGGGTGCAAGTATTTAAGTTTTAATGAAATAAAATATCATGTTAACTTAGAAAGGGTAATGTAACTAAATAAGATGCTGATAAAAAGATTTAAAACCAAGGGGAACAACTAAAACTTGCTTTTTCTTCACTCCCGTCTTTCATTGATAAATTTTCATAATGTAACTATTTAGTTAAATTAGGAAGTAAAGAATAGAATTACTGTTAATATTGTTAATGGATTTATTGGAGAGATGTTTGCTCATATTCATTAAGATAAAACCAAACAATTAGAAATCAATAATACTGAGCACATATTTATTAAAATCAAATTTTTAATATCAATATGCAAATTAGCCTTTCCCTTCACACTGCAAACCACTATATTTTGTATATATAAATACGATTGCATGTTAATAATATGTAGATATGGTCAACAGTATTAATAATGTAAAACTATTTTATTAATAATTGAGTTTTGAATAAAAATCAAATCATGCAGAATGTGATGTAAATAACTATGTGAATTGTGACTCGATTAGTAATATAGTTTCGGTTACAGACAGAAGAACACACAATCTCCATTATAATAAGATATATATATATGTGTGAGTGTGTGTGTACCACTGTTTTTCGTGGGATGCTGCTTCGAAGAGATGTTCAAGAAGTATGCAGCATCCCTATGTAGTGTCCAGTGGTGTAGCCATACAGTATCACTGGCACAACTACAGCTTGGAAGAATTTTCACTTTATTTTATTGGAGAGATCAGATTTCCATATGATTGGTAATCTCTATAGCAGTCCATGCCTTGCCTATGTATATTGATATCGCTTTCTGTAAATGAGATATTACTACCTAGATATGTTAACTGGTCTACTAATTTCAGTCTTGCCATCCAGTGTGAAGATGTCTCCATCTCATTTAAAACACATGAATTCACATAAAATTCATATACCTGGAAAAGTTAACTCTTTCATACCCACTGGGACACCAGTGTCCTAGTAACCCTGTTGGCTGGAGCTGTAGAATATGCCAAGAGCACCTCTGTAGAGAGGCAAGACCCCCCCCCTCCACAATGGGGTCACATATTGGCTGTGGGTGGCAATCCATGATGTTTAAGTTTGGAATCCTAGTGGCTGAGCAGTCCATGATTTGCAACACTTCACTTTAGACCTTACTGGGGCGGTAAAATCAGCCAATGAAAGCCAATCTCTCAACTGACCCCAGAGTTCACTACATGTCAATCAAACTGAGTTGACCTCAGTTACGCATAACGAAACTTAAAAAAATTTTTAAAAAATTTGTTGTGAAAGGGTTAAAGATGATCATCAAGATAAACCGTTTTTTTTCTTTCTTTTGTCTATGTACAGATAGATATAATAGAAATGGTCACTTGTATATTAAATTTGCGCTAATACCCTTGGGAAAGGTATGGATCCTACTCTCCCTCCAGCTATGGGTAAATAGCAGGGCAGACTGGTAACCAGTCTAGGAGAAGGAAAACTCTGAATTCAAACCTGTTGAACTCCGCTTAAGAAATTGACCTTGTGTCACATCCTGCTTGTGGAGGGGGTTGGTAAATATATGTATATTAAATTTGCTTTCAGTGTTCAGAATCACCAAGAATCTATTTCATCTAGATTAAATTGATTTAGTGCCTTGTGGGTATAGATAACAATTTACTAAGATCAATTTCAATCTGTTGAATTTAGATAGAATAGATCACTATCTAGTCACTGCTGTGTACAGAGACATGCAAAGTCTTGATATAAGTAAAAAGACAGAATCATTTTACTCTTACTTATTATTTAATAAAGATAGACTCACTGACAGCTTCTCTCTATATACATATGTATGGGTCAATCATTGATTTATGGTAATAGAATAATTTATTTATGGAATTAATTCTTGAAGGGTTACTTCTAATCCTTCCATTTGAATTTCGACCTAACAAAATTATCACTCACTAGCAGCAGTACCAGATAATACCCAGGAAAGTGAGGTTATTTTCAGTAGCAACTTTTGCTAGGTGTGTTTATGCACTGGTTATACAGAAATTGGCATTTATGTAGTTAAGTAAAAAGTAAAGTCAGCGTAGTGACCTATTATCGATATCAGCCAGACAGCAAGGGAGTCTATC
>CM042143.1:74013322-74018322 GCA_023376005.1 Doryteuthis pealeii
GTGTGTGTGTGTGTGTGTTTACACAGCTTTTTATTTATATATATTTTTTTCTTTAAATTGTACTATTCACTTAATCTCTTTCTCACTTGAGCCCTTCTCTGTCTCTGTCTCTGTCTCTGTCTCTGTCTCTCTCTCTCTCTCTCTCTCTCTCTCTCTCTCTCTCTGACAATTCTCTCACTTCATTCATCCCCACTCTCTCTTAAGATTGTACCTTTCTTTACTTAGTTTCCTTGGCTCCTTTTCAATCACACAATCTTTCTCTGTCTGCTTCTCCCTTTCCTACTCTTAGCTTCTTTTTCTTTTAAATGTTTTTGCAATGTCTGTTTAGGCAGATAGTACTGCTCCTAGTCAAAATCACAAGAGGGGTGGGGAATCTCCGGATATTATCAGAAAAGGAAATAAGAGTGTTATCAATGAGGATAATAAAATGGATAGTTAGGGATATACTGAGATAAGAATTGGATTGGATAGATTGATAAGAATTGGCTTAGATAGATGGATAGATAGATAAGAAATGGCATGGCTGGATAGATAGATATGGATAGATAGATAAGAAATGGCTTGGATAGATGGATAGATAGATAGAAAGCCTTGGATAGATAGATAGATAGATAAGAAATGGCTTGGATAGATGGATAGATAGATAAGAAATGGCTTGGATAGATGGATAGATAGATAAGAAATGGCTTGGATAGATGGATAGATAGATAAGAAATGGCTTGGATAGATGGATAGATAGATAAGAAATGGCTATGGATAGATAGATAAGAAATGGCTGGATAGATAGATAAGGATAGATGGATAGATAGATAAGAAATGGCTTGGATAGATGGATAGATAGATAAGAAATGGCTTGGATAGATGGATAGATAGATAATGGCTTGGATAGATGGATAGATAGATAAGAAATGGCTTGGATAGATGGATAGATAGGATAGATAAGAAATGGCTTGGATAGATGGATAGATAGATAAGAAATGGCTTGGATAGATGGATAGATAGATAAGAAATGGCTTGGATAGATGGATAGATAGATAAGAAATGCTTGGATAGATGGATAGATAGATAGAGATAGATAGAAATGGCTTGGATAGATGGATAGATAGATAGAAATGGGATAGATGGATAGATAGATAAGAAATGGCTGGATAGATAAGAAATGGCTTGGATAGATGGATAGATAGATAAGAAATGGCTTGGATAGATGGATAGATAGATGGATAGATAGATAAGAAATGGCTTGGATAGATGGATAGATAGATAAGAAATGGCTTGGATAGATGGATAGATAGATAAGAAATGGCTTGGATAGATGGATAGATAGATAAGAAATGCTTGGATAGATGGATAGATAGATAAGAAATGGCTTGGATAGAGATAGATAGATAAGAAATGGCTTGGATAGATGGATAGATAGATAAGAAATGCTTGGATAGATGGATAGATAGAATGATAGATAAGAAAGATAGATAGATAGAAATGGCTTGGATAGATGGATAGATAGGATAGATAGATGATAGATAGATAGATAAGAAATGGATGGATAGATAGAGATAATAGATGGATAGATAAGAATTGGCTTATCTAAATAGATAGATAGATAGATAAGAATTGGTTTATCTAAATAGATAGATAGATAAGAATTGGCTTAGATAGATATATAGGTAGGTAACAACAAGCTGTAAAGAGAAGCAAATATATGAATGAGAAAAAGGTATGAACACATTGAGATAGATATTTAGATAGATAACAGGCTGAGATATATTTGGATATGAACACATTGTGATATCTATTTAGATAGATAACAGGCTATGATAGATATTTAGATAGACATATATGAACAAATTATGATACTTTGATAGATAAGAACAAGCTGAGATAGATAAAGAGAAACAGATAGATGGATGGATATTTAGATAGATTGGAACAAGGTGAGATAGATATTTAGAGAGAGATATATGAATACACTGTGATAGATATTTAGATAGGCAAGAATAGGCTGAGATTAACATTTAGATAGATAGATAGATAGATAGATGGATATGAACACATTGGGATAGATAGGAACAGTCTTGGAAGCAAAAAGAGGAAATGAAGGGGGAAGGCGTTGATGACAATGGGGATGTATGGGGCAATGAGTGGGGATTGAGGGAATAGTTAAAGGCTCAGTAGGTGTGCATGCATTCACTAATTGAATATTGTTTCCCTGTAAGAGGTGGGGGGGTTGACAATACACAATTGGCGTTACCCCTAATACTTTTACCACCTTCCTATCAACAGATGCCATTATTACCACCACAGGAATCTTTAGCACCAGTGATGCTATCTCTGATCACAATTACTCTACTCTTACCCTAAACAGATCAGTATTAGTACCATTGTCAAAATAGTTGTTTTTATATACAATAGTAAACACCATTACTTATATTATAATCAAGTATTAGGGGCACTATCAATATTCTGATAATGAAAAAACTGCTGTCTATAACAATTTTCTTAAACAATACTAATATTACTGTCATCATCTTCATCACTACAGATCACTACAGCCACCACTATATCACCGGCATTTTATTGCACTCCCAACCCCATACCTCTGCCACATTTACCATCATTTAGACAGTTACTGCTCAGGAGAAGAGGGAGGTTGACAGTCTTTTAGAAAGAGCAGATGTTGTTGCTGCTGCTGCTGCTGCTAACAGCACCACTACGACTACTGCTAACGTTGCTAGTAGTAATTCTTGTAGCTTGTTGCAAGTCTCCCCTTTTTAGCATTGTCTGTTTCTCTCTCTCTCTCTCTCTTTCTCTCTCTTTTTGGTCTCCACTCTTGTATAGTGGAGCATTGCTTCAATGATTTTGGCATTGTATCTTGAGAACCCTGTAACTGAAGCATGAGTGGGGAAATGGTGGAAAAGTAACCCTTGCAATGTGGATGCAACTGTGTGCTATGTACCATAACTTGGGGGAGAGCAACAACTGAAAAACAAAAAAATATTATTCGGAAAAGTATTTTCCTTGGTGCTGTTCAAGGTAACTCCTTTTATCGCAAATTGTTTGTTGTGGTTTTACATGCGTTTGTCGTCTCTCTCTTCCTCTCTCAATCTACCTCTCTCTCTCTCTGTATCCCTCTCTCTCTCTCTGTATCTCTCTCTTAGAATTAGGCATTTTTACCAGTACCTACATACACATTTTCCCAATGTGTTAAATGAAAAAAATTAAAAAATTAAAAATTCAGAAATTTTAAATTCACCTTCCTGTACATATCTATTTTACATGCGTTTGTCATCTCTCTCACTCTCTCTCTCTCTCTCTCTCTCTCTCACTCTCTCTCTCTTTAGAATTAGGCATTTTACCATTTACCATACACATTTTTCCAAATTTGTTAAATAAAAAAAAATTCTAAAAATTCAGAAATTTTAAATTCACTTTTGTGTACATATATATTTTGATTTTATTATATAGAAAAGGAAAAAAAAAATATTCCTTATTATCAAGGAAAAAAAAATAGATAAATAAATAAAAATAAATAAAAATTAATTTAAAAAATCATTCACCGGTCTCGGATTGCGAATGTATCATTTCTTAAAAAAATAAACTTTTATAAACACTTAAGATCGCAAAGAAAAGAAAAAAAAAAAAAACAATTACAAAGATTTATTAATTTTTTATAATTAGTATTAACTACTGTAAAATCAGTCAACAGTTTTAATCCGAATCATCTCTCGATGGTAGAAAGCCACTTCATTCATTGAGAGGGGAAGGTGTTCCTTCTAATTTGACAACCTTATTGTACGCTGTAATGATTGCGGGTAAGAAAATAACTGTCTTGGAGTATTTTTCTAAGTTCTATTCCTTTTAAAATACAGAAAAATTCCTTCATTTGTTTTTGTTTTGTTTTGTTTTTTTCTAGAGCCTCAAAATGATAATTTTTCTTACTTGTTTTGTTTTTAGTCTTAAAAATATATTCGTAATATCAAGCAAGGTAAAAAAGAAACAAGCACTTCAGGAAGGTTGCAAAGAAAAAGAAAATGTTTGGAAAAGAAAGACAGTGAAAATGAACAAAAAAATCAATATCAATTTTGCTGTTGTTTCACTTGGTATACTTTGTGTATGTGCGTGTTTTCATGCGTGTGTTATGTGTGCATTCTTCAGTGTGCATCTAGTTGTTTATGATATATACTCATGGATATACACTCACATTTGGAATGATATTAAAATTGAAGACATGCACACAGAGAAATGTGCACTCAACACACACACATATACACACTCACACATATATATGTATATCCGTTTTGCTGTTGTTCCAAATTATATATTTTGTGTCTGTGGATGGTATATACATTTTCTTGTGAACATTAAAATGTCTGGGTATGTAAGAAATTGGTTGTTTAGAACACACACACTAATATATATATATATATATATATATATATGTATATATATTAATCAAAGATCATACATATAAATAGGTATATATCAATTTTGTTTCAATTGATACATTTTATATGTGAGTATATATGTGCATTTATTTGTAAGAAATTGGGTGTTTATTTTATTTATATATGTATATATATAATATACTTATATATATATATATATATATATATATATATATATACACACATGTAATTATATCTAAAAACAATCTATGTGCATACATAAGGGTGCATTTAACACAGTTATCAAATACAGTTTAAATTTGGTAAGAGGTACCCAGTAAGGACCAAATACCCTACTCAGTAGTAGTTGATTTGCAATGTTAGCTTTCTGACCATTACACAATAGTTGGGCACCCTGCATATCTATTTTTGTGTATATATGGTTGTTCTGTGTGTGTGTGTGTGTGTGTTTTAAGTATACACACACACACATATATATATATATATATATATATATATATATATATGAGTGAGTGTGTTTGTGTGTAAAAGATTGGTCGTTTTGTAACATATCTATGTACTCATGTATATACACACATATAACTATAATTAAAAAGG
>CM042143.1:74020822-74045822 GCA_023376005.1 Doryteuthis pealeii
ATTGCAGTCCACACATTTCTTCCATTGGTATTGTACTGCTTGGATCCCATTAGTCAAAAAAGTCATCAACACCAGATATGACATCATCATATGAACTTTTCAGCCCACCCTTATATATATATGGAAAGGGAATTGAATCCGACAATATGAGGAAAAAATGACTAAAGAAATTTATTTTCTTTACTCATTATTTCCTCATATGTATGTATGTATAGAATATATAAAGATATATAGTCTATATTTATATATATAAAAATTTTTTCAAAAAATTTGGATAATTACTTATGATATATTATTTGCTAAATTTGTATATATTAATGAACTTTCACACATGTGTACACAATGTTTGTTTGCTTCATAGAGAAAAGAATACAATTATATATATGAGAGAGAGAGAGAGAGAGAGAGAGAATGTTATTTCTAAACATGTTTGAGTAAATACAACAGATAATGGTTGGTTGTTGTTTCTGTTAGGTTTTTGCCAACAAATGAGGAAATATTATGAATAAGTATGAAGATTACATAAAGATAATTGTCTAAAGCTTTTGCTAGTTGCAGTTTGAATACATTCAATCATTGTTGATTATCATCAAAAACCTAAGTTGTTGTCTTGTATTTGTGAAATCCATATATATATATATATATATATACTTATATTCTTATAGGTTAAGTGGAGAGATATTTAAGTAAAAGTGTATGAATATCTTTATTAATCTGTATCAAGAAAATCTATTTTCAAGCAGTAAACGTACTAAGTTTAAAGCTGTATTTACCAAGATAGAAATTAAGAATGAAAGGGGTGTCAAAAAGTACGAACAATTTCGATACTTTTTTGACACACCTTATATAATGGGTATAAGTGTGTATTTTAAATCATTAATACAAATGATCCATGTTCAGTGTGTATTATATGTACTACCAAATGGCATTTAGCACAGTTATAAGATATCTTTGCATAATTATTCCAAAAAGCAGGTTTTGATAAATAACTGTTATGTGTTATTCATTTATAATTTTATTGTTTTATTTTCATATATATATAAGCAATAGATTTGTGTATAAATTTTATAAGAAAGCCATTATAAAAGTTTAAAAAAAAACAAAAAAACCTTCTTAAATGCCTAATCTTCTGAACAGCGAGATAGTCTATTCCCTTTTTCGTTAACACCAGAACAGGAAGATTGTTTTGTTGGGGGTGGAACACTACACCTACTGTCAGCTCTCATATGCTGCTTTACTGTACAGATAAGATTATCAAACCTGTGCAACTCAAGTGCTGAGTTGGCCGAGACCAATATAGAACCTGAAACCTTGCGATTCCTAGGTGAATGCTTTACCGACTGAACTAAACCGACCTTTATTTACTTTATTTATGTTTTATTTTCATATATATAAGCAATAGCTTTATGTATAAATTTTATAAGATCTCTCTAAATCCCTAATCTTCTTTAATTCCATTCTCATTTAGGTTTTCTTCATTTAGCAGTTCTAATGATGAAGTTCCAGTTCTGGAGCTCTGGGGAGTGTGGAGTACCCCTTCATCACCATTACTCCCATGTCCACCCTGACCCAGAATGGTGATACCTGTTATTGTCACTTCTATCGGTTAAATAGAAAAAAAAACATGAGTTAAAAAAAAATGTGTTTAAAAAAAATTTGAATACCAATCAAGAATGAATATAACAAAACATTTTCAGCATAAAATAACCCAACTGGGGTTGACATGCCGTAAAATCCAACCAACCATTTAGCAGTGTTTTGTTTTTTATGGTAACATTATTGGCACAATTTTTTAACATTCTGAGAAGATCTACTTCTTAGTAAAAAAAAAAATAGATAAAAATAAATTTTCAGTGTATTATTTTGATTTCTGACTATTGTCACCTCAGAAAAAAAAATCTCCCTGCACTAGCGAAAAGGGTATAGACTCCCACGCTGTCCGGCTGATACTGACAATAGGCCACGCCGCCAAACTTACTTTTTTACTTATATTTGACCAGTTAAAAATCAACATGTTTTATTTTCTTTCATGAAAATTAATCAAATAAAAAAAAAAACAAATAAAAATAACATTTCTAAAAAAGAAATTCTTTTACATAATTATCTCGGTTTTCTTTGTTTATTATTCTAATTATCCTTTAATGTTTGTTCGGCTGGGGAAGAAGAATGCTCCTACTGCACCTCTGCAGAGGTTGGCCGTGGATGGCAACCTGTGATGCTTAAGGACGGAATCCTGGTAGCTGAGCAGTCCATGACATGCAACGCTCCATTTTGGCCCTTACTTAGGCTAGACGGGTGGTTGGAAAGGCCCCTCTGATCAGTTGGCTGGTCATGTCAAGCCCTAGCACCTATATGATTGTCCTGACCCTATTGCCCTTATGGCAACCCCCAATACTTTTTATCATATATGTACTAGAGGGCGATGGCTGAGGGTCTTAGTGTCCTGAGTATGATATTAAACTGCATCTAGTGGTGAAGTTTCAGTTATGGAGCTCTGAGGAATGTGGAATACCCCTTCATCACCATTACTTCCAGGTCCACTCTGACCTGGAGTAGTAGTACCTGTTAGGGTCTAATCTATGGGTTAAATAGATAAAAATAAGAGTTCCTCAAAAATATACCAGTAAAGCAAAATTGATAACCAACTGTTGTCTCTCACTCAGAATTTTTTTATAAACAAACTATTTACCTAAAATCTATTCCCATACAGTTTGTGGCACCTTTCTTTCCACTAAAAATGATGACGTAGTATTCCCCCCCCCCAAAAAAAAATATCTGCATCTGCAGGCCAAATCCTGAGTGACCGTCTTTGGTGCACTGAATGCACACAAACTGTGATGCTTTCTGGGGCTGCTGTCTTTTCTCCCTCTTTCTGGCTCTCTTTGCTGTCGAGGCTACTCTCCTCTCCACATCACCCCTCTCCGTGCCTTGCTTAACGTGAAATGCAAACTGCCTTGTTTGGGATTTGAACTCATCTTGCTGTATCCATTTCTTATAATGATAAACATTACACCATGCACCTCCAATGTTTATATATGGTTTATATAAAGCCTGCATTGTGTTGGAGGTGTGATGTGTAATGGTTATGGTCATATGAAATGGACTCTACGACCAAGTGTCACTTCCTACTTGTGCAGAGAGGTTGGTAATATATATATATATATATAAAGCTTGCATTTGCATTGTGTACATTGAACTATACATAAAACGGCTTAATCCGTTAGTGGAAATTTTGTAACTTTCTTTTCTTTTAATGGCCCAGTCATCTACAGTGAATGGATAAATAAAAAAGGTAAACTGTGATGTGTAAAATGTACCAGGAAAAAGTAAACGATAATAGATAAGGATTATAATAGGTTATATATATATATATAATATATATATATATATATATACACCCCAACCCCTCCACATGAGTAGGATGTAACAGAATGCCAATTTTTTCTTTTTTTTTTTTTTTTTTTTTTTTTTCCAAAGTATTTTTTTTACTATTTTTTTTCTGTTTATATATGTTTATCTATCCTCTCTCTCACGCTCTCTCTCTCTCTCTCTTATATATATATATATATACACACACACACACACACAAACCACTCTGCATGAGCAGGATGTGACACAAGGTTAATTTCTTAAGTGGAGTTTAACAGGTGATTTGAATTCAGTTTTCTTTCTCCTAGACTGTTTGCCTAACCAAGGTTAAAAAATCCAGTCTGTGCACTACTGTTTACCCATAGCTGGAGGGAGATGCCTACCTTTTCCAAAGGTGTTAACATGGTGTGAAATGCAATCAGCATCGTCCAGGATTTTAACTCGCATCGACATGTGCATTTTCTACGACTCTATCCATTACACGACATGCCTCCATGTCTATTACGCAGTATAGGAGGCGAATTTGTAATAATGTAATAGTTTATATGTATTTGGTAAAAATCTTAGATTATATTCTGATATAACTTAGAATTTTTTCTTCCTACAATGCCCCAGTTTATTTGTAACTGCCTTCTTTCTCTCCAACTTTAGTTTTTAAACAGTTGATTCTAGGTTTGGTTTGTTGGATTTTATGGCATGTCAACCCTTGTTGGGTTATTTTATGCAGAAGATGTTTCATTCTATTCATGCTTGTTGAGTATTCAAAGTTTTTTTTTTTTTTAAACTCAATTTTTTTAAACATATTTCTTTAAAACTCATTTTTTTTTAATTTAACCCATAGATAGGACACTAACAGGTACTACAACTCCAGGTCAAAGTGGAGTAATGCTGACGAAGGGGTACTCCACACTCCCTAAAGCTCCAAAATTGGAACTTCAGAATTAGATGCAGTTTAACGTCATACCCAGGACACAGTTTATTTGGGGTTTAAAATCAACTACGTAAATATACAGAACTACTAGCGCCAAAAGAATTCTATTGCCTATGATGCAAATAAATGCAGCAGGAATGAAATTACCATTCTGGATTTTTGTGGAAATAAATATTAATATTTATCATTTGATATTTATTATTTATACAAGAAAATTTATAATTTTCCTGTTTATACATTTTTTTTTGTGTATCCTTAATTTTTGATATAACAATTTTCTTTTTCAATCTTGCTCAATAGTTGTTCTTGTATATTCCTCCAGAAAAAAACTGTCTGCTCTCACTTTGTAGGCAAACCTAATTGCTACAATATTTTTGAAGTTATTCTTGATAAACTATAGAAGCTCACACCATAAATTCATTCATAACTCTATGTGTATGTGTGTGTGTGTGTGTGTGTGTATATATATATATAT
The DNA here is from genome assembly GCA_023376005.1 of Doryteuthis pealeii. Classification (NCBI taxonomy): domain Eukaryota; kingdom Metazoa; phylum Mollusca; class Cephalopoda; order Myopsida; family Loliginidae; genus Doryteuthis; species Doryteuthis pealeii. Next base: position 74,025,598 of record CM042143.1, read on the forward strand.
ATATATATATATATATATATATATATACACAAGGTGTGTCAAAAAAGTATTGAGATTTTTTGTACTTTTTAACACCTTTTATTCTGAAAAAATTAACATTCCATTCATTGTTCATTTTTATCTTGGTAAATATAGCTTCAATCTCATACTTTTATGACACACCTTGTATATATGTTGAAAAGATAATTGAAAGAAAAAAAAATATTTGGGTATGGATGAAATTCCTTATTGTTCTTTGTCAACACGTTTTGATCAAAATTCGTTTACACACACCATATTCTATTTAAAATTATTTAAAATATAAAATAAAATAACAGAAACAATCTCTTGTTGGCAAGGGCTGGTATTAAACCTGGAACCTTGTAGTTCTTAGGTGAATGCTCTACCAACTCAGTTAAATCAACCCCAAAGAAACACAAAACTGTATCAGTTGTGTGGCAAATCAACATAAAATAATTGTCAATCAAAACAATTGCTCTATTTTTCAAGATAAATAGCAACTTATCATCATTATCATCATGGTGTGCCAACAGCACAGATTCCCATAACTCTCTTTTGCCATCTGTCCTACTGGACATCATTCTTGGCAAGTCCTCTAAAGGGCATTGAGTATCCGCAGAGAGCTGATGATTGTAAGTTTTTGCTGGTTGGCCAAAACTAGTGTGTCCAAGTGTAGGAGTCAACAAGAGAACATTGCTTACGAGTTCATCCTTACTTCACCATCAGTGCCCAGCATATCTTACATGGATGGTTTGTGTGATGGGAGGTAAGTGGCCATGCAGATTCCAGGGTTTATTAAAAACAGTATGCAGCATCCTTGTGTAGTTCCCATCAAGCTTTTTCTCTAAGTGATACAACCATACAATAGTACTGACATAGCTACACCTTTGGAAGAATTCACATTTTATTTTGAGATTAGAAATTCAAAAACCTAATTATGCAGAATTAAATCCTGGATAAAGTTACAGTTCACATAGCGCTAATACCCTTGGGAAAGGTATGAATCCAGGTAATCTCCTGCCAGCTATGGGTAAATAGCAGGGCAGACTGGGTTCTTTGTCCTTGGCTAGGCAACTAGAAGGAAAACTCTGAATTCAAACCTGTTAAACTCCACTTGAGTTGGTCACTACTAAAATAGGCTCAGTTCTAATTAGTGATCTATTTCACTAATAATTATCATGTGATATTTTCTCTTGTAAGTGTTTGCGTTGACTTGATGATTTAAAAATTTTGACTCTGTCTACCATTTTGAAAATCTTCCAGACAGATCTTTTTCCTTTCTTTCTTTCATTTTGCACTTTCTTTGACATTAAAGATATCTGAAACTTTTCTTAGAAAGATTTTTTTGAGCATGTAACCGATGAAGTCATGCAGGTATTGTAGATTGTATGTTTTTTGTATTTAGGAAATTTGGTCACATGCAAGTGGTGCAACCATACAATAATACTGACACAGCTACAGCTTTAGAAGAAGTCACATTTTATATTATCAGAGATCAGATCTCCAAAAAACAAATCTAATCATAAAAAATTATCACAAGATCTTTTCTATTGTGAATGTTTGTGTCGATTTGATGATTTAAAAAAAAAAAAAAAGAAATTTGGTTTACCATTTTGAAAATATTCCAGACTGTTGTTTTCTTTCTTTCATTTTTCACTTTCTTTGATATTAGAAATATGTGAAACTTTTCTTAGAAACATTTTTCGAGCATGTGACTGAAGTCGTGCAGGTATTGCAGATTGTTTGTTCTTTGTATTTAGAAAATTTGGTCACATGCTTATTGTGGAAAACTGCTATTAGCAGCATGTTGCATTTAGTGAAAAACACTTTTTTTTTTCACTAGTGTTAACCAGTGAAAACACATTGTCTCTCATCAACGGAAAGAAGACTGAGGTATTTATCAATGCTAGATATTTTGCAATATGGAATATCATTCTCAGAATATTTTGTAATAAAGGGCTATTATGTCGTATTGTAAATAAGTAATATTTACTCTTTAAATAAATCCATCACTATATTCACCTGTAATTTCTCTTTAGTTTGAGAAAATGATTAATTGTAAACTATTAAAGGTGTTGACTTCAATTATTCTGTCTGCTAAGAGATTGTTCAGACTTTAAAAACACCTGTGAATAAACACAGTAATTTACTAAGTTGCTCCATGGTAAGCTCTGATGACTGAAGTTGTAAAACAATACATTTACTCTTTGTCTACTCTAAGCTACTCTCCTACCACTGTGATCTTACCATAAACCATTAGCAGTGGCTCTTACACATTTCACTTGTTTACCATAATTATAGGACTTTATTTAAACAGAATTAGTTCTGGGGTGAATAGATAGTGAAGTTTGAAATATCCCATCATATAGGTAAAATACCATGAAAATTTGCTACAGCCATGGGGGGGAATTTGGTAAGCAAAGAGTTAAATGACCCAAAAGACGGTTGATATGTCTTACCATAAACCACTAGCAGTGGCTCTTACACATTTCACTTGTTTATACTCAGATTACCATAATTATAGAACTTTATTTAAAGAAAGACAAAGAGTTAAATGATCCAAAAGAGGCTTGATATGTCATAAAAAAAAAAAACAACCAACAATACCCTTAATCTGTAGTTATTCATTAAAAATATAAGTTTGTCTCAAATTTTGAAAATATGAATATATAGCAGTCCAAAAATAAGTATATATATATATATATATATATATATGGGTCAGTTTAGCTCAGTCAGTAGAGCACCCACAAGGTTCTGGGTTCGATAGCGTGTGAATAAACACTGATTTGCTAAGTTGCTCCATGGTAAACTGATGACTGAAGTAAAACAATACATTAACAGCCCTGTCACTGGGGCTTTAGAATACACTGACTGCACCTCTGCAGAGGGGTAAGACCTTCCCCCAATGGGGCCACCTGTTGGTTGTGGCTGGCAATCCATATATGCTTAAGGACAAAATCCTGGTGGATAACCAGTCCATGACATGCAACACTCCATTTTGGCCCTTTCTTGGACTAACTGGCAGTCAGAAGCCCCACTCCAATCAATTGGCTGGTCATGTCAAGCACTAGCATCTATATGATTATCACAACACTATTTCTCTGATGGTAAACCCCCAAAACATATGTGCTAGAAGGCTATGGCTGAGGGTCTTAGTGTCCTGGATATGACATTAAAGTGCATCTAGTTGTGAGGTTCCAGTTCTGGAGCCTGGGGAGTGTGGAGTACCCCTTCATCATCATTACTTCTAGGTCCACTCTGACCTGAAGTAGTAGTACATTTTAGGGTCCCATCTATAGGTTAAATAGAAAATATGAGTTTTAAAAAAATTTAGTTAAAAATAAATTTTCATACCCATCAAGAATGAATAAAACAAAATGTCTTCAGCATAAAATAACCCAACAAGAGTTTGACATGGTGTAAAATCCAGAAACCAGCCAGCCAACAATACATTAAAAAGTCAGTAAAATGTGTGGGGGGGCTATTGTTGGTATCAGCCAGACAGCGAGGGAGTCTATCCTCTTTTCACTAGCACTAGACCAGTTTATGCTGATGTGGAATGCCACACCTACGTCAGCTCCCCTACTTAGTCTGAAGATCACATAGGCAAGAAAATGTCAGTAACCAGGTGCAGTTGACTCCATGTTCATGATACCTTCACTTAGATTTAAATGCTCTATCCATGATATTGAGCACTGTTTACTTATAAATATAACACCCATATTATCTATATAATACATGAGTATGTTTGACTTTTGCAGAACAAAGCAACAAAAAAAAAACAACTATATAAAAACCAAATTAAAAGAATAAATTACTTGTTTTAAATTCCTTGTTCCTCACAAAATTGTTTTATTTATTATGTTGATTACATGTTTTTTAGATGATAGAACCAATCAAAGAAATTCATTAAAAGTTTGAGATTCAAAACAACAAAGTTCTTTGGATCAGACCACATGAGATATATAAATATATTCACACTTTAATCACAGAGAAGATGAAAACATTGTATCCTTTAATCATTGTAATTATTTGTATTTGCACCAGACTTAGATCTTCCTATTCCCTTTGTTTACATTTCAAAGATTCACCTTAAAACACATACATTTGTTATTTGACACTTAATGGTGTTCTGATTTTCTTCTAAACTTCAGGAAAGCTAATTGCTGAATTATTTTTTCTAGTGGCCAATACTCACACACACACAGGTATATATATATATATATATATATATATATATATATATATATAAGTAATTGTAATTTGCTTGAAGCATTGTTAAGTATGTTATAATATATTAATAATTTGAAAGCAATTACAATGCACATAAAAAATAAAAACAAAAAGATGTTATTTTTTGTCTTATCGATTTCAAAGTAGAACTTATCTTCAGAGACAAATTCCAGAAATGGACGCGTTTTTTTTTATGTCGTTATTTTTTTTTTATGTTATAAACACGCGTCTCGTGGTGTTCTTTTTTTTAAACGCCCACGGAAAGCTGTGATAGTAATTTAGCCGTTTATTCAATTTCAATTTTAATATTTTCATCTATTTATATATTTATGTATTATTCATATATATATATATATATATATATATATATATAAAGGTGTGTCAAAAAAGTATTGAGATTTTTTGTACTTTTTAACACACCTTGTATTCTGAAAAAAAAAAATATTCCATTCAATCTTCATTTCTATCTTGGTAAATACAGCTTTAAACTTGGTACTTTTTTGACACAACTTGTATTCTGAAAAAAATTAATGCAGGGAACTTTTTTTTTTTTTTTTTTTTTTTTTTTCAGAATACAAAGTGTGTCAAAAAGTATCGAGACTTTTTTGACACACCTTGTATATATGAGGAAATAACAGATTGTGTTTTATCTTTAATAACTCTTAATTACACTTTGTTGAATTTTACCCAAACAACATTCAATTGATATTTCACCTCGTATTAATATATATATATATATATATATATATATATATATATAATGTTGAAAAGATAAATGGAAGAAAAATATATATATATATTTTGGTATGGATGAAATTTATTATCGTTATATGTTGACACATGTTTCAACCAAAATTTGCTTACATTTGTTTGTAGGATTTATTGATAAAATTTTAAAATGCTTTAATAGATAGAACAATTTTTTACTTTAAATCACGTTTGCCTACCTAAATAAATTTAAAAAATAAATCACTAGTATCATTTTTCATCAACTTAGCAACAAAAACAAAACAATTAGATAAATAATAACAAATAATAAACAGCCTTAAGAAAAGAACTGAAAGAAACTAAACAATAAGCATACCATTATTTTTAACCAAATTTGTTTGAATATATATATATATATATATATACACACATACATACACTCCGCACGAGCAGGATGCGACACAAGGTCAATTTTATTAAGCAGAGCTCAACAGTTTGAATTCAGAGTTTTCCTTCTCCTAGACTGGTTACCTAGCCATGGTTAAGAGTCCAGTCTGCCCTGCTATTTACCCATAGCTGGAGGGAGAATTGGATTCATACTTTTCCTAAGGGTATTAGCACCATGTGAAATTCCAACAGCTTCGTCCAGGAATTGAACTCGCGAGTCCATTTCCTATGACTCTAACCATTAGACCACACACCTCCATTTCCTATGACAATAGACATTACATCATGGCTTTATATATATATATATATATATATATATATATATAAAGCCATGATATAATGTCTACTGTCATAGGAAATGGACACAATGAGATGAGTTCACATGCAGGACAAGGTTGTTTGCATTTCACATAGCCCTAGTAGCCTTGGGAAAGGTATGAACCCAACTATTCTGCTTACAGCTATAGGTAAATAAGTAAGTAGTAAGTCATCTGGTGGCCTAAAGTTGGTATCAGCCAGACAGCAAGTGAGTCTATCCCCTTTTCAATAGCACTAGACCAAGGAGATTGTTTCGGAAACTGAGGTGGAGCACACATCTACCATCAGCTCCTCAGGTTACTGCACAGATCCCTGTGCTATTTATACGATGAGTTGGCAAGGGCCAGTATTGAACTAGGAATCTTGTGGTTCCTAGTCGGATGCTCTACCGACTGAGCTAAACTGACCATGTGTCACATCCTACTCGTGCAGAGGGATTGGTAAATAGATAAATATATATACATATAGTGAATGTTCCTTTGTCACCTAATAAATAGATATGTAAAACCTTTATATATTTATTTTTTTTATATTATATAACAGCTCTATTTTATATTGAGCACTCTACCAATAATACTGGCTTTGGTACGCCATTCCAGCAAAAGCTGAAACAGTGACCATCCCACACTATAGTGTGTATATATATATATATATATATATAGACCCAGTCAATAGCACTGAGTGATCATAAGTCTCTTGCCCAATGCACTTGGTCTGATGATTGCATAGCAAGAAACTGACAGTCACCAAACCCTTGGCTTTGTCTATGCTATCCCATCACCAACATTAAGCACTCATTATTCATAATTATGGTAAAGACACAACTGTTGAAAGATTATCAGGACTTATTTCATTTTTCAATATATATTTCGATTTTTTTTTTTTTAATTAAAAAAAAACTCTGTCCTGAAGAAGATCTAAGGTTGCATGTTTGATATTTTGTTTTTGTTATTTTATATTTAGAATAATTTTAAATAGAATATTCTGTGCATATAAACGAATTTTGATCGAAACATGCGTTGACAAAATAACAGCAATAAATTTCAATTTCTTTAAAAAATAATGTAGCGTTCAACCATTATTACACAAAAGTTGCAGAAACACACACAACCTATCAAATATCGGACATATTCTGCCAAAATAATAACTCAATGCCTGAAGAAGACAACAGATCAGAAACACGTGTCGCATATGTAAGATAAAAAGAATTTTTTAAAATTTTTTCTGAGAACATAATATATTTTGCGGACCTTCTTTTTTATAGAATATTAAATTTTCTCCTGTTGGAACCAGAACAACATTTTATATATATATATATATATATATATATATATATATATATATATAATTTATTCCAATCATTTTTTCAACATACCTGTCTTTGAGGAAGCATTGAACCTTGTCATCATTGCAAACTCTCTACGCCACTTGCGGAGGTTTTTGACATCCATGTATGACTCACCATACACTTTTAATTGACTATGAATTTCAGTCAGTTTTGCATTCAAAAATGCAAAAACATCAAGGTGCATACAATAAACACACATTGTTGTCAATAGTTGCAGAGTTTCCCAGCATCCCTAGTACTTTGGGGACCTTACTTTTGAGACCACCCTCATACAATCAATATTCTTTTATAAATTATTAACATAGCAAAGAATAACAGGTTTTTGTTTTTTTTTAAATTATTTTCAGGGGTATCATTGGAATTTTAATTTGTCTATCCGTGAATATTTGAATAGCTCCAGGGTGAAATGCAATGTATGTGTCTTTGGTTCCTAGTGGAATGCATTGTTTTGCATGACTCAGTTATTTCTATTTAATGATTTAAATAAAAACAAATTCATAAAATCATTGTCTAGTTTCCTACAAAGCAAAAGAAATTAATTAGAATTATAGAAATGTTGTATTTGAGGTGCTGCAGCACAAACGTTCAGAGGATTAGACCATGAAAAATATCAATTATTCTTATATGTAGTTTCCATCATCGTTGCTAAAGAAGACCCTCTGTGACCCTGTATGGTGGCTCATAAAGGGTTGGAGCAAAAGTTTATACTACATTTAGTAACACATGCATTGTTTAGACTTTCTTAATTTTATTAAACTTATTACTTAAAATGAATAGTTGAAAACTAGACGAACTCTAGTTTCTTGATAATGTAGCTGACAAGAAACTCTAGTCAGTCTGGTTTTTGACCATTCAGTTTTAATCGTATATTCATCTCTTTTTATCAAGCACGTTTACAGATTTGTTGAGCTGTGAATTCCAAAGTATTTAAATTCGGATATTTATTTATTCTTTCTGGATTTTAATCGTCAACTATGCTATATATATATATATATATATATATATATATATATATATATATATATATATTAATTTGTGAACCAAATATTTTGGAGATGATCATGCCTCTTTCAAGAATTCCATTCACAAAGGTGAGCTTGTCCCAGGCCCGACTAACATGTTTATTATTTATGCCAAAAATGTTGCCATTCACCGAACTTAAGTCACATGCACAAACATTCTCAGCCAGTTTATAATCAGTCTGCCATTTTTTAATTTTTTTTTTTTTTTTTTTTTGGGGGGGGGAATAATCAGAAATTGCTATTTATAGATATATATACCAACCCCTCCATGAGAATGTGACACAAGGTCAATTTCTTAAGCAGGGTTTAACAGGTTTGAATTCAGGGTTTTCTTTCTTCTAGACTGGTTGCTATACCAAGGTTAAAGAGCCCAATCTACCCAGTCAAGGAAAGGGAGGTTATTGGACCAATTATGCTATTTACATTTTCACTTTGTGCTAATCACTTTGGGAAAGGCATGAATGCATATATTCTACTATGGGTAAATAGTAAGGCAAACTGGGCTCTTAAGCATTGTTAGGGCAACCTGTCTAAGGAAAATTAAATTCAGATAAAATGTATTCATCCCTGTTATTTGGGGCTATAGAATACACAGACTGCACCTCTGCAGAGGAATAAGACCCCCCCACCACCAATGGGACCACCTGTTGGCTGTTGGTGGTGACCCATGATGCTTAAGGATGGAATCCTGGTGGCTGAACAGTCCATGACATTCAACACTCCACTTTGGCCCTTACTTAGGCTAGATAGGCAGTTGTAAAGACCCCTTTCGTTCAGTCAGCTGGTCCTACCAAGCCTTTGTAACTATATGATTTTCCCTACCCTAATTGCCCTTATGGCAAACCCTCAACCCATTTTCATCATATATGTGCTAGAAGATGATGGTTGAGGGTTTTAGTGTCTTGGGTATGAAAAAAGGAATTAAGATAATGTGTTTAAAAAAAGTTGAGTTAAAAAAAGATTAAGTACCCATCAAGAATGAATAAAACAAAATGTCTTTGGCATAAAATAACCCAACAAGGTTGACATGCCGTAAAATTCAGCCACACTGTACTCCACTTAAGAATTGACCTTTTGTTGCATCCTGCCCGTGACTGACTGATTAGGTACATACATACACATTTCAGCTTCTCACATAATAAATGTTCTGTCCTAGCCCAGCCTTAGCCTCAACCTTAAATTGACAAATGACATTCTCTTCATCAATGAACAATTATGGGATTTCATTTATCAAATTTAACATAACATAAAATTCTATTTCTTCATCTTTCCGTGTCATTAGAACAGTCTATAAGAGAATGTCTTGTGTTACTATGACAACGCCCTGTGTTACCATGACCAATATATATGATGAAAGAATAATCTTGAAAACACCTGCTGCAACATAGCCAACTGTGTGCATTAAGAATAGTGTCTAATGCCAAATATCTTAATATGTAGATATGAACAGAGATGAATATACAAATAGAACAGATTAGAGAAATCCAAATGAAACATTTAAGGCAGATATATAGAAAAATATCAAGAGAAAATAAAATATATTAATATAGCATTATGAACTAATTAGAAAAGGCTGGAATGATTTTTAGATATCTATATATAAAGATGCTATGTCTGTCAGTCTGGATTCTACTAAACATTGCATCACCAAAATAAATAAATAAATAAATTACCTCTTCCATCTAAAGTTTCTGGTGAGCATAATATGTATTAACGAACCCTTCTCCCTCTAGTTATGGGTAAATAGTAGGGCAGACTGGGAGAAGAAAAAACTCCAAATTAAAACCTGTTAAACTCATGTATAAACTTATATCACATTGTGCTTAAATGGAGGTATTGGTAAATTATATATATATATATATATATATATATATATAAAGTTGATTGCGTATAAACTTTCTTGTGAATGTTGTTTTTTTGGTATTATGAAGCGTGGAAATGAACAAGTGAACAAAAACAAAAAAAAAAAAAAAAAACAGAATTTCAATATCCAGCTGTTGTGCTGTCCCTGGTTCAATTTATTCCGATATTTCGGATGAACTTTCCCTCTTTATCAAGGTATGATGACTGTGTGTGGAAAAATGAAATCAAACAATTGTGAGAACAAAATTGATGTCTTTCTCTCTCTCTCTCTCTCTCTCTCTCTATATATATATATATATATATATATATATATATATATATATAAACAGACAAAAGGAAAGATAGATATGAACAGAATGATATTGATCGATGAGAAAGAATATTTACAAAAGATACCTTTAGAAAAGAAAAAAAAAGAAACTTGAAAGCAGAGATTGACAGAATCTTCTATATTAGATAGTGTAATAAATGAACACATCTTACAAGCCATTCACAATGCATTGATCATTGGATGTCCTATGAACATTGCCTTATGTTCTTGTTGGTTTTTGGTCAAACAAACATTTCTAGACAGACATATTTGTTATATTGATTTGCCTTTTGTAATATTTCAAAATGACTTTACTTTTATAGAATTAAAGATATTCCTCCCTGTGTACGTTTAGCATAGAACCCATCAGATTCCGTTCTTGCCTCAGGTGATCATATTTCCAAATCATTAATAATCAATGAACACTTCCTAAAATTGGCATTAATCAAAGAAATATCAAGTATTATGCCATCAAATATAAATTTCTTAATCAAACTTCATTCTGGACCAAATATTTGTAATTTCATTTTGACAAAAGCATTCATTGTTTGTAAATTCGGGAAAGAGAGAGACTGAGAGAGAGAGAGACAGTGAAAGATAGAGACAGATAAATTGATAGGAAAAAATAGGGGAGATATTAATAGATCTATCTATCTATCTGCATCTAAAATCTATCTATCTATCTATCTATCTCTCTCTCTCTCTCTCTCTCTCTCTATATATATATATATATATATATATATATATATATATATATATATATATATATATATATTATATATATGAGAGAGAGAGAGAGAGGCTTGATGATCAGGAATGGGGTTCTTATAGATTTTGAGTATAAATGTAAAGCTCTCTAACATTGAGGAAACTTTAGTGTCATTTGATGAGTTATTCAGTTTTCCAATCAGAAATTTACAAGCAGGGATAACTGGCATTGCCTTGGATAGGAGACATTTTTTTCCAAAATAATTCAGATGTTTTGCAAGATTCTAAAATCTGAACATGGCATAAAAAAATAGTTTAAAAAGTTCTGTTCCAAACAAAAAAAAATTACTTTTTTTAAATATATTTTTTTTTGGGGGGGGGCAAAAACAAAAGCATGGGGTGCATTTTTATTTTGTCAAAACTGTCGAATGTTGTTATTGCCAAAAATCATTGAAAAAATACTCATTGAAATGGAACAAGTAACCTTAGGGGGGGGGGGATAAAAATACTTTCAGTCATACATACATATATATATATATATATATATATACCAGACAATACATGATCTGTTGGGTCACCCATTGAGCTCTCATAACACTGATACAACTATGGCTTGAAAGAATTGTCGATTTAACTTGTCAGTGAGATCGGATTTCCATATGACTAACAATCTGTTTATAGCAGACCACACTTTTCCTATGTCTGCATTAACATCACTTTCTGTTGAATTGAAGAATTAAAAAAAACTAATGAACACTATTAGAACCAACTTTCAGCTTCAAAACACTATATTTCTGCATAGTGACCAGAAACAACAATAAAATCAAAATCTTAATTTTTGTTGAAAATATATATTATAAAAAGCACTAAACTAAGAGTGTTTTAAAGCCTCGTATCTCTGCCACCTCTTTGAATTGACTACTTTCTTAGGTGCATTGAAATCTACACATGAAACCCTATGAGAAATAACAATAAAATCACAGGCCTAATTTTTGTCAAAAATATATACTATGAAAAGCACTACGCCAAGGCTGTTTTAAAGCTTCATATCTCCACCAATTCATCAAATGATGAACAAGAGCTTGAAAAACTAAAATGATATGTAAGACCTTGCATGTTATTTTGATTTTTTGAACTGTTGTCTTCATCTTTGTTGTGGTATGTAAAATGCACATAGTTTCAGATGCTGTATCCTCCTGCTTTCTTCAAGTGTTCCTTGTCTATCCATACCAACGACCCAACCTGGGAAATCATTTTGAATAGTTTGACTATTGATCAAACAAGGCATTGAATAACTTTTAAAGATCTCATTCAAATAATGTCATTGTTTTTGCATGCCTATCAATCTGAGAAGCGTCACAATCATCCAAAAATAATAATAATAATATAATAAAGGTTCAGTGTTTATCTGTCTGTAATTGAAACTATGTCACTGCTTACATCACAATACCCTCAGGAATTGTGTAAGTTCATTAATGAGTATTTAATTTATAGCCAAAATCATTAATACATAGAATAAACCTTATTATTAATGATGTGCCAATGAAAATTTGAGTTAGATTTGCCTCAAAACAGCCCATATTATTAGTGTGTTTAAAACCCTGTAATGTGTCTTATATATCGCTAAGAAATAAAGTTTTACATAATATATGGTATGGTTAATTTGCATACCGGTTTTAAATAAATAATTATATGTTATAAATCTCTGATATTATCAACTTATTCACCAATGTATTAAAATCAATCCTATGAATGATTTTATATAGAAACCAATTAAAACATAATTAAAAGAAGTGTAATCTTTTTATATGCGTTCTCCTTTAATTTTATTAGTCTTTCTAATTTGATATATTTCATTATATTAAAACTTACTTACGCCCAGAGAGCGCATATTTTTGCTAGTAATAACAAAGATGAGAACAAGAGTCCAAAAAATCAAAATTATACACATCAAGCCTCATCTAAAAAAAAAAATTCAGACGAATAAGAACTTGTATTTCATGCTTTTCCAAAATTTTCTCCCAAGGGGAAGGGCAACCTACCTCTCCACTGTGGCAATGATGAAATGCAATGACAATATTTTCCTGACATCAAATCCATCATTCATATCCGCCCAGTTGATGTGGATGGAACAGATAGAGGTGCTCTTCATTTTGTTAGATTGACATCCGAATTGAACTTAGCTTGTCATTGACATTGCTGTCACCATTGCTGCAAAACATTCATCATCAAGGCGTGCCAACAGCACAGATTTCTTTGACTCTCTCTCACTATCCATCCCAATTGTTTATCTTGCTCATCTCAATGGTATCCAGTTTCTGCACAAAGCTGATGAAAGTAAGTTTTTGCTGGTCAGCCAACTCTGGTGTGTCCATGTGTAGGAGTCCACCACTTATGAGTTTGCCCTTACCTCTCCAGCAGTGCCCAGTATGTCTTGCTAACCTTTCTTGAATAGTTGTGATATGGGCAGTAAAAGGACATACAGCTGCTGTTTTGTAGGGTGCATGTTCCAGGATTTGTTCAAAACAGCATGTAGCATCCTTGTGTAGTTCACATCAAGCTTTTTCTCCAAACATTTCTTTGGAGTCTAAGTGGTGCAGCCATACAATAGTACTGACAACTCTACAAATTGAAAGAATTCACATTTTATATCTATCAATAATGGAAATTCGCTTCCGGTTTTTGTCTGTAACAAAAACTACATCACTGCTTATGTCACATTACCCAAAATCGAACATGCAACATTTGAACATGCAACATTAGACAGTCCTCATTGTTTTTTAAAACAAGTTTTAATAAATACATGACTGGTATTATATATCTATATATAGTTTGTTTTATTTTAATACATATTTAAAGTTTACATTTCAAATTGTTTTATTTTTTAATCCTTTAATGAATTTGATGATTTTACTTACTTAGGGTACAAACTCGCTGACATTGAAATTTTACTCTCACCCCTCAGGCAATATGTTTCAAAAATCTATTTTACATCGCCTGAAGGGCGTTTTTTATTTTTGTACTAGTATATATAAACAAACATGAAGAAAAATCAAGTCTGAATAACTCATGGAATGAAAACAACAATGTATCTTAGAATTTTAGATGATTGATTGATTTTAACGGCATGTCAACCTGCCTAAAGGTTAGGGAATTGCATTCATTTTACATTCATATTTACATTTTCTGTGTAGCTGTTTATTAAGAGTATTTTTATTTATTTTTTTTTTTTTTTTTTGCACATAGTCCAATCGAATACAAATGATTTTTAAACAGATCTATGAGGGTTAATACATATATCAAAAAGTAATGCCATTTTGTTTAGAACAGGTATAATTACCAACACAGGAACATGTATCATACATCAAAATCAAGCTGGTTCTCTGTGGATCGCATCCCTACTTCTCCACATAGTAACCATTTCTCTCAATAGCAATGTTCCACCTTCGAATGAGAGCATGTATTCCTGCCACGTAAAATTCTGTTGACTGTTCTTGACTTGTCACTGGAATAATGTTTGCCTCTTAAATCCTCTTTCATGGGGCTGAAGAGTTGTAAACATTATTCCAGTGACAAGAAAGTGAAATCTGTACTGAAGAAGTGGCTCAAAGAACAGTCAACAGAATTTTACAGAGCAGGGATACATGCTCTCATTCGAAGATGGAACATTGCTATTGAGAGAAACGGTGAATATGTAAGGATGTGATCCACTGAGAACCAGCTTCATTTTGATGTATGATACATGTTCCTGTGTTTGTAATTATACCTGTCCTAAACAAAATGGTATTACTTTTTGACTCATCCTCGTATTTGACACATATATGGGACACTAACAGGTTACCAAACTGAGTCTGAGTGGACCTGGGAGTAATGATAATGAAGGGGAACTCTACACTACCCAGATCTCCAGAACTGGAGTCTCAACATCAGATGCAGTTCCTATAAGAATGTGGATATTGTAGAATAATCATACTAAGTCCAATTACCGTCAAATTGGCAAGACAGCAAGCAGTCGTAACTGAAATACGATTCTGGTTTGCTGCAAAGACTACTGCAAAATGGCAGGATTTATGGAGCCTCAGAGGATCATACAAACCAAGCAGCCAATCAGGACTTTCTGAATTCCCATAAGTACCAGTTGTCTTGACACTGGTTCAGTTGTGCTTGGCCAGTCACATTGTTCAAACCAATAGTAGACTGACTGACTGACTTCAATAGATATTAAAATTCAACCTTTATTTGACAGAATTTTGATAAATTTTACTATACATTAAAAATGTATAATCCAATTTTAGTTTTGAATGAGATTATGAATAAGATTTTTATTAACTTTTTACTAAGTATGGATTTCCACATCTACAGTATAAAAATTGAAAGTAAATCTAGTTGGTTGTTTGTTTTACGACATATCAACTCTTTTCAGGTCATTCAATGCCAAATCAAGTCATTTGTCATAAACAAAAGACCCAGGTTGCTTACTGTACCTGCTGTTGGTCATCCAATTAAGTTTTGAACAGGCTCATTGCTGCTTAACTTTAGTGATCTAGCAGGAACCGGTGCTTACAGCATGACTGGACCGTAATAAAAAAAAGTTTCTAATTTTATTCTATCAGGTTTGAAATAGAAAAATAATTTTTAAAGATTTATAAAAGATTAACTAGATATTTCAGTAATGATCATCACAAACATTTTTGCTTCTTTTTTCTTTCTTTTTTTATTTTTTATAAGCTGCACATTAATGATAGAAGAATTTACATAGAAAAAAATGGTCAAATTGTTTTAAAATCACAAAAAAAATCATCCTAAATAATACTTTGCAGAATGTTATCGATATCTTTAGAATCAAGCCAAACATTTTTCAGTCTTTATTGACAGTAGAATATCAGAAGTATTATTTTGATTTTTTTAATGATATTTAAAAACGTTTCGGCCGTTGTACCCTCCAGCCTTTTTCTGGTGTCCCTTGTCTATCTGAGCATAATAGTTGGATGGCTGAGCAAACAAAGCATTGAAGAACTTATGAAGATCTCCTCCAAATAATGACATCATTGTTTTTGTATGCTCATCAATCCGAGAAGCATCACGATCATTTAACAAAAAAAAAAAAAAAAAAATGGCAGTGCAAAAAACTGACGTTATTATTTGGGTAAGATCTTCATAAGTTCTTTAACACCTTTTTTGCTCAACAGTCAAACCATTCTTTGTAAGGGAGGGTTTTTCTCCTACAAGAAAGTTGGACTCATGCAATGAAAGACATGAAAGATACAGACTAGATGAGGTTAGTGGTAGTAGCTAGTCTTGCTAACAGTGTATTCATTACTGTTTGTTTGTGCATTTGATTCTATTTATTATATCCCCTTGTACCAAAAGGCAATAAACCTATTTGTTAACCTTTTCCAGATTCAATGTTGTTTATTGATAAATTCAGTCACAACACAGTCAAAATTATTTCCCTTGTTGAATCATTTTTATGCTCGGATAGACAAGGAATGCCTGAAGAAGGCCAGAGGGTACAATGGCCAAAATGATGTGTTATTATATATCACAATAAAGATGAGGACAACAGTTTGAAAAATCAAAATAATACATATCAAACCTCATCTCAAAAATTCAGATAAATAGTAGGAAAGTAGTTGGACTTTTGAAGGCCAAAGGTTATTTTGGCCAAAATATTATGTATATGTATTTCACAATAAAGATGAGGACAATAGTTTGAAAAAAAATCAAAATAATAGATATCAAGCCTCATCTCAAGAATTCAGACAAAAAAATATCATGTTCCTATCTACTTATTTGCTTGTCTCTTGTAATAAAATGAACAACAGCAAGGTTGTTATTTTCCTGCTGAATATCGAGGAGTCTAAACGGAGATGCTTTGCCATTAATTGATTAATGTAATTATCTGGATTTAAGTGTTTGCGAATGATCTTTTAGGTTTGTATATTATTGATTGTCTGTTGGAAACACTGAGATTGTCGTCATGTGAATCAAGTTGCATTCTATTGAGTTGAGATGTGAAACTCCCACTGCAAGTTTCTCTTACAATTTCTAGTGGTGTATTGCTGCCTCTGCTCAAGTCTTGGTGTCTTGGAGATCTTAAAGTTGCAAATGGAATATAGATTCTTCAATTGGAATCTCTGATCACCTGACTCTTTGAAAGATCAAAGGCCAAATGGCTGTGAAGGAATCTTTCAAGTCATAAGGGCTTGCCAGTTTCATTTAAATCCCCATTAAAATTCTTCCAACCTATAGCTGTGTCAGTGCTACTGTATGGCTGCATATTACTCCCAGGTCCATTCATTTATATGGAAAACAATTTTTTAAACAGTGGTTTCTAAGTTTGTTTTTTTTTTTCTTCGTTTTGTGTGTGTGTGTGTGTGTGTGTGTGTGTGTTGCGGCTTTTTTACTATTACTCAATATTTTTTAAATTTTCTATTTATTTTTTTTTTTTTTTTTAGTAATATTTAGAAGCCACAACACACTAAAAAAACAAAACTTACAAACTGCTGTTTTTAAAGTTTGTTTTTTTTTCATATAAATGAATGCCCTGACAATGGTTTGCTAAAAAAACGAAACATATAACGTCGGCTCCTACAATAAAATATCATCCGTGTGAACACCTTGTTGATTTTTCAATTTTTTATATACCTATGTACCGTTGGATTCATTTCCATTTTTATATATATATAATATATATATATATATATATATATATAACTTTAGAGGCTAGAACCAAAACCAGGATAATGAAGGAAAATTAGAACAGTGTTGGAGTATAAAATGTCATGTAGGTAGGTATAAATGGCTATGATTGTTGCAAAATAAACAATGTTAGAAAAACTTGCCTCAGGTCAATTATTATAGGTTATTATCAAGTTAGCCTAAAGCAGAACAGTTTGAGAAAGGCTAAAAAAAAATTGCTGATTTTCTTTGCTGGGATAAACAATATGGATATAAATATCTCCTTTTATTTTTAGAAAAACAAATGGTCCACATCTGATGTGTTGTAAAACACCTTCAGGAATTAAAAACTTTTGCTTACTTTAAACCACTCACAGCGGCTCTTCCAGACAAAGTGCATTCTGTTGTACATCTTAGTTGATTTGTATATAAATAGTAAGTAAAGTAGGTGGAGTGGCCTATTGTCGGTATCAGCTGGATAGCGAGGGAGTCTGCCGGTTTAGCTCAGTTGGTAGAGCACTCAGCTCAGAACCACAAAATTCCAAGTTTGATACCGGCCCTTGCCAACTTAGCACATGAGTAGCATGGCTTGGATCTGTGCAGTAAAGTTGGGTGCTGATGGTAGATGTGCCAGTCTACCTCAAATATACAAAAACAATCTCCCTTGTCTAGCGCTAGTAAAAAGGAATTTATGAAGATAAACAGCTTTAATTAGGATTCTATATTTTCACAAATTTTTTTTTTTTTTTTTTTATTAGAAAACTCTGACACACAAGTTACAATTTAGAAGCAAAGGAATTGAGGAAACTGGAACCCTACTTTCAGGTTTAAAAAAAAACAAAAAAACCCTACTTGTTCTCCCCAAGAGAAAACCTAAAAGTTTATATTGAATCTTTGAGATCCAATATGCCATTAAAAACAAGGAAACAAACAAACATGCATATATTCCAAAAGTTGTTTCAACTGTTGATCTCACTGTTTTTATTGTTACCACTATAAATCCAAATAAGAAGTCCAACTAAAGTCATACAGGGAGAATGAATTTATCCACGTCCTTCCAACACCACATGGTGATCACTAATGATGGCTACCAGGCAGTTTCCAGTAAGATTGTATCTCCCATTTGATAAGGCTGCAGGGGGAGAAAACTCTGGTGGATTAACAAGCACATTTAGCCTTCATAGGAAAGGAAGGGATTGTTATCATTCTAAGAGTTATTCAGACTATTGATATCATTGGTTTTGTTGCTAACATGATATTTTAGCCAATCCTGTCTTCAGCCTTATACAATCTGTATGAAGAAGAAAGTCTCTTTTTTTTTCTTTGGTACTAAACAGAAAAAAAAGAATAGTGGCAAATATAAGGATCAGACCAACCCATTCAAACTAATCCATGTAACACAGGTGATCCTATATACAGTGGTACCTTGACTCAGGTCATTTTGATAAACAAAGGACTAACTTAAGAGTTTTCTGAGTTATGAGCTGCCATTTGGTCTATTTTTTGCTTTGTGTTGAGAGCTAAGATTTGAGGTTCGAGTGAGCTTCAGATACACTTATGTTAATAAGTTCACTGAAAATATCTAAGTTTCCAAATTTATTATGCCAAAGAAAAATATCATTTATAAAAAAAACTAAACATTGGCTTTGACCAATCAGAGACCAGCTACAAGGTTAGCAAAAGGTTAAGTCTTGTCAATTTACTTTTACATTTTTCTCCATGATTCAGAATTACCATTATTTTTAATTTCTACACTACCATACATAATTTATAGGCAACCTATCAATTATGTAACACTGTTCCTATTTATTTCAGTTTGCCTCTATATACATTTACCAAACTCCTCTGCATGACCTGGATGTGACACAAAGTTTTCCTTCTCCTAGACTGGTTGTCTAACCAAGGGTAAAGATCCCAGTCTGCCTCACTATTTACCCATAGCTGGAGGGAGAATAGTTGTATTCATACCTTTCCCAAGCGTATTAGCACTATGTGAAATGCAACCAACCTCATCCCGGATTTGAACTTGTCTCGTCATGTCCATTTCCTACGACTCTAACCATTAAACCACCACGCGCCTCTATAGTTTGCCTCTATATGTCTATAATTTTGCTATTCATTTTTGCTTCCTGTTCATATTAACTCACATATTAACTTATTTGCCCAACCCTGTCTATTTGTCACTCTACTGATTTATTACAGTTTGTTTATATTCAGCAGATTTTCTAACCTCCTCAATTTATTTAACTTTCATTAGTAAATGACTGCCTTATTTATACAACATTATCTATACACACCACACAAGTAGGATGTGACACAAGGTTAATTTTTTAAGCAGAGTTTAACAGGTTTGAATTTGGAGTTTTTCTTCTTCTAGATTGATGGCTAACCAAAAAATAAAGATCCCAATGTTCCCTACTATTTACCCATAGCTGGAGGGAGAATAGTTGGATTCATACCTTTCCCAATGGTATTAGTGCTATGTTAAGTGCAAACATCTTTGTCCAGGATTTTAACTTGTCTTGCTGTCCATTACACCATGTGCCTCCACACTATTTTTTATAAGTAGATCTCTATTCAAATCTGT
>CM042143.1:74048322-74063322 GCA_023376005.1 Doryteuthis pealeii
GACTAGAGGAACTGGAAATCAGATGAAGAATTGAAACTATCCAGACAACAGCATTGTTGAGATCAGCTAGGATACTCAGAAGAATCCTGGAGGCCTGAGGAGACTTGTTGTCACTCAGACTTCAGTGAAAGACCATCAGCTTATGCTTGTGTGAAAAACTTGCAAGAAGTGAAAAATAATACTAGCAGAATAAAGATAATACTAAACAATAATAATGATAATAATAACTAGCAGGGCATGTGGATATACTACAGTATCATAATTTAATTATCACATTTGATATGTTTATTTAAGAGCTATTACAAATAGTTCAATATTTAAAAAGTTGATTTAACTCTCTCTCTCTCTCTCTCTCTCTCTCTCTCTCTCTCTCTCTCTCTCTCTCTCTCTCTCTCCTTCCTTTTCATGATGTTCAATTTAAACAGATTAGCGTTATCACTCCTGTGCATTTTCTATCTTTCCCTACTCTCTTTCTTTCTAATTATATTTTTTCTGTGTAGCATATCCTTTTTCTTCTCTTTCTTTATAATATAAACAGAATGGTCCATTATTTAGTTGAGGTGACGACACTCACCAGAAATAAGAATCTGATGGATAAGCAACACCAGATAATCAGGATATACATTTTTGCATTTCATCTTGGACAATTTGGACAGTCTCATTTTTAACCAGAGGGTGTTGCCAAATGATAACTCTTACAATTAAGAAACATGAGTATTATTAATAATACAAAATAATAATAATAATACAAGCAGTATAAAGATAATACAAAATGATGATAATAATAATAATAACAATAGTAATACAAGCAGTATAAAGATAATACAAAATAATAATAATAACAATAGTAATACAAGCAGTATAAAGATAATACAAAATCATAATAATAATAATAATACAAGCAGTATAAAGATAATACAAAATGATGATAATAATAATAACAATAGTAATACAAGCAGTATAAAGATAATACAAAATAATAATAATAACAATAGTAATACAAGCAGTATAAAGATAATACAAAATCATAATAATAATAATAATACAAGCAGTATAAAGATAAAACAAAATGATGATAATAATAATAATAACAATAGTAATACAAGCAGTATAAAGATAATACAAAATAATAATAATAACAATAGTAATACAAGCAGTATAAAGATAATACAAAATAATAATAATAATACAAGCAGTATAAAGATAATACAAAATGATGATAATAATAATAAAAGCAGTAGAAAAGTAATACAAAATAATAATATCAATAACACTAATAAAAAAAAGCAACAACAATGACAACAACATTAGATATAACAAGAGAAACAACAAAAAATAAAAATAATAAAAATCCTAGCATCAGCAAAATTCTCTTTGAGATTTCTCTGAGGAAATATTCTATAGAAAGCCATTTCCTATTATTAATGTCACTCTTGGAGTTTTGCAGAAAGAGCCTCCTGCTAATTCCCTCTATTTGGGAAAACTTCTTTGATTAGAATTTCTGCTAAACCTTCCATGTTGATTGCATCCATTTCTCAAGAGACATCCATGTTTGTCAACAAATAAACAACAAATTGCCAAACATCTACAAGTCATGGCAAGATAAGTTACATCAATGCAACCCTTTTGAGAAAAATAAAAAAAAGATATGCACCATTTTGAATGGGTATAATGAAGGTCATTGTAAAATAAACTGAAGTAAGAAGGAGTTCTGGGCATGAGACCAAATTGAATCTCATGGTTTGGCTCCAGTTCTGGTAGGCTGGATTTTACAGCATGTCAACCCTTGTTGGGTTTTTTTTATACCAAAGACATTTTGTTTTATTCATTCTTGTTGGGTATTCAATTTTCTTTTAAGCTCAGAATTGTTTTTTAAACTCAATATTTTTTTAAAAACATATTTTTAATACTCATTTTTTTAATCTATTTAACCCATAGATGGGACCCTAACAGGTACTACCACTCAAGGTCAGGAATAATGGCAATAAAGGGTTACTCCAAATTCCCCAGAGTTCCAGATTTAGAACTTCGCCACTTTGTCATTCCCTGGACATGAAGACCCTCAGCCATCACCTTCTAGCACATATATGATAAAATGGTTTGGGGGTTGCTATAAGGGCAATAGGGTTGGGACAATCATATAGGTGCTAGAAGTAAGGAGTCCTGGGCATGAGATGCAATTGCATCTCAGGGTGTGGCTCCAATTCTGGTTGGTTGGTTTGATTTTACAGCATGTCAAAGGCCTGTTAGCTGGGGCTTTAGAATAAACCGACTGCACCTCTACAGAGGGGTCAGAATCCCTCAATGGGGCTACCTGTTGGTCATTTTGGCAACCCATGATGCTTAAGAATGGAACTCTGGTGAGCAAGCAGTCCATAACATGTAACACTCCACTTTGGCCCTTATTTGGGCTAGACGGGTGATCGGAGAGGCTCCCTCTGATCAATCAGCTGGTCATGTCAAGCCCTAGCCCTTATATGATTGTCCCAACCCTATTGCCTTTTATTGCAACTCCCAACCAATTCTATCATATATGCAGTAGCTGAGGATCCTTGTTCTGGGTATGACATCAAACTATATCATATGGTGAAGTTCCAGTTCTAGAGCTTGGGGAATGTGGAGTATCCCTTCATCACCATCACTCTCAGGTCCACTCTGTAGTAATACCTGTTAGGGTCCCATCTTTGGGTTAAATAGAAAAAAAATGATTTTAGAATAAAAAAAATTGAGTACCCATCAAGAATGAATTTATTACAAAACTTTGTCAGCATTTAATGACCCACCGAGTTTGATATGCTGTTCTTTTATCCCAAAGATTTTTTTTTTTTCATTTTTGTTTTTCAAACTCAATTTTTTAAAAAACACATTTTTTTAATACATTCTGGATCTCTGGGGAGAGTTGAGTACACTTTCATTGCCATTACTCCTAGGTCCACTCTGACCCGAAGTGATAGAATTTGTTAGGGTCACATCTGTAAGTTAAATAGAACAAAAATAAGTTTGAAATATGTGTTTAAAAAGTTTTCAGTACCTAACAAGAATGAATAAAATAAAATGTCTTCTGTATAAAATGACCCTATGAGGGTTGACATACTGTAAAATCCAACCAACCATGTGCAAACAAACAAATATAAATATTAGTCACTTGAAGCTGTATAGTTGCTTGCAAAATAACTGAATTCAGCATTAAATAACCCAACAAGGATTGACATACCATAAAACCAACTAGCCATCCAGATATGAGGTCAAGACATGGATTTAAGCTGGTGTTGGATTACCAAAAATCACTTTGTTTTTATATATTCTTGTCCTAATATTCTTATCGCTATAATGATCAGTTTTGTAATGGAAATCGGATTTTCAAGAATTTTTGCTTCTCCTTTTATTAGATATCTGCTCGGATAAAATATTCAAATTTCTTTGATTTTACCAAGAATTGAACTCCGATCCTAGTCAACTGAGGTGCTACACCTTCGTTCTTTATCTTAGTCTGGCACAGGATCATTATCAATGGGATCCAGGCTGAAGGCCAGACTTACTAATCTACTAATAGTTGATATACATGTTGATTCCTCTTATATTTTCAACGTTTAATTCATATGTGTAGGTTAAGGAGTTGTTGTGTTGAAATGTACAAGGGGTGCTCTGAAAGTAATAATTTTCTAAGGATTCAAAACAATTGGCTATGTATTTTTGCTAGCAATAAACAGGAGACTGCATGGAGAAAGAAAGATGGACACAAGATTATGTCATAAGAATCAATTATGTCAAAGTAAAAAATCAATAATACACAGAAGAATAGAAATTGTATGTTATATATATTTACCAACCCCTCAGCAGGATGTGACACAAGGTCAATTTTTTAAGCAGAGTTCAACAGGTTTGAATTCAGAGTTTTCCTTCTCCTAGATTGGTTGCCTAACCAAGGTTAAAGAGCCCAGTCTGCCCTACTATTTATCCATAGCTGGAGGGAGACTAGAATTATTACCTTTCCCAAGGGTATTAGCACTAAGTGAAATGCAATTACCACGTCCAGGATTTGAACTCGAGTCCATTTCCCATGACTTTAACCATTACACCACACACTTCATATAAAGTGTATTTCATAGGGTGACAAAGATGATATGGTTAATCATATGATAAGTGAATGAACCAAACTGGCACAAAAGGAATACAAGACAAGACATGACTGGGTGGGAAAGGTGATCCACTGAGAAGTGTGCAAGAGATTAAAAATTACCCATGCTGACAAATGGCATATGCACAAACCAGAATCTGTCTTAGAAAATGGGATGCATAAAATTCTCTGTGACTTTTGAGATATAAATGGATCATCCAATCTCAGCCAGAAGACCAGACCTAGTATTGATTAACAAGAAAAACAGAACTTGTCAACTAGTGTATTTTGCAGTTCCAGCAGGGTGAAGATGAAAGAAAACAAAAAGATAAACAAATACCTGGACCTTACCAGAGTATTGAAAAGGCTGTGGAATATGAGGGTGAAGTGATATCAATCGTAGTTGGTGCACTTGGAATGGTCGCCAAAAGTTTTGAAAATAGACTAGAGGAAATGGAAATCAGAGGCAGAATTAACCAGACCTAGTATTAATTAACAAGAAAAAAAGAACTTGTCATCTAGTGGGTTTTGCCATTCCATTTTCTTAGAAAATAACACATTCTTATCTTCTTTTTTTTTTTTTTTTTTTTTTCAGATTTAAAAAAATAGTATAAAATTTTAATGTTTTTTTCTAATGACATATAGGTTTTATATCATTTTCATATTTGAAAAATTCTAAATTCCCATTATGGTTTTTTAGAAATTAAAATTTATAAAAACAGAAGTTTACTTAATTGAAAATAGTAATCTTAACTATCAGCTGTTTAATTATACTCCATTGATATCTAAACAAACAACTTTTTTTATCATTAGAAACTTGAAGCAGCCATTTTCTATTTTCATCCAATCAGAACAGCCATCTTTTTAACCAATCAAATCCTTGATATTGTCCTTGGAAAATTTCATTTAACTATGCATTTCTCTTTCTTTTTATGCTGTTTGTTTTTTTTTTTTTCATTGTTTATTTTCCAGTATTTATCTGCTCTTTATCTTTCTTTTTTATGTGAAGAGAAACCAATTTAAAATTCCTGTTGCAAGAACTTTTTTTTTTTTTTTTAAATAACATATAAACATATCACTGCCGCTCTTTCATTTAACTGTTTCAAAAGATGCAAAGGGACATTGTTTGATGTAATAGCTTTGTTTTAAGATTTTCCGCAATATTTCATGTTTACAATATAGATTAATAGCGTGCTGGAAAAAATAGTTGGTTGTTTGAAGTTGTTCTTTTTAATGTGTTTCCTTGTTTCATGAAACAAAGTTTGCTTTATCTCTGGGATTTTTTTTTTGCTTTTTAATTCTTTATTTTCCTCCATCTCTTAAATTGTTTTTGATGTCTTTAATACACGTTCAAGATGTTTAATCTGCTCGAGGAATATTCTCATTAAAAGATAGCTGTCAAAGGACAGTGTTAATTTTAGGATGATTGCAGTGATATTTATGAAATGTATTAACGATCAATAAATAAGCAGGAACTTTCCAGAATTTCTTATATATACATATATATATATATATATATATATATTATATATATATATATTCCTGCATGCTGCTTGTGCGGAGGGGTGTTTTTGTGTGTGTGCGTGTGTGTGTATATATATATATATATATACACCAACTCCTCCGCAGGATGTGACACAAGGTCAATTTCTTAAGCAGAGTTTAACAGGTTTGAATTCAGAGTTTTCCTTCTCCTAGACTGGTTACCTAGCCATGGTTAAAGAGTCCAGTCTGCCCTGCTATTTACCCATAGCTGGAGGGAGAACTGGATTCATACCTTTCCTAAGGGTATTAGCGCGATGTGAAATAGCAAACAGCTTTGTCCAGGAATTGAACTCCTAGACTGGTTGCCTAACCAAAACTAAAGAGCCCAGTATACCCCACTATTCACCCATAGCTGGAGGGAGAATAGTTGGATGCATATCTTTCTTAGCACTGTGAAATAAACAGCCTCACTCAGTTTTTGAACTTGAGTAGCTGAGTCCACTTTCTATGACAATAACCTTTATGGCATATGCACCTTAATTTCTTTATATATTCCAGCCACAGATCCTTTTTTGTTGGACAGAAATAGCAGGATATACAGTTAGCGTTTCTAAGCTCTGCTGACAGTATACTATTGATATAACTTTCTTTCAGTTATAGTGTTTTGATATGGCAACTCACATGGCCCTAATAAAGTTGATATTTAGTTCTTGTGTATAAACTTTACAAAATAGTGAAAATGATACATAAATTCAATCCAAATCATCTGTCTATATTTTTGATTGATAATTAACATTCAAGAATAAATATGATGTGTATGTGCGTGTGTATATATATATATATATATATATATATATATATATATATATATATATATAGCCAAAATAAATATGATGTGTATGTATATATATATATATATATATATATATATATATATATATGTTAAAAACTGATGTGTGTGTATATATATAAATAAATAAATACACACACACACACATATATATATATATCTAAAAACTTGTGTGTGTGTGTGTATATATATATATATATATATATATATATATAGAGAGAGAGAGAGAGAGATAATATGGGTGCTATATATATATATATTATATATATATATATATATAGAGAGAGAGAGAGAGAGATAATATGGGTGCTATATATATATATATATATATATAGAGAGAGAGAGATAATATGGGTGCTATATATATATATATATATATATATATATATATATATATAGAGAGAGAGAGAGAGAGATAATATGGGTATATATATATATATATATATATATAAACAGTGCTCAATATCATGGATAGAGCTTTTATATCTAAGTTAGGGTAGTGTGGACATGGAGTCAATGGCACTTGGTTACTAACAGTTTCTCGCCTCTACGATATATATATATATATATATATATATATATATATGTATTATGGAAAAGGTGGCTTACCGGTGAATATGCGAAAGACACACGTGTAATCGACTGCAATAAATCAATATCTTGATTAATTCAGTAGATTTTACCCTGAAGATCCTTATGGTGAAACTCGAGTAGGTTATCTCTTGTACTTATATTGCAATATATATACATATATATATCCAAAAATTGATATGTTATATATATAAACTAATTTTCAAAAAGTTTTCTCACTGATTTCATTTTTTTGGAGTTATCCAGACATCAATGCTTTAGTATTTACGTTGCTCAGCTGTACACATATCCTCATTTAGATTTTGAATTGCAAAATTAGAAAATTTAAATCTTCAGTCTTTTACTTATTATTTTTTTAATTATGCTTCATATATGTCAACATTCCTTCTGGAAGATGAAATCCTAACAATAAAAAGGTTTTCTTTTTCTTTTTTCCAGGATTCATCACAGAGCTCTCCATTCCTAAATTCCACAGGCAGGTCTTTGGTGTCTTGTTTGGAATCCTTAAAATTACCACCTGAAAATGTCTCACAGACTACCCGTCCAGCTCCTCCAACTCCTCTTCAGCGAACACCTTCGATTCAGACAGTGACTATGTACAACTGGTTGTCCGCATCCTCTGTGAATGTCGGCGCCGTCTCTGGTCTCACTATGTTCCCACGTTGGTGTGTCCTAGCGATGCTCCTCCAAGAGTGACACCGGCAGAACACAAGCTTTGGCCCAAATTGATGCCCTGCGCAGATGACAGCTTCAAATTGCTGGCTGGGTCTGGGAAATTGTTCCAGGAAGTATTATCCAAAGACTTCCTGCCGATATTCATCAGAAAATTCTTTACAAGCACATTTCCTGGCTCCTTCTATCCAGACACTTTGCCTTTGTTGCTGTCATCTGGGGCTGGAAACGAAGCCAATTGCTCAATCATGACCAACCGAGGGGAACTACGTAACTTGTTCCAGAGGTGTTTGTTAGCAGCTGAAGACAGCATCCGATGCTTGCGATGGGATGATCTTATGTCAACACCCCCTCCTGCCATACCTGGGGACCCTGAACAGCCTTTGATCTACAGGGGTGTTGAGGATGATGAGAATAATCTGGCAGACACAGATAAACTCATAAATTTTGATGGTAAGTTCATTTTAACTTTGATTGCTTTTTTTGGTATTTAATTGTGTGAACTGTTATTGTCTCTACAATTTGCCCATGCAGCATGTCTACCCTCTTTAAAAAAAATGTTATCTAATAGAAGGCAAAGAGTACAGTATATTTTGACATCACATTTCAGTCTAAAAATTATTCTTGTTTACTGGTGCTTGGATTTGGATGCAACTTATACAAATTTGCATGGAAGACCAGAATTTGCCCATGCAGCATGTCTCCCCTCTTTACAATGTTATCTAAAGGAAGGAAAAAGGAGCCAGTATATCTTGATATAAATTCCAGTCTTAAAATTATTCTGTTGGCTTACAAATCACATGCGGAGTAAAGCAATGCACAACCTGTCAGTGCACCAACTACCATGATACTACCTATCACAGCAATACCTCCCATGGCTTTGGTCATCTGATGTATGTGCCGCAAAATATTATATGTCAAAATATTACAAAACTTTTGACTCACCCTGGTATTTTACTCCTTTGAAATATATTTTTCAAAATTTGTATTATATCCTCATTTTTATTGTTATATACACAATGTTTCAGACGATGTGCCCTCTGGCCTTCTTCAGGTGTTCTTGTTGAACTCGGGAATCTTCATGATATATTTGGATGCCTTTGGACTAAATTCTTTATTTAATCCATTGGAGTGGATTGTTCTCTTTCCATTAACCATAACCGGGTACAAGTGTTAAGCTATGTTAAGTATTTCATGTTATTTTCATTCAGATTGGCCGGGCACACCTGAAGAAGGCCAGAGGATACAGCGTCTGAAACGTTGTGTTTTTACATACCACAATAAAGATGAGAACAATAGTCCGAAAAATCAAAATAATATAGAATATAATATGTCATTTAAAGATATTGAAGTAAGTCAGTTAGACAGTCAACAATTGGTTTGAGCAATGTGACTGGCCAAGCCTAACTGCACCAGTGTCAAGACAACTGGTATTTATGGGAATTCAGGACAGTCCACCCATGCATTTGGGTGAGTCCATTCCCTGAGTCCTGATTGGCTGCTTGGTTTGTAGGGTCCTCTAAGGCTCCATAAATCCTGCCACTTTTCAGTGGTCATTACAGCATCTCCGAATCGTATTCAGTTACGACTGTTTGCCGTCTCGTCTTGCCAATTCAACGGTAATTGGACTTAGTATTCTACAAAAGAGTTCGAATATTTTTCCTTGAGTCTTTCAAGCAAAATTGGCATAAAATTCTGAGGGTTTGGATTTTCTGATTTTCTCTTTCCATTAACCATGATTGGGTAGAAATGTTAAGCTATGTTAAGTATTCTATGTTATTTTTGCCTGTAGTCAGGAATGAACCTTTTTATGCACACCAGCTGAAATTTTGTGTATATAATTAATAAAGATGAGTACAACAGTCCGAAAAATCTAAATAATACAAATTACCAAGCATAATCTGAAAAGTTTAACAATAATATTTTTCAAAATGGTTTAATTTAATAAAAGTTTTGCTGCCTTAGTCAACAGGGAATAAATGGAAGCATATTTTAGTCACTTTAGAATAGTGACAAGAACAGTGGATATCAATTTTGATTTAAAACCAAAAACAGAAGCCCAAAATCAATTTTCTTCAGCAGGATCATATTTCCAGGAATTTAAGCTGCCAATTGCCTCAATCTTCTGCGATTGTGAAGACAGTAACAATGGTCTTCACCTCAGACATTTTTTTCTTTTTTTTTTTAATTTAAAAAAAAAAGAAGTATAATTGCAATTTGATCACATTTCAGACTCAATTAAAATGTACTTGTAAAATCATTTATAAAATATCCTTCATGTTTTAGCTGAACATAATTGCAATTACCTAAAAGCTTTCTCCATAAAGAATACTCATTAACTCTTAATTTCATGATAATGATTTAACGAAGATGCCCCCAGCGTTTTAAAGGTACAAAACAAAACTAGACTGTATTTCTCATTTACTCTTCTGCCTAAAAATAGTTTGTAGTTATCCAATGCAGTTGATGATGAAGACATTTTCTGATTAAGCAGCCATCTTGGTCACATGATTAACCTCAGTTAACATAAAAAATCATGTGTCTGTCATTATCGGTTATGTAATGGAACTGTTGTATGAGCTTCTGTTTTTGATGTCTTAATACACGTTCAAGATGTTTAATCTGCTCGAGGAATATTCTCATTAAAAGATAGCTGTCAAAGGACAGTGTTAATTTTAGGATGATTGCAGTGATATTTATGAAATGTATTAACGATCAATAAATAAGCAGGAACTTTCCAGAATTTCTTATATATACATATATATATATATATATATATATATTATATATATATATATATATCCTGCATGGCTGCTTGTGCGGAGGGGTGTTTTTTGTGTGTGTGCGTGTGTGTGTATATATATATATATATATACACCAACTCCTCCGGCAGGATGTGACACAAGGTCAATTTCTTAAGCAGAGTTTAACAGGGTTTGAATTCAGAGTTTTCCTTCTCCTAGACTGGTTACCTAGCCATGGTTAAGAGTCCAGTCTGCCCTGCTATTTACCCATAGCTGGAGGGAGAACTGGATTCATACCTTTCCTAAGGGTATTAGCGCGATGTGAAATAGCAAACAGCTTTGTCCAGGAATTGAACTCCTAGACTGGTTGCCTAACCAAAACTAAAGAGCCCAGTATACCCCACTATTCACCCATAGCTGGAGGGAGAATAGTTGGATGCATATCTTTCTTGAGGTTATTAGCACTGTGAAATACAAACAGCCTCACTCAGTTTTTGAACTTGAGTAGCTGAGTCCACTTTCTATGACAATAACCTTTATGGCATATGCACCTTAATTTCTTTATATATTCCAGCCACAGATCCTTTTTGTCTTGGACAGAAATAGCAGGATATACAGTTAGCGTTTCTAAGCTCTGCTGACAGTATACTATTGATATAACTTTCTTTCAGTTATAGTGTTTTGAATATGGCAACTCACATGGCCCTAATAAAGTTGATATTTAGTTCTTGTGTATAAACTTTACAAAATAGTGAAAATGATACATAAATTCAATCCAAATCATCTGTCTATATTTTTGATTGATAATTAACATTCAAGAATAAATATGATGTGTATGTGCGTGTGTATATATATATAATATATATATATATATATATATATATATATATTAATATATAGCCAAAAATAAATATGATGTGTATTATATATATATATATATATATATATATATATATATATATATATGTTAAAAACTGATGTGTGTGTATATATATAAATAAATAAATACACACACACACACATATATATATATATCTAAAAACTTGTGTGTGTGTGTGTATATATATATATATATATATATATTATATATATAGAGAGAGAGAGAAGAGAGATAATATGGGTGCTATATATATATATATATATATATATATATATATATAGAGAGAGAGAGAGAGAGATAATATGGGTGCTATATATATATATATATATATATATATATATATATATATAGAGAGAGAGAGAGAGAGATAATATGGGTGCCATATATATATATATATATATTATATATAAACAGTGCTCAATATCATGGATAGAGCTTTTATATCTAAGTTAGGGTAGTGTGGACATGGAGTCAATGGCACTTGGTTACTAACAGTTTCTCGCCTCTACGATATATATATATATATATATATATATATATATATGTATTATGGAAAAGGTGGCTTACCGGTGAATATGCGAAAGACACACACGTGTAATCGACTGCAATAAATCAATATCTTGATTAATTCAGTAGATTTTACCCTGAAGATCCTTATGGTGAAACTCGAGTAGGTTATCTCTTGTACTTATATTGCAATATATATACATATATATATCCAAAAATTGATATGTTATATATATAAACTAATTTTCAAAAAGTTTTCTCACTGATTTCATTTTTTTTGGAGTTATCCAGACATCAATGCTTTAGTATTTACGTTGCTCAGCTGTACACATATCCTCATTTAGATTTTGAATTGCAAAATTAGAAAATTTAAATCTTCAGTCTTTATACTTATTTTTTTAATTATGCTTCATATATGTCAACATTCCTTCTGGAAGATGAAATCCTAACAATAAAAAGGTTTTCTTTTTCTTTTTTTCCAGGATTCATCACAGAGCTCTCCATTCCTAAATTCCACAGGCAGGTCTTTGGTGTCTTGTTTGGAATCCTTAAAATTACCACCTGAAAAATGTCTCACAGACTACCCGTCCAGCTCCTCCAACTCCTCTTCAGCGAACACCTTCGATTCAGACAGTGACTATGTACAACTGGTTGTCCGCATCCTCTGTGAATGTCGGCGCCGTCTCTGGTCTCACTATGTTCCCACGTTGGTGTGTCCTAGCGATGCTCCTCCAAGAGTGACACCGGCAGAACACAAGCTTTGGCCCAAATTGATGCCCTGCGCAGATGACAGCTTCAAATTGCTGGCTGGGTCTGGGAAATTGTTCCAGGAAGTATTATCCAAAGACTTCCTGCCGATATTCATCAGAAAATTCTTTACAAGCACATTTCCTGGCTCCTTCTATCCAGACACTTTGCCTTTGTTGCTGTCATCTGGGGCTGGAAACGAAGCCAATTGCTCAATCATGACAAACCGAGGGGAACTACGTAACTTGTTCCAGAGGTGTTTGTTAGCAGCTGAAGACAGCATCCGATGCTTGCGATGGGATGATCTTATGTCAACACCCCCCCTGCATACCTGGGGACCCTGAACAGCCTTTGATCTACAGGGGTGTTGAGGATGATGAGAATAATCTGGCAGACACAGATAAACTCATAAATTTTGATGGTAAGTTCATTTTAACTTTGATTGCTTTTTTTGGTATTTAATTGTGTGAACTGTTATTGTCTCTACAATTTGCCCATGCAGCATGTCTACCCTCTTTAAAAAAAATGTTATCTAATAGAAGGCAAAGAGTACAGTATATTTTGACATCACATTTCAGTCTAAAAATTATTCTTGTTTACTGGTGCTTGGATTTGGATGCAACTTATACAAATTTGCATGGAAGACCAGAATTTGCCCATGCAGCATGTCTCCCCTCTTTACAATGTTATCTAAAGGAAGGAAAAGGAGCCAGTATATCTTGATATCAAATTCCAGTCTTAAAATTATTCTGTTGGCTTACAAATCACATGCGGAGTAAAGCAATGCACAACCTGTCAGTGCACCAACTACCATGATACTACCTATCACAGCAATACCTCCCATGGCTTTGGTCATCTGATGTATGTGCCGCAAAATATTATATGTCAAAATATTACAAAACTTTTGACTCACCCTGGTATTTTACTCCTTTGAAATATATTTTTCAAAATTTGTATTATATCCTCATTTTTATTGTTATATACACAATGTTTCAGACGATGTGCCCTCTGGCCTTCTTCAGGTGTTCTTGTTGAACTCGGGAATCTTCATGATATATTTGGATGCCTTTGGACTAAATTCTTTATTTAATCCATTGGAGTGGATTGTTCTCTTTCCATTAACCATAACCGGGTACAAGTGTTAAGCTATGTTAAGTATTTCATGTTATTTTCATTCAGATTGGCCGGGCACACCTGAAGAAGGCCAGAGGATACAGCGTCTGAAACGTTGTGTTTTTACATACCACAATAAAGATGAGAACAATAGTCCGAAAAATCAAAATAATATAGAATATAATATGTCATTTAAGATATTGAAGTAAGTCAGTTAGACAGTCAACAATTGGTTTGAGCAATGTGACTGGCCAAGCCTAACTGCACCAGTGTCAAGACAACTGGTATTTATGGGAATTCAGGACAGTCCACCCATGCATTTGGGTGAGTCCATTCCTGAGTCCTGATTGGCTGCTTGGTTTGTAGGGTCCTCTAAGGCTCCATAAATCCTGCCACTTTTCAGTGGTCATTACAGCATCTCCGAATCGTATTCAGTTACGACTGTTTGCCGTCTCGTCTTGCCAATTCAACGGTAATTGGACTTAGTATTCTACAAAAGAGTCGAATATTTTTCCTTGAGTCTTTCAAGCAAAATTGGCATAAAATTCTGAGGGTTTGGATTTTCTGATTTTCTCTTTCCATTAACCATGATTGGGTAGAAATGTTAAGCTATGTTAAGTATTCTATGTTATTTTTGCCTGTAGTCAGGAATGAACCTTTTTATGCACACCAGCTGAAATTTTGTGTATATAATTAATAAAGATGAGTACAACAGTCCGAAAAATCTAAATAATACAAATTACCAAGCATAATCTGAAAAAGTTTAACAAATAATATTTTTCAAAATGGTTTTAATTTAATAAAAGTTTTGCTGCCTTAGTCAACAGGGAATAAATGGAAGCATATTTTAGTCACTTTAGAATAGTGACAAGAACAGTGGATATCAATTTTGATTTAAAACCAAAAACAGAAGCCCAAAATCAATTTTCTTCAGCAGGATCATATTTCCAGGAATTTAAGCTGCCAATTGCCTCAATCTTCTGCGATTGTGAAGACAGTAACAATGGTCTTCACCTCAGACATTTTTTTCTTTTTTTTTTTAATTTAAAAAAAAAAGAAGTATAATTGCAATTTGATCACATTTCAGACTCAATTAAAATGTACTTGTAAAATCATTTATAAAATATCCTTCATGTTTTAGCTGAACATAATTGCAATTACCTAAAAGCTTTCTCCATAAAGAATACTCATTAACTCTTAATTTCATGATAATGATTTAACGAAGATGCCCCCAGCGTTTTAAAGGTACAAAACAAAACTAGACTGTATTTCTCATTTACTCTTCTGCCTAAAA